>CM043704.1:10051038-10491038 GCA_023935145.1 Bretschneidera sinensis
TCCCACTTGAAAAGAAATGCTTGCTTATTTACCTTAACCTCCCCATAATCATTCAACCACTGCAACTTATATGGTCGAGGATGTTTCATAGTAGGTAAATTCAATTTTTTCAACTAAAGTAGTGCTAGCCACATTAGTAAAACTTCCCGCATCAATGATCATACTACATGCCTTTTTGTTGATGTAGCATCTGGTATGAAAAATGTTCTCCTGTTTTTGTTCCATGTCATCCTCTTTAACTTGGGCACTTAAAGCATGCCTAGCCACAAATGACTCTCCCTCCACCGGATACTCCACATCATCGTCACAAGCGTTCTCAGGCGGTGGTATTTGATCATCATTGCTGTCACTTTCGGTTTTCACCTCTCCATCAACACGTGCGATTATGGTCCTCTTATTTGGGCATTATGAAGCTTTGTGACCTACTCCTTAACAACGAAAACACATAATATCACGATTACGAGTTTGGGATTGAGTTTTATCTTTGTAGACACTGAGAGCTTCATCTCTCCTTTTTATGGTTCGGTTTCGGACTTTAAAACAGCCCCTTCGTCTTTCCTCCAATTCGACTTCCATGAAGTAGAGGAGCCCAGATTTTCGAATGACCGAGTTCCTTTCCTTTTAAGTTGTCGTTCCACCTTTATTACCATGTGCACCATGTCCCCTAACTCCACGTAGTGTTGTAACTCGACCACGTTGGTAATGTCCTGGCTCAGCCCATTCAAAAACCTTGCTATGGTAGCTTCTCTATCCTCCTCTGCATTAGCCCGAATCATAGCGATCTCCATCTCCTTGTAGTAGTCATCCACGTTTTTAAAGCCTTGAGTAAGACTTTGTAATTTCTAATACAAGTCCCTATAGTAGTGACTAGAGACAAACCACCTCCTCATGATGGCCTTCATGTCATCCCATGTCTCAATAGGCCGCTCATGGTTTCTCCTCCTGTCATCACAAGTTGATCCCACCATATAATAGCATAGTCAGTAAACTCAATGACAGCAAGTTTTACCTTTTTTTTTCCTCGGAGTAGTTGTGGCACTCAAAAATCAACTCAACCTTCTTCTCCCATTCCAAGTACGCTTCAGGACCGTTTTTCCCTTGGAATGATGGTATCTTCATTTTGATGTTTCCTAGGTTTCTGTCAGTCCCATCTCGCCATCTCGGATCTCTTCAGAAACCTCAACCACACCTTTCTCCCCTTGGCATGAACCTGCCCTCAACGTTCAATGAAGCTTGATCCTCTTCATCTTCGAACTTATCCTCGTGGTCATCATTAGAATCATCCACGAGAGCATGCCGTTCTTTCTTTCTAGCATTATAGACTCTTTAGGGATGCCCCTCGCGCCAAGTGGCAATAACAGCATCTTGCCTATCCATCTGATCCCGAATCTCATTGAACACCACGTTCATGCATTCAAATTGTTGTTGCATAGCCTGTAACACGAAGGACAACTCCTCCCTTTCCTTCTTTGCTTGATGTGTCACCCTTGTAAGACATTTTTTTTTTGAAACTATAGAGAAATGTTAGAAATAATTCCTCACCACACTCCCTCACGTGTTTGCACTCAAACTATGTTGCTCATACTCATGTTTCACTCTTAAATTGGATTTTTTTCGATATTATTCTCATACTCTCTTGCCTTTTTCCACTCGTAGCTTCCTATGTTCAGTTCTTTAGTAAACTAATAAACTTGATCAAGAAATTCAACTTGCAGTATTTAAACCAATACTGACGGCAAGAAAATATTATAAAAATAATGAATTAAATGAAAAGGATAAGAATCAGAATTTTTTTGAGAGAGAACTGAAACTATAAAAGTCACGATTCAAGAAAAAATTAAATTTGATAAGTATGGTGAATGATAGTATTTTTTGCTTCATCATCGCCCTTTTTTTGTATTTTTTCACATTTTTTTTACTTGGTGCACAACACAAAAACAAGAACAAGGAAAAAAAATGAACACAAACGAAATAAGATAGGATGATAACAAGAAACGAAAGATAAAAGGATAGTAAACCTGATTATTAGTAGCTGGCTCTAATACCAAATGATGTGAACCTCAACCGGCACGCTTTGAGACCCAACAAACAATATTGGAATACTTGCCCAAGAAAACTATAATTAAGATTTTTGATAGAAAACCCTGACCCAACGTTTATAATGAAACGTGAACTGAAGGTATAAAGTAACAAACCTCGACCCAATGATTATAACTGAATCACGAACCGAAGGTACAAAATTTGAATGCCACAAGGAAGAATCCTCGATAAGTTCATAAGTTCTCTAAAGAACCAATAGAGGAAGTAAACCTCACACTTTTTTTATTTCTATTCTACTCTCTTCATTACAATGAGTGCATGCTAATTATAACCCTTTCGGCCATACACTCCACTAAATAAGAAACTAACTTGGTTACAAAATAAGAAAGTAGATACAGAAATAACTAAAAAAAAACACGCTTTAGGAAAGTCTGAGATATGCAAGTCAATCAACCAATTAATTGGTATGGAACTAGAAAGTCAATCAGTCAATTAATTGACCTGAAATTAGAAAGTAATCAGCCACTTTCTCCTTCTAATTCCATGCCCCTCAAGCCATAATCAGCCATTAATCCACGCCATTGTTAAGAAAATTATGCCCAATTAAGCAAGATCAACCCCATCAATAGCTTGGATTAAATTTATAACGCCTTCATCTCCCTTTGGGCCAAGCTTGGAATGCCCCATTTTAGAATCAGTCCAAATATCTTGAATCAGCCCATTAAGTGCTTCTTTGATCTTCTTGGATTTTTGTTATGAGTTTTAAATTACTCGCAAACGCACGAGTCGTTTGCAATATAGTGTTGTGCAAGTGCGAGGTCGAATCCATAGGGAATTGCGTTGTGAAAGTATATTTTCAATCTAAACTAACTCTATCTTAACCTAGTTCCGAATTTTGAACGATATTGCAAAAGAAATATAAACTAAACTAAGTTGATTTAAAAACTAATAATTAAAACACTAAGGTTTCCTAATCCACCCCACCAAAATTTAAGCATATATGTCCTAAAAAATAGCCTATCAAAAGATTCCATGAATCCAACTATAAGACAAAAAACAAAGAATATCCCAATTAAACCAAAAGTGTTCAACGTATCTGCTCTTAACAAATCACAAAGGAAATCCAATTTAATCGAAAAGCATTCAATGTATCCATCAGATGAAACACAAGGAATATCCAACAGACAATTTAAACTCAATCAATTATAAGATTAACTCAAATAATTGACAGAACATTTATACTAAAAATTGTCAGATTTGTACAAGCAAATCTGAACTACTGCGACAAACAACGGCAGGGCTTCATCTTTAACCTTAGCTGAAGAGTCTAGCCACTCATAACTATGAAACTACAATAAAAAGTGCTAAACATTTAAACTAAAACAACTGAATATAAAGAAATAAATAAATAACTTTACATGGGAGAAATTTCACTCGCTGACGGGCGGCGCTTCCCCTTGTGGTAACAAAGCCTTCGAGATCCACCAGAATGCTAGCGGACATCCACCAATAAACACCAAAGTGGGTCAGGAATTGTACCTTGAATGATGAAGCCAAATGGTATTTATATAGGGGGAGACCCGACGAAATATGGGTTGCAGATTCGATGTGGGATGTTGCAGATTCCAGTTTTTGCTCTTTGACCTTTGTCTACTAAAACTGCCATAACTTTCTCTAGAAAAATAATTTTATTGATCCGTAAAATTCTCCAGAAAATATACATCGGGATCTTTTCAAGCATATATGGCTCATCTCATGGTTCTTCCTGAATCAATACAGTTAAATCCTCAAAAATGGCTGATCTGTCACGCTGAAATCATGCACAGCCTAACCTTTGTCTACTAAAACTGCCATAACTTTCTCTAGAAAAATCATTTTATTGATCCGTAAAATTCTCCAGAAAATAGATATCTGGATCTTTCCAAGCATATATGGATCATCTTCTGGTTCTTCCTAAATCAATATAGTTTAATCCTCAAAAATGGCTGATCTGCACGAGCAATTCTGGCAATTTAGTGAAACTTCTTTCCAAGCTTGTAAACCTGTAAAACAACGAAAACAACTCAAAGTAACAAATTCTTAAGCTAACAAATGTAAATTAAAGGGCCAAAATATGCAATATTTGGCACTCATCTTTTTTGCTATAGTAATTGGCCCAACTGGAACATGCAATGGATCTTTTAATGGTGCTTGTTGAATCTTATCAAACATTTTTTTCATAGCCGTGAGTTTGGTTCAGTTGTTGTATCTCTTCTTAAGTGAGATTAATAATTTTATTCGGGTTATCGTTTCAATCAAATGCGGATTTGCCAGCGTGTATTATATAAGTAACAAGGTCACGAAATACCTTAATCATTTTTTTCAACGATAAAGCTGTATCACAGATCAACTTACGCCCACTGTATTAAGTTTATTTTCTAGGTGGATCAAAGACAAGCCATTCACAACCGGCCTAGAGTATTCACAAGAAAAATCTTTGTTGTCTGACCATCGCAAATATAGGGATTACAACTAATGACCTTGTGGTTATTCCATAAACTCATTGTTATTTCACCCACACTGTAGTGATTTTTTTATCCTGTTTCAGAGATCGTTAATCTTGCAAATCAAACGTCCACCTTTTGTTTAGATTGAAAAAAATAAAGGAAAGAAAATAGATGGATACATATGCCTCTTTCTTTGGAAGTCTTTTTTTTTAAACAAGGAAGTTTAAAGAGACTTTTTTTTCCTTTGGTCAAACAAAAAATCACATAAATTATTGAGTAAATTGTAGTGCACTATCATACAGTATAGATAAATTACACTGAGCACCATCTAATTTTTCAACACAACATTGTAGGCCATGTAGTAATAAGATCCAACACCAAAAACATTTCCTCCACTTTTCGGTAGTCAAAACTCATGTAATAATTTCATATTCTTATTATACCTTCCTTAGTCATTTATTTTGAAAAAAAATTTAAAACACATACTTAAAGAGGACTTTATATATCTGTTTTTTTTATTGGTTCCCTATTCTAAATATTTTTCAGCTTTGCAATCACATATCTCTTCTTCATCATTTTAAAAACAGGATCTTGGAGGGAGGTTTGCGTTCTTCAATAAAAGGGAGATGGCTCTGTTCATCTCAAATTCAAAAATTTTAATGACAATAACCTGAAAAAACCAACATATACATTTCATCAAACATATTGTATGAATATATCTCACTTGCCATATTATACTTATTTGAGCAAATAACTAGAAAAAAAAATGATTGTAAATTATGTAGGTCTATAGCTATGAATGAAAAGTAAACCCAGAATGAAAAAAAATTCTTCTTGTTGTAAGAAGTTGGACTATTACAGTTGAATAACTAGAATACTACTTTAGTCTTGCTTTAACCCTCCCCCTTTTATTGAAGAACACAAGCCTCCCAACAATTGTCTTTTTCTTTAAAAAAAGAAGAAAATATATTTTATTGTTGAGCAGTAAAACATTTAGAACGTGGGAACCAATAAGAAATGGACACGTGTAGTTATTTTTAAGCATGAATTTTAATATATTTTCGAAAATAAATAATTAGGAAGGGTGATGGGCACCATGGGGGACCGAGTCTTAAGGATCCCTTGAAGTTCCAGACGGGCCAATCACAAGGTCAAGAGCTAAGAAGATCAAGGAAGCAATGCAAGGATTGGTGTAATCCATTTGGGCCGAGTTTGCAAATTGATCGACCAAGACCCCAACATACAAGATGGGCTTGAAAGAAGAAGAACCAGCTTTAATCCATGTGATACAAGCTACAGAAGAGGGCGGCATAGCCTAGTGGTTTTGTGTAGACTTTTTATTTCATTAAGTATAGGCATATGGTTCTATTTTATATTTCTATGGTTATAGGTGTTTAAGCTTATTTAATTCATTAAGTGAACTTCTTTTATTAGCTACAAGTGTGTAGTTTAGGATGTTTTGGGCTTGAAGATGTTCAACCCATGTCTTTTAATTGATGTAGGCCTTTTTTGGCCCTAGGGTTTCATGGAAGGGTACAAAACACTTGTAGTTGTATTTTAAGGGTAAGTTGAACGTGAATGAAGTTTTCTTCGTAGAGAATTTTCATTTTTCTTTACTTGTTCTTGATTGAACTAAGAACTTATCAAGGGTAAATCCTTTGTGGCGTTATCACTGAATCTAGGTTCTTGAAACAAGATTTCAACGGGTTTAGATTATCTTGACTTGATTATTGACTTTCTTGGATAAATTTCAATTTGATTGTGGGTTCAATGGATTTCCATTCCATGGGTTCACATCAGTTGGTATCAGAGCTCAGTCTCCAAATCAGGTCTGATGTATCCTTTTTAATTCTTGCATTTGAGTTTTCTATTCTGATATGCGATTCCTTCTTCATTCTTGTTAATTTTGTGTCTTTGAATTCAGATCTGTGATTTTCACAATTGATTACTCGTGTACTTGGTTCAATAATTCAGATCTTCGAATCCTTTAATAGGTTACATGAATCTTTGCTTCCAGATCTGTAATTTCAAGATCTATAATCTTTGCTTTGATTCCTTTTATTTTTGTTTTTTTGTTGAAATAAGATCAATCTTTTTCAAAAATTGCAATTATTGTTGCTGTTTGAGACCGAATCTGTGTTAAAAACATGAAAAAAAAAGAAGGCAGTGTATTTAAGGGTTGCTGAATAGTTATAAAAAAAAAAGAAAAGAAAGAAAGAAATTTCGAAACTGGTTGTTTGATATACTTGCAATCCAAAAATTGAATTGATTTGGCATTGATTGATCTTTATCTTCAAAGGAGTTGAATACATCATCTTTAGTATCTTGTTTCCTAATTGCTCTTTTCCTCATACAAATTCTTTGAGATATGTGTCATTTTTTTTCCTTTCTTGTTTCTTTAATCTATTGCTGGTTGGAATAATACAAGATTGTGTCTTGATTTAGTTCAACTAGTTCTTAAAGAACTTGAGAGGGAAAACAGGTGAGGAAAAAGGAAAGAGTGGGTGAGAATAGTATTGGAAAAGGCTAAAAGAGTAAAAGACGAGTGGAGTGATAATATTTGAATGTAAACACGTAAAGGAGTGTGTGAGGTTTTATAACTAACATTCTCATTTCACAGCGCATTGAAAATGCCTCATAAGAGTGACTCAACACCTAAAGAGGAGGCAAATAATTCATTCTTTATGTTACAGACCAAGCAACAACAGCTTAAACGGTTGAATTTGGTGTTGGGGGCGGTGAGGGATAGGATGGATCAACAAGAGGTAGTGATTAGAAATCTGCAAGGTGGATGAGATAAGAGGAGATATGAGCCTAGCGTTGAAAATGAGTATGAGAATGAAGAAGATCATGAGGATGAGGAAGACATAGCATCTGAAGTTAGAATGGGCAAACCTAAATGAGGTAAACGTGGAAAAAGACCTAGGAGAAATCCAAGGGGTTAAGATGGGGTAGATAGGAACCTTGGGAGCATCAAAATGAAAATACCATCTTTCCATGGTAGGAATGACCTTGAAGTCTATTTAGAGTGGGAGAAGAAAATAGAGTTGATTTTTGATTGTCACAATTATTCAAAAGAGAAGAAGGTGAAGTTGGCGGTAATTGAGTTCACTGATTATGCAATTATTTGGTGGGATCAATTAGTGACCAATAAGAGGAGGAATCATGAGAGACCTGTAGAAACATAGGGTGAGTTGAAAGTTCTCATGAGGCAGAGATTTGTACCTAGCCACTACTATAGAGACCTCTACCAAAAATTACAAAACCTTACACAAGGGTCTAGGAGTGTAGAGGATTACCATAAAGAGATGGAGGTAGCTATGATTCGAGCTAATGTAGAGGAGGATTAGGAGGCCACAATGACCAGATTTTTAAGTGGTTTGAATAGGGAAATAGCTAATGTAGTTGAGTTGCAGCATTATGTTGAGGTAGAAGACATGGTGCATATGGCTATGAAGGTGGAGAGGCAATTAAAGAGAAAGGGGGCAGCAAGGTATACTTTAGTTTCTAGCACTCCTTGGAAACCAAAGTGGGATAGAAATGATTGAGTTGTAGCAAAGGGGAAGGCTGAACCAGTTAAGGGAAAAGATGAGAGAACTAGCAAGAACAAACCCAAAGTAGATTTCCATCCTTCAAGGAATAGAGATATTAAATGTTTTAAATGTTTGGGTTCAGGGAACATCGCATCTCAATGTCCAAACAAGTGGGTGATAGTTATGCGTGACACTGGGGATGTGATGACTGAGAATGAGGATGATAGTAATGAGATGCCCGAGTTGGTCGATGCTAGTGATGATGATGGAGTGGAATACCCTGTAGAAGGTAAGTCTTTTGTTACTAGGTGTGCTCTCAATAATCAAATTAAGGTAGATGATATGGAACAACAGAGACAGAACATATTTCATACTAGATGTTATGTAAATAAAAAGGTGTGTAGTATGATTATAGATGGGGGAAGTTGCACCAATGTAGCTAGTACCACCCTAGTTCAGAAGTTGAGCTTACCTTTACTGAAGCATCCTAGACCTTATAAGTTGCAGTGGTTGAATGAATGTGGGGAGGTCAAGGTCAATAAGCAGGTTTTGGTGGTTTTTACCATTATGAACATGTATAACTTTGTAAAGGATGGAAAAACAATAAAGATTGCTCTTTTAACCCCAAAACAGGTCTATAAGGACCAACTGAAGCTGAAAAGTGAGATTGAGCAAAAAAGAAAGGGTGAGGCCGAAACACAAGAAAAAAAAATGAGAGAAAAGAAAAATACGGGTGACGCTGAAACCTCAAGAAAAAGAGAGGTGAAAAAGAAAATAGAGAGATGGCTGAGAATAAAGAAAAGAGAGTGGAGCCACGAGAGAAAAAAGAAAGAGAACATGCAGAGAGAAAAAGAAATACAAAGATGAGTTTTTATGCAAAGGAGAGTGAGGTTAAGAGGGCCTTCGTAGCATATCATCCTATGATTTTTCTTGTTTACAAAGAATCTTATCTTAATCTTGATGAAACAAACCAATCTCTTCCTAGTTTGGCTGTTTCTTTGTTGCAGGAGTTCGAGAATGTATTTTCGGAGGAGATACCGAGTGAGTTGCCGCCCATTAGAGACATTGAGCATCAAATTGATTTCCTACCTGGAGCAGTTATTCCAAACCGACCAGCTTATAAGAGTAATCGGAGGAGACAAAGGAGCTTCAAAGGCAAGTTGAAGATTTGATGAGCAAGGGGTATATGAGGGAGACCATGAGCCCATGTGCAGTACCAGTGCTACTAGTGCCAAAGAAGGATGAGACTTGGAGGTTGTGCGTTGATTACAGAGCAGTCAATAATATTACGGTAAAGTATCGTCATCCCATTCCTAGATTAGATGATATACTTGATGAATTGTATGGTTCATGTATTTTCAGTAAAATAGATCTTAAAAGTGGCTACCATCAAATTAGAATGAAGGAGGGAGATGAATAGAAAACTGCTTTTAAGACTAAATATGGACTTTATGAATGGTCGGTTATGCCATTTGGACTTACAAATGTGCCTAGTACTTTCATGAAATTAATGAACCATGTATTACATGCGTTCATAGGTAAATTTGTAATCGTGTACTTTGATGATATCCTAGTGTATAGCAAGACCTTAGATGAACATATTGAGCATTTGAGATATGTGTTCGATGTGTTGAGATGTGAAAAGTTGTTTGCTAATTTTAAAAAATGTGCCTTTTGCATGGAAAAAGTTATTTTTCTTGGTTATGTTGTTAGTACAAAAGGTATTGAGGTGGATGAAGAGAAAGTCAAGGCCATCAAGGAGTGGTCAACGCCTAAAGGCATCACTGAGGTAAGAAGCTTACATGGTTTAGCTAGCTTTTATAGACATTTTGTTGAGGATTTTAGCACCATTGCTACACCACTCACTGAAATAATTAAAAAGAATGTTGGATTTCATTGGGGGATTGATCAAGCAAATGCATTTGCTACTATTAAAGAAAGGTTATGTTCTGCACCTGCGTTAGCATTACCTAACTTTAACAAAAATTTTGAGATTGAATGTGATGCCTCAGGAATAGGAATTGGAGCCGTTTTGATGCAAGATAGGTGGCCCATAGCCTTCTTCATTGAGAAGCTAAGTGGGGCGGCCCTGAATTTACCCACTTATGATAAAGAACTTTATGCTTTTGTTCACGCTTTAGAGACATGGCAGCACTATCTTTAGCCTAAGGAGTTTGTGATTCACACCGATCATGAATCATTGAAGTATCTCAAGGGTCTAGGTAAATTAAATAAGAGACATGCTAGATGGATGGAATACATCGATATCTTTCTTTATGTCATCCATTGCAAGCAAGGTAAAGAGAACATTATTGCTAATGCTTTATCACGGAGGTATGTACTTCTTACTTCTATAAGTGCTAAAATGCTTGGGTTTGAATATGTGAAAGACATGTATGCCAATGATGCTGATTTTTCTGATGTGTATATGGTGTGTGATAAAGCGGCATTTGGTAAGTTTTACAAGCATGATGGTTAGTTGTTTAAAGAAAGCAAATTATGTGTGCCAAATTGTTCAATGCGTGAATTATTGGTGTGTGAGGCACATGGTGGGGGATTAATGGGACACTTTGGTGTCAGGAAAACCTTAGAAATTATACATGAACATTTCTTTTGGCCTAGGATGAGAAGAGACGTCACTTGAATATGTGGTAGGTGCATTATATGTAGAAAGGCCAAATCGAAGGTTTTACCACATGGGTTGTATACACCCTTACCCGTTCCTAGTGAGCCATGGGTAGACATATCTATGGACTTTGTTTTGGGGCTGCCTAGGACAAAAAAGGGTAGAGATTCTATTTTTTGGTAGTGGACAAATTTAGTAAAATGGCACATTTCATTCCATGCCATAAAACAGATGATGCCACAAACATAGCTGATTTGTTTTTCAAGGAAATAGTGCAACTCCATGGTGTACCTAGGAGTATTGTTTCTGATAGGGATGTTAAATTCCTTAGCTACTTTTGGAAGGTTTTATGGGGAAAATTAGGTACCAAACTTTTATTTTCCATTACTTGTCATCCGTAGCCTGACGGATAGACTGAAGTAGTCAAACTTAACTCTTACGCATTGTCATTCAAAAGAATTTAAAAACATGGGAGGACTGTTTTCCATTTATAGAGTTTGCATATAATAGGACTATGCATACTGCTACTTCTTATTCTCCCTTTGAAATTTTTTATGGTTTTAATCCACTTACTCTTTTAGATTTGATGCCTTTACCTATTGATGAAAGGAGTAGTTTGGATGGACACAAGAATGCCGAATTGGTGAAGTCAATTCATGAGAGGGTACAAACTTCAAATTGCGTAGAAGAATGAAAAGTTTGCTTCCCAAGCCAATAAAGGGCGAAGGCGTGTCATCTTTGAACCAGGAGATTGGGTTTGGGTTCATATGTGCAACGAAAGATTCCCAGCCCATAGAAGGACTAAACTGCATCCTCGAGGAGATGGACCTTTCCAAATCATTGAGAAAATTAATGATAATGCTTATAAAGTGGATCTTCCAGGTGAGTATAATGTCTTTGCTACTTTCAATGTTTCTGATCTTTCTCCCTTTGATGCAGTTGACGATTCGAGGTCGAATCCTTTCGAGGAGAGGGGGAATGATGGGCACCATGGTGGACTGAGTCTTAAGGATCCCTTGCAAGTTCCGGATGGGCCAATCACAAGGTCAAGAGTTAAGAAGATCAAAGAAGCAATGCAAGAATTGGTGCAATCCACTTGGGCCGAGTTTGCAAATTTATCAACCAAGATCCCAACAGTCAAGATGGACTTGAAAGAAGAAGAACCAGCTTTAATCCATGTGATACAAGCTACAAAAGGGGGCGACATAGCCTAGTGGTTTTGTGTAGACTTTTTATTTCATTAAGTATAGGCATGTGGGTTTATTTTATATTTCTATGGTTATAGGCATTTGAGCCTATTTAATTTATTAAATGGACTTATTTTATTGGCTATAGGCGTGCAGTTTAGGATGTTTTGGGCTTGAAGATGTTCAACCCATGTCTTTTAATTGATGTAGGCCTTATTCGACCTTAGGGTTTCATGGAGGGGTACAAAAACACTTGTAGCTGTATTTGATGGTAAGTTGAACATGAAAGAAGTTTTCTTCATAGAGAATTTTTAGTTTTCTCTACTTGTTCTTGATTGAACTAAGAACTTATCAAAAGCAAATTCTTTGTGGTGTTCTCATCGAATCTAGGTTCTTGAAACAAGATTTCAATGGGTCTAGATTATCTTGACTTGATTCTTGGCTTTCTTGGATAAGTTTCAATTTGATTGTGGGTTTAAGGGATTTCTATTCCATTGGTTCACATCAAAGGGTATAATAGGAATATAAATTATGACTTAAGCTTTGACTACTGGAAAGTGGAGGAAAATAGGAAATGTGCTAGGTGTTGGATCTTGCCACTACATGGCCTGCAATGTTGTGTTGGATAATTAGATGGTGTTTAATTTAATTTCTCTGTACTACATGGTAGTGCACCTTAATTTACTCATAGGAATATGAAACTATGACTTAAGCTTTGACTACCGAAAAGTGGAGGAAAATAGAAAATATGCTAGGTGTTGGATCTTGCCACTACATGGTCTGCAATGTTGTGTTGAAAAATTAGAAGGTGTTTAATGTAATTTTTCTATACTACATGGTAGTGCATTATATTTTACTCTAAATTATTTGTTTAAAAAACTATAATAAGTTTAGGGGAACATATATGTCCCATTTTATCTTAATCTAAGCTACCTTTATTCCTCTAAATCACCTCCAAAATGCTAAGACTATGGTTGGTAGATAGAAAAAGTGGGAGGAATGAAGAAGGAGAGTGTAACACTTTTCTATCATTTGGTAAAGAAGAAAAGTGAGAGAAAAGAATAGTGAGATTATTAGTGTTTTTTCCCACATGAACAAACAAACAATCGTTCTAAATTGAGATAATTGGGGAGTGAAAGTTAAAAATAAGCTAATTTTTTGTCATTTTCTTTTTTTATTTCTTTTTTTCGTCATCTTTATCAAATACATGATGACAAATATCAATTTTCTTATTTGTACATCTTCTCAATTTTTTTTTTCTTCTTCTTCTTTCTTCCTACTTTTATTCTCTAATAATCAGATCTTATATATTGCAGTTGGGTGAACGCCAAATGCTTATATACACAGTAAAAATCAAGTTGAATACTGTATTATCTTTTAATAGAAAAAATGACATTTTTATCCCTGCTTACTAAATATTGAATAAATTCATCTAAAACAATTTGGGATAAAATGTATTTTAACCATTAAAATATAAAAAAAGATATGGAAAAAACTTTCTATTTTTCCCTGTATATAGTGATTTTTTCTAAAAGAAAAAACAATTGGTTTATTTCTTTTGTTTTATTGGAAGTTCATTATGCTTATGGGCTACGCAACAAAAGGTAGTCTTCTATCCTCTTAACCCCACAATCCTCACTGTAAGTGTGATTTAATCTCATATCTTTTTATACAACGACAAGTGACTAATCAACTAAGCTACACCCACAACAGTTCTCTTTTAGTCCTTTCCCTTGTCTGTGACATTTGAGAAAGATTTTAGAAAAGATAATAAGAGAATTTCGAAGGTACTCTTCTCCTCTTCTCTCGCTCCATCCAAACATACCATAAGTTAAATGTTTGTTGACACCTTTTTTTGTAATGAAATTCGATCTAAAAAATTTGTTATTATTTTTTGGCTCAATAATTACCCAATTAATTGAATTTAATTACGGTGGTCCAAAGAAGGCTAATTATGACTCTTAAATGGATTCTACCCATAATAAATTTATAAGCCTCTTCAATTGGGTTTAGTTATATTGGGCTTTAAATCTACAAGTTTATGGTGTTGGACTAAAGAAATAATTATTGGGTCTAACAAAGACGGGCTTTAATGGCATTGGTATGACAGGCTGTAAAATTGGTTGGCATAATGAAGCCTATTTAGTGATCAGGATGTACGTTAGGAAATTTTTTAAAGTCTTAAAAAATAATACAAGTCTTAGGTTCAAACTCATTTTTAAATAAGCAGAGATACAAGCATTAACCATTGAATTAGTGTTGCAATATTATTATATTTTATAAATATTTATTAAATATTATTTTATTTAATAATAACTACAAACTATTTAATTAATTATTTACAAATTACAACAATATAAAAAAAATTATATATAAATATCTATTAATATTTATAAAATTAAAATTAAAATTTATATACTACTTTTCTAAAATGTAGTAAAAATATTAAATTTTATTTAATTTTTAATTACTTATTTATTATTATTTTATTAAAATTTTGAATCATGTCTTCGTTTTAAAAACACATACAAATTACAGTTACATCAACTACATGGGTCCAGGTGCCTTGTGAATCAAATTAAGACGTGGTTATCCCTTGTCAAAATATAAAAGCTAAGGTTTATCTTTTGAACAAAGATAAGTTTTAGTAAATAAATGAGATAAATATTTCATATTTGTGTTGGAGATTATCTCTCTGATGAAAATGATATGAACCCATTCAAACTGTCCCAATGAACCTAGATAAGATGGTGGCTAAAGTTCAACTCATAAAGAGATTGAAGTTCAACCGGAGATGAAGTTACAACTTTATTACAACTCTTTCAAGATTTCATAAAGAGAACGAAGAAAAAAAAAATCTCTGAAGCTATGTTGGTTTAGTAGTCAAATTTGTTATAGCCGATAAAATTTGTATTTCATATTTTTAGAAATTAAGGTATGGAGAATTGATAAGAAATATGTTCTCTTCATGTTCCTTTAGTAATTTTCTATAACCCAAAAAGATTTTTATAATGGAATAACTATTTTCTTCGTATATTGTTTTGTTAATTGCTCTATTTAATGCAATTTTTGTGTAATTAAAGATCAAGGTTTTTCTTGATTGGGAGTAGGTTTTTACACTAAAACCCTTATAATTCAAAAGAATTGTATTTCTTCCCCATAAACCAAAAAAAAAAAAAATCATGTTTCAAATGTTATTTAGCTTAATAGACATAAGGAATAACTTTGAGGGTTGAAAAAAAGAAATGAAAAAAGAAATGCTTTTTCAGGCTGATTGCATTCTCCATCAAACCATCTTGCAAACATACATGCTGAATGCAGTCTGTCACAAAGCATGGTTTTGTTGCTTGGAGAGGGGTAGAATGCACAGGAAAGCATTGGTGCTCCACAAAGAAAAAGGAAATTCTCACTGTTTTAATCTCATTTTGTTTTGCTCAAAAGAAAAGAAATACTCACTGTTTCACGTTGTTTACATATCTGGAGAGGCAATATATGAGTGCAATGAGTGGGAAAAAGGTTTTTAATATAAAACACGGTGCGCACGATTCGGTTCGAATCGATTTGTGTTAAAAATATAAATCAAACCACGACTGTCTCCAATTAAAACCGGCCTAACTAGTCAAACCAATTTGGTTTGGTTTGATTTAAATTTATTTTTTAAAATTTGAAGATTAATTCAAATAAATTTTCATCCATATGTAAAATTCAATACATTTCAAACCATCTACGCAATAAAGTTTAAAGTTAACATTCAAAATGTCTAAAATTTAGTAGAAGCCATAGAAATACCAAACATATACAATCGTTCAACACACAATATATATATATATAAAAGATCCATCGATAAAAACTCGACGGCTATGAATTTAAAGGAAATTTTCTTTAAACAGGAATATATATATATATAAAAGATCCGTCGATAAAAACTCAACGGGAATGAATTTAAAGGAAATTTTCTTTAAACAGGAACAAAGATTTTAAAATTTCTCAGTGAAGTTGATGACGGGCTAAAGAGACATTCTTTGACCCTATTAATACTCAAATACGAACGCAAACTTCATTAGGTTTGTATGTGTTATAAATATATTAATATAGGATTGATAATTACATAATTGTCTTCATCTATATAAATAGACAATTGGAGAAGAACATTTATTTGTATTAAAATATTGTCTAATAATATTGTGGATTACCTAGTGATATTGTAGAGTAAAAATTTCTATTTAAATATAGTGTAATAGAGTTTTTTACTAAAAAAACAAGGTTAATTAAGAAATACTTGCCTGTATTTGTTAATAAGAAATCTTTGTCATCATTTTTAAATGGAGGCGAGGATGAGGATTTAGGTCCACGAAAATTCCCGTTGGAAGTGAGGATAAAGGAAAAAAAGAAATACCGAGAACAGAACGAGAATGGTTTATGTAAATAGAAACAAGAAGAAAGATGACACTTTGCACTCCAAGCCAAACCCGTTACCCTTCCTAGTGTGGTCTAACTCTAAACTAATACACAGTTTCTAGCAATTTGCTTTTAGAAAAGTTTTAGAGCTAAAACACCATATACATGTTTGGTTCAACTTAACCAGATAATTTTGGGTGATTATAATCCATTTTAAGTGGATTTGATAAGTTGGGGTACCGAGCTCCTCAAATTTCACTTAAATCTGCTATTTAAGTGAGAGGGAGTTGACCAATGAAATGTCTATCTTACCCTCTCTCTTTTTTATTTATCCCTCACCCAATATCCCTCTATCATCTTCACTTCTCATTCCACTCTGTGCATTTCAATTACGTAGATGAGAGAGATTGAACCTTGTTGCTCTAATACCAATTTGTTGGGAATGACATGAATATGCGAAAGTAACTTGATACCAAGATTTAATTAAATCACGCACACACATGAATTTAATGAAAAAAATAAACAAAGATGAATGAAACGAGTGAACACACATAATTTAACTGGTTCAACACAATCCTACCTATGTCCACAGAGAGAATAAACATGTTCTTTACCATGAAAGAAATACAAGAAAATTACATTGAGTTTTTATCCCCTAAACCCAATCTCAATGACCCTTGTATACCATATCTCAACCCAAAAAGCACTTTCTCACCCTTGTGTCTTGTGTGTTGCTCTCATATTCCCAATGTATACATATATATAGCCACCCAAAACTTGTTCCCCAAGATATTTTGATTTGCCCACTAAGATACTTATTCCCCAAGTAAAAAAAGACTTCCTATTCAAGTATTTTGATTTACCCACTAAGATACTTAGTCCCCAAGTCAAAAAAGACTCCCCATTCAAGTATCTTGCTTTGCCCTCAAGTTTCTAGGGTCCCACATTAAGAATAGGAGTCATATCCCAACAATTATCATCTTGAGGAGAAATAAAAAAGTATTAATGCCCTGGTGCATTTTTGATTCATCAGATAATGAGGCCCATAGTTTAAGAGTTTGATAAGTTACCTCTGAATCTTTATACATCAATTGACTTCTTTCATGTTGATGATCATTTTGTTGTTGCAAATTTAATTCTCTCCTTAAATGTGGTGGTTTCAGAATCTTTTCCTGGATTTTTTGAGGATCTAATTGTCTTTCTATAGATTGTGACTCAAATATATATGGATCAAGTCTAGACATTCTTTGACTAAACAAGCTATCAAATTCTTGGGTAATAAACTTTAAAATATCTTCTAAACAATCATTAAGTCTAAGATTAGTTTCTATAAAGAACTTACTTGATATAATTGTAGACTTGCATTTGCCTCCATATCCATAAGGGTATCCTTCTAGACTTGGAGTGCAACTACGTTAAAATAATTTGAACATGATAGTTCATTTGAAAAATGCATCAAGTCACATCAAAAGAAAATTTAATAAAGATATAATTAATTAATTACAATCCTAGCTTGAGCTGAAAAAAATTTCTCAAAACAGCCACAAATAAAATGACTAATTTTATCCAAACTTTTATTATTTTACTTACTAAATAAATATAGCCCGAATAGGGGATGTCAAATTGACCATCTATACAAAAGGAGACGCTGCTACTAGAATAAATTCGTCTAATACTTCTGCAAACTTGATCATTTCATCAAAGAAACGACTAGTCTGCGTTGAAAGTCTATATGAGTTTAAAATACCAACAATAGATATTCATAAGAAAAAAATAAATAACACGAGCAAGATGAGATATACTAGAATACCTATGAACAAATATAAATTTAGAACTTTGAGCTTGATCCAAAAACGAATAACCAAAAAGAAATTTTCGAAGATAAAGATACTCATATTTCAGCTTTTCTTTTCTTTACATTGACATTTATAAGACAAATTAAATCAAATATCTCTCTTTCAATAAATCTCAAGAAGCAATACATAAAGTTCATAAAAATTTGGTTAAATTTCTGGGTTGGTTTTCAAAGGCAAGTATACACAGAATAAATATTTAAGGTCCCCATACAGTAAGACACGTATCCCCATGTAATAGGATAGTAATATATATAATAAAAGTCCCTATATAGTAGGACATGTATCGCTATACAATACGATACTAATATATACAATAAAATTCCCTATACAACAAGACATGTATGGCAGGATACCAATTTATAATAAATGTCCCCATACAGCAGGACACATATTCGGATACTATAACAGACTGCAACTATAGGCAGAGTAATCTATGTGAATGCCTTTATCTCAACTAGGTATCCCCATACAACAAGATACAAATAATATAATAAATGTGGAGTCCGGTACCTAATTAGAATATTTTAATTTCGAAGTTTTTGAGCTTCGATGTGTAAATTGTATGCTTGCTCAGCTTTGAGTCATAATATACTCTACTTGGACTTGAGAACTTGGGAACAAGTTGTTGACTCTCACCTATATTTTAATGATGACAAAACACAACTCTTATTATACTAACAATGCTATCTAAGTGTATTAAGCAATAAGAGCATTCAACTAAGGATCAAAGTGCAAGAACTCAACTCGAATCAAACACCAAGTCAAGACAGAAGATCTAGTATAGGTTAAGGTTGTAAATATCACTTGTTTAAGTAAAAAACTTGTCTTATGGCTCCTTTTGAAAAAGCTTTTTTTAAACAGAACTTTTCAAACAAATATTTTAAGTTAAAAACATGAAAACTGGGTTGATTAAGCAACCTAGTCGACTGGGTACTTAAACCAGAAGACTGGTATAAGGGACAGTAGGTCCCTAGTCGATTGGGTCACACATACCAGTCGACTGGTACTTTGGGCAGAAGTTTCCCAGTTGACTGGTGATGAGAGTCATAAAATGCATCTAAAAAATACTTAATTGTTAGCATTTTAGGGTTGTTCGAGGTTGGAATTACACTTTTATACCTTAATAACTCTAAAGTGTTATTCTTGAATCGTTGACTTATTTCAATGCATTTTCAGGTACTTTAAGCTTAAAAAAGAGATAGAAAAGCTATCATCATTTTAAACACGAAGCTTCAATGAATACTCGAGTGAGATAATGGTCGCGGAAGAGCCAAGATGAAGAGAAACCAAGAAAGGAGATTTACTAAATTGCTAGAATTGCCCATACAGATAAATCATCTTTGAAAATTAAATTGTATTGATGCAAGAAGAACCAGGAGATGAACCATATATGCTTAGAAATATCCGGAAGTCTATTTTCTAGATAATTTTACGGCTTGTAAAAATGATTTTTCTAGAGAAAGTTATGGTAGTTTTAGTAGACAAAGGTCAGGCTGTGCGAGATTTCAGCGTGATTTTGGGCTTAAATCCCACATCCCACATCGGATTGAAAACACATTGCACTCATGGTATTTCCCTTTAAAAGGCCTACTCCACTTCAGCTTTGAGGCATCAATCAGAGCTCATCTGAAATCATCAGAGAGTGAATCTAGAGGGCCTTTAGGAGCAATCCAGAGGGCATTTAGGACGAATCCGAAGTATAATTTTGGAGGTCAAGCTGAGGAATTGCCGAAGCTTTTGCTACCAAGGAGAAGATGATTGTTGAGAGGCCGGAGGTAACTCAAGGAAGCATGAGCTCCATGGCCAGCTAGTCTCCAAGCAAGGCGAAGGGATGAATCCCTAGGTGTAGTTGTTCTTATTTTCCTTTATTTGATTAAGTTGTAGTTTGGTATTATTTTCATTAAATATTTTTATGTTTTATTCTTTAATTTAATTAGTAGATTTTTATTAGTCCGGTGATTGCATGCTTCTTTTCCATATAAGTCTAGTCATGCTCTTCTTATGTGTATTTGTTTGGGTGTGATTGAGTCCGGTAGATCTCTTTTATAGATTTGTCCATTGCTGCGGTATAGTCATTTAGATATATCATCATCTTTTGATAATTTATAAGTTAGGTCATGTGTGCTTGAAAGTAAAGAATAATTCATATAAATTACATTAGGGTTTATACATGCGCTTTAATTGAATATTTACCGATTGCCTGTTCGGGATGTGAAACTTGCAATCAAGATAAAAACAACTAAATCAAGTTAGGATTAGGGCAACGAACCTATGGAGGATTTCCATAACCTTGTTGTTTCTTTATTATACTATCCATCAATTATTTACACAATTTCCATACAATCAACAAATCAGATTTTGTTACTTTAACTTTTATCGTTTGTGTTGAGATTCATACCTTCTTTTGTAATTAGTTTGTTTCCCTGTGGAATCGACACCCCAAAACTGTACTACAACTACCGCATTATGTTTTGGGCGTAATCATCTGGTAAGTAAGACCCAGTTGACTTGTACCTTCAAAGCCTTAAAAATGGGATTTTTAAGCTTGACCCAGTCGACTGGTAGTTCAAAAAATATAATCGTTGAGATGCGAGATTTCAGCACAAATTGTACCAAAACGTACCAAATCAGTTGAGAACAGGCATATTACATTAAGGCTATATAAACCCACTCTATTGAACATTTTAAAATGGGGAATCACACACTCAATCAAGTTATTACTCATTGATACACAAAAAGCTTTGAAAAATTGATTGTTGAGCCATTCTTCAAGCTTTACCTTGAAAGAGAGATATTATTCAGTTGTATAAGCTTTCATTGTTTTCTCTCTACTATTTACTTTACAGGATTTATTGTAAAGGGATTAGCTTCCAAGAGGAAGGGGTTTGCTTCTGAGAGGAAGGGGTTTGCTTTCAAGAGGAAGGGATTGATTGTAAGGTTTGTGCAACAGCCGTGAAGTTGCACGATAAAGTTTCTTAGTGGATAACTTCAAGGAGGTTCCTTGAAGAGAGTGGACGTAGAGTTTGAATGAATCTGATATTGCCGAACCACTATAAACTGAGTTTGCATCCTCTATTCCTTAAACTCTTTATTTACAATACATATTACTTGTTTATATGCTTGTGGTGTTATCTGTTTTATAAACTTATGTTTAATTAGCAAAAGTTTTTAAAAACCTAATTCACCCCCCTCTTGGGTTGAAACCTCAGTCTACAATTGGTATCAGAGCCTTGTTCTCAATTTTAGGCTTAATATCCTTGAGTTGATTCGATGGCAGCAAATAACTATTATGAGGGACACTCATACACTAGGCCTCATTTGTTCAATGGCTCCAACTATAACTATTAGAAAAACAGGATGAAAATCTTTGTCGAAGGACAAGATTATAATCTGTGGAGAGTCATTGAAGAAGGACATAGAATTCCGTCAAAGGAAATAACTATTGGAGAAATCAATCATATAATGCCTAAACTCAAAACTGAATATAATGATGAGGATTGTAGAATAGTAGAGCAACAAGCATTTTACATTGTGCTTTAGATATATCTGAATACAATAAAATCTCTGCATGTGTTTCGACTAAGGAGATATGGGATAAATTGCAAGTTACATATGAAGGAACTAGTGAGGTTAAAAAATCAAAAATTTATATGCAAGTATCTGAATATGAATATTTTAGAATGTCTCTTAACGAAATAATTTCTCAAATGCACTCACGTTTCACAACTATTGTTAATGGTTTGAAGCTTCTTGGTATGAACATTGAGGAGTTTGAACTAACAAGAAAAATCTTAAGATCTTTGCCACCCACATGAAAAGCAAAGAAGACGGCTATCACAGAGGCCAAAGATCTCGACAAACTTGATGTTGAGACACTTCTTGGGTCATTGTTGACATATGAGATGGAAGAAATGAATCCCATTGTCAATGATGATGAGAAGAAGAAAAAGGTGATTGTTCTTAAAGCCTTTACATACAACAGAGAAGAGGAATCGGAAGAAGAGGCGGAGAGCAGCGAAGAATATGGTGAGATGGCTTTAATCACCAAACGGTTTCACAGATTCTTGAAGAAAAGCAAGAAACCATACACAAAGGATCCCATCTCAAAAAGGGAACCACTTGTGTGCTATGGATGCAAGAAGCCTGGTCATATCAAGGCCGATTGTATGGTTACAAGCAAACCATACAGGAGCTTCAAGAAGAAAGCTATGATTGCAACTACTTGGAGTGATGATGAAGAAGAAGAATTCTCGAATAAAGAAGTTGGATATGAAGAAATTGCCAACCTATGCCTTATGGAAATTGATGATGAAAATGAGGTATTATCTTCTCCCTCTTCTAAAAATAACATTGTTAGTAGTAGTGAAGAATTATTTGAAGTCGTAAATGAAATGCATGATGAATTAAAGAAATTCGATTCTAGGAACTCAACTCTTAAGAAAGAAGTATCATCTCTTTCTAAAGAAATGATAAGTCTAAAAGAAGAAAAAGATAAACTATCTTCATTGCTTTATGATTCTTCTCAAGACTTTCTTAAAGATGAAAATGAAAATTTAAAGAAGAAGATATTAGAATTGAATGGTACTATATTTAGACTCATGCTTGGAAAAGAAAAACTTGATGAAGTGCTTTCTTGCCAAAGATTAAGTTGAGTAAAATCCGGGTTAGGATACTCTCCAATAAGCAAGCAAAAATCAAAAGAGAGCTTATTCATCAAAACTTCATGTGTGAATGAAGCCTCTACTTCAAAGGTCAAAATCACACCCACATTGAATGATAGCATGTCTAGAAATGCTAATTCTAATGCATATATAAGAATGAAGAATCCTAGAAATACTCATGCTTATATGTATGCTCATTCAAGAAATGCTTATACACATCCTAGGAATAATCATCATATGCATCCTAGAAACTATATGTGTAATCAAAACTTGCACACTGCACATTCATATACTAGGAGTTACCATCATGGTCATCCTAAAAATAGTGTGCATACAAGCATGTATCCTAGAAATCATCTTCATACATTTTCTGGAAATTACATGTATATTCATATTCCTCACAATAGAAACATGTATCCTACGAACTCATATCCTAAGCATTATAGGCATGCACAACTAAATACTCATAGAAATTTCAATAACTATCATCCTAGGATTGTGCATTATCAACATGTCTATAGATCACCATATGCTGTTAAGAAAGTATGGGTCCCAAAAGGAACCGTATTTTCAAGGACTAACCCCAAAGGACCCAAGAAATTTTGGGTACCTAAAAATGCCATTGTGTATCCTTGTGTGATGTAGATATGTCTCCACACTAAGGAAAAAGGTAACTGTTGGTACCTTGATAGTGGATGCTCAAAACACATGACTGGTGATAAAAGTGTATTCAATGAGCTAACTCTAAGAGATGGTGGACTTGTCACCATTGGAGACAACACAAAAATAAAGATCATCGGGCATGGAAAATTTGGTAATGATCTCTCAACCATAGATAATGTATTGCTAGTACAAATCCTTAAGCCAAATTTACTGAGTATTAGTCAACTTTGTGACAAAGGCAACAAAGTCACATTTGCAACCTCTCATTGTCTAGTTATAGACATCAAGAGTAACAAGATCAAGTTTGTTGGCCATAGACATGAAAATGTCTATATAGTTGATTTAAAATCATTGCATTCTGAAAATGAAAAATGTTTTCCTGCATTTAGTGAAAATCCATGGCTATGGCATAGAAAGCTTGGTCATGTGAACATGAATTTACTTAAAACCATTTCTAGGAAGAACTTAGTCATTGGACTTTCCAAAATCAATTTTGAAAAAGATAAAGTATGTGATGCTTGTCAAATGGGAAAACAAACTAGGATTTATTTTAAATCAAAGAATGTAGTCTCAACTACTAGACCATTGGAACTTTTGCATATGAACTTATTTGGTCCAATAAGTACCATTAGTCTAGGTGGCCATCAATATACTCTTGTTATTGTTGATGACTATTCAAGATATACCTTTGTTATCTTTATTGCTTACAAGGACGAAGCTTTCAAAGGATTTGTTCAAAATGAAAAAAAAGAATTTGTGTTTCAAGCATTAGAAGTGATCATGGAAAAGAATTTGAAAACCAAAGTTTTTCAAAATTTTGTGATGAAAATGGAATTGATCAAAACTTTTCAGCTCCTAGAACTCCTCAACAAAATGGAGTTATTGAGAGGAAAAATAGAGCTCTAGAAGAATTTGCAAGAACAATACTTTGTGAAAACAGTTTACCAAAATACTTTTGGGCTGAAGCAGTAAACACTTCTTGCTATATCTTGAATAGAATTTTAATTAGGCCTATGCTTGATAAAACTTCGTATGAATTATGGAAAGGTAGAAAGCCTAATATCTCCTACTTTCATACATTTGGTTGTAAATGCTTCATCCACGCACTTTGGCTATCCAAAGATACCACCACCTACTCTTTTAGGAGCTCCCACTCGTCCAACAACCGTTTGCACCCCATGGCCTCCTTTATGGTCTCCGTAGCCGCTATACATTCTGTCACGATTGTTATGAGTGCTACCACTGGCTACCACTGAGCCTTCAAATACCTCAGCAACCTCTTCATCCCAAGCCAATGCTTCTTTTCGGGATTACTAACAAATTTGCTGAGAACACCCATTGCCCAAGAAACCCTTAACCAATTTCTCTCCTTTTCTTGGATTCTACACATCCCAAGGATCTTTTGTGTAAGGCTGAGACCTTTCCTCTTGAACTCCTCACTGATTTGATATGTAAACCTTTCCATCCTCTCCCTGCTGTTCCGAACCAACAGCACATCATCGACATAGATGAGAATACTCACCATCTTCTCCACCTTGTGTCCAGGTGAGAAAGTTTCTGTGAAACCTATGTCTTTTCTTCTTATGAACCCATTCGCCACCATCTTAGCTTTGTTCCGGACTTCATCTCCTGGAGGGTACCCTTTTTTGATCTTGTAAGTGTACTTACATTCTATAACTTTCTGCTTTCTTGGAATTTTCACCAATTGCCAAAAGTTGTTCTTCCTCAAAGAATCCATTACTTCCTACTTAACTGGCTTCCACTTTGATGAATCCTTACACTCCATGGCATCTGTGTAAGTTTCTGGTTCAACCTCTCCTTCTATCCAAGAAGCTGCTACATTAGCATCCGCAAACCATATCTCAAAGGTAGTCTAACCACCCTCCTTTCCCGATCTCTTGTGAGGTAGTAGTCATTCCGACTTACTGCATCAACCTCTTCTTGTTTAGCCTCTTCTTGAGATTCTTGAGCTTGGCCTTCATCCAAGGGCTCTACCTGGTCCGAACCCTCTTTCCTCCTTTGCTCTACCTGAACCGAGTTCTCCTTGATGCGATGCTCCACACCTTCTGGACTGGTTTGCTCACTAGCCCCTACAGGGTTAGTTTTCTCCAAGTAGGGAAATAATAATTCATTAAAAATAACATCCCTACTTATAATCAATTTCATGCCCTTCTTTTCTAAGGACCATAACCTATATCCCTTAACCCCATCACAATATCCTAGAAATACATATTTTCTAGATCTTGGGCTAAGTTTATCCTCCCTTTGATGTGCATATGCAGCACATCCAAAAGTCCTAAGGTTGTTTAATTCAAGGAGTTTTCCACCCCACATCTCCATGGGAGTCTTGAGCTCTAAATCTCTAGAGGGTGATCTATTTACCAAGTATGCAGCTGTAGCCACAGCTTCTCCCCAAATATATTTTGGTAAACCGGATCCTATTAGAATGCACCTAACCTTTTCCATAAGGGTCTTATTCATCCACTCAGCAACTCCACTTTGCTGAGAGGTTTCCACAACCATCTTATGTCTTTGAATCCCATTTAACCTACAGAATTGATCAAGTTCTTGGTTAAAAATTTCTAAGCTGTTATCAATTCTTATCCCCTTAATTACTCTACCCATTTGAGTCTCAACCAGCCCTTTCCACACCACTAATTTATTCAAAGCATCTGATTTATTTTTAACCAAATAAACCCAAACCTTTCTTGAATAATCATCAATTAAAGACAGAAAGTAAATGTTACCTCCCTGTGTTGGTGTCCTTGTTGGTCCCCAAAGGTCCGTATGAATGTAGTCAAGAATGGCCTTAGACTTGTGCACTCCGGTGTTGAAGCTGACCCGGTGTTGCTTCTCAAGAACACAACACTCACATAAATCAAGTTCCTTTACTTTGTCACCACCAAGTAGGCCATCCTTACTGAGAACTTACAGGCCCTTTTTGCTCATATGTCCCAAGCGAGTGTGCTAAAGGGCTGCCCTATCCATCTCAGCCATCAAGCTTGCTGCTTGATCCTTGATTTCCATGTCTCCGATCATCTCATAGAGTCCATTATTTCTTACTGCCTTGATCATTATCAAAGATCTCTTGGCCACCTTGATCTTTCCTCCCTCTATTTTGCATGTATACTCTATGGAATCCAGCTGCCCCAATGAGATCAAATATCTTTTTAAATCTGGAAGATACCTCACATTTTACAGCAGTCTTGTCATTCCATCAAACATCTTCAATTGAATGTCTCCAATCCCTCTCACTTGGCAAGAATTGTCATTCCCCAAGAAGACCATTCCATCATTGATCTCCTTGAAATTCTTGAACCATTCCTTGTGAGGGCACATGTGATAAGTGCACCCGGAATCAAGAATCCACTTTTCGCTGCCTTCTTGCCCCTTGCTCATATCCAATCATACAACAAGAACATCATCACCTTGCTGTTCTCCCATGGCAACCGAAGCCTCTTCATTGTTGGTATGGCTTCTCCTCTCATCCCACATCCTCTTCTTGCAATCTTTCTTGAAATGGCCCTCCTTGTTGCAGTAGAAGCATCTCCTTCCTCCAACCCTTAGTTTAGAGTGTGCTCTCCCATGGCTTTCTCCTCTACCTTCGTCCCAGTAGTAACCATTATTGCTACCATTCCGAGTTGCTGGCCTTCCTCTTATGAATAACCCATCTTCACTTGATGTCTCATTCATCTTGGCTTTGAAATCATGTGCCCTTATGGCATTGATCACAATCTCCTTTGTTAAAGTATCCCTTCCATACTCAATAGCATTAATCAAATTATCAAAGAAATCAGGAAGAGAATTTAACAAGATAACAACCAATTGTTCATCCGAAAAAATAATGCTACAGCTATTCAAATCTTGAACTAGCTTATTAAAGGCATCAAGATTATCTTGCAACTCTTTACTAGGATCCATTTTAAAAGCAAAGATTCTTTTAAGAAGATAAATCTTGTTAGGGAGAGTTTTGGTAAGAAACAACTCATCTAGTTTCTTCTATATGATAGCCGGATCCTCCAAGTCTCCGCACTCCCTTGTGATGCTATCTGACATGTGTAAGAAAATAGTACTGTAAGCCATCTTTTTCATCTCGATCCACTGGTCCTCTGTGACACTTACTGGAAAAGTATCATCTTCTCTAATAGCCAAGTCCACCTTCTGTTGCATTAGAACCGCCTTAATCTTTCGCTTCCAAAGGGAAAAGTCTCTCTTTCCATCAAACTTCTCAACAAAGAAATTTGAAGCCATCTTTGCGGACAAGATTCTTGATTTATGCACTACCCACAAATGCTTTCTTCAACCTCAAGAACACAGATCGAAGATGGATCTTAACACCGTTCTTGAATCTACCTCAAGAACACGATCAGGTCTTGATCTTTACATTGTTCTTGAATCACCCAAGAAGTTGATCTTTGATTCTTGGAGTCTTGGCTCCATCACCTTCTTGTTCTTGCTCCGATACCCTCTAACCAAGCTCTGATACCACTGTTGGAAATCACCTTGACAAAATGCCCAGGTGGTGATCTTCCAAACACCCAAGTCTAGAATGACTTGTAAAGATCTGGAATCAAGAACAGGAACAAAAAATCAAAGAAAGAAAGAAGACAAGCAATTTGTTATCAACGTTCGACAATGTACCTATGTCCCCGTGAGTTCCTTCGAACTCTCTGCACTAAATCAAATGGTTCTTGCAAGTTACAGCAATCCCCTTCAAGAAACCAAGTTCTTGACGAAACCAAGAAGAGAAGAAAGGAAGAAGATGAGAACTAACAATGCTCTCTTTCTTATCTAGACTTCTCTATCTTTTACACCTAGCCTTACTACAAAGAGTCCCTCTTGTGTTTATGTCTCTCAAACAATTCTCTCTTGTATTACAATTGATCTCACAATGTCACAATGTATTCTCTATTCTCTTATGTGAAAAATGAGGCTCGGGAACCCCTTTTATAGCCACCCACTTCTTGGTCATTCTTGAGATTCAATCCTCACCATTTGATCATGATTACCACTTAATCATGGCCCTCCGTCACTCCTAAGTGGTGCTGTGCGTTTTAACCTTGTACCCACGCACCTAAGAGGGGCTTGAAATAGGCTATCCATGTGTGCAGCATTTTTCCTAGCACCTAAGTGCTCAACAGGGCGCGGTGAGGTGCTGGGCAGAGTCCACTTGGAGTAGCTCCTGGGCAGTGAGGTGCTGGTGCGTGCGCAGTATGGTGCTAGTGCGTTCCTGGAGGCATGCACACTGGGCAGTGCGGTGCTGGGCTATGCACAGTGTGGTGCTGGTGCATCCCTAGAGTCCCCATTCTGAAAGGTGCGGTGCTGGAGAAGGAGGGGCGCGGCGCACACTGATGCTGCCCCTTTCTCCCAGCTGTGCGCACACCTTTCTACTTGTGTGTAGAAGTGCGCACACTAGTGCGCCTAGCCTTACCTTGCTCCAAAGTGATGCACACATATATGTGCAGTCTTCTAACTTGCTGAAATTTAATTCTCCACCCTTGATTTAGACTTTAACCATCTTTAAACCATGTTAGGACCTGCTTAAACCTAGACAAATACCAACGTTTAAGTTATTTCAAATGGATGTAAAATGTGCATTTTTAAATGGGTTTATAGAAGAAGAGGTTTATGTTGAGCAACCTCTTGGATTTGAGAATCCTAATCTTCCAAATCATGTCTACAAGCTCTCTAAGGCTCTATATGGGCTAAAGCAAGCTCCAAGAGCATGGTATGAAAGACTAAGTAAATTTTTGATTGACAATAATTTCATAAGAGGTAAAGTAGACACAACCCTCTTCATAAAAACTCACATAAATGAAACTCTACTAGTCCAAATATATGTTGATGATATTATATTTGGTGCTACTAATGAATCTATGTGTCCAGAGTTTGCAAAGTGCATGCAAGGTGAATTTGAGATGAGTATGATGGGAGAAGTTACCTACTTCCTTGGACTTCAAATCAAACAATTGAAAGGAGGTATCTTCATCAATCAATCAAAATACACTAAGGACCTACTAAAGAGGTTCGGGATGGAAAACTAAAAGCCACTTGGTACATCTATGAGCACATCTACAAAACTTGATCTTGATGAATGAGGTAAGTGTGTAGACACTAAATATTATGAAAGCATGATAGGAGCTTTACTTTATTTAACTGCAAGTAGACCTGATATAGTGTTCATTATATGCATGTGTGCTTGATTTCAGGCTAATCCTAAGGAATCACATGTAATTGCAGTAAAAAGAATCCTTAGATATCTACAAGGAACTCAAACCATAGGATTATGGTACTCTAGTGATTCATCTTTTGAACTAGTAGGATATTCAAATGCTGATTTTGCTGGATGTAGGTTAGATAAAAAAAGCACAAATGGAACATGTCAATTCTTAGGTACAATGTTAACCTCTTGGTTTTCCAAGAAACAAAACTCTGTTGCACTATCAACCGCCGAGGCGGAATATGTAGCAGCTGGAAGTTGTTGTGCCCAAGTATTATGGATGAAACAATAACTAGAGGACTATGGCATAAACTTTAAAGTATCTCAATACATTTTTATAATACTAGTGCTATCAACCTAACCAAGAATCCTATTCAACACTCTAGAACTAAACACATAAAAATTAGACATCATTTCTTAAGAGACCATGCTCAAAAGGCGATATAAGACTAGAATTCGTACCTTCAAAAGATCAAATAGCTGACATTCTTACAAAACCTCTAAGTGGAGCTAGTTTCTGCAAAATCAGGTTGTTAATGGGATTGTTAGATTATAATAAACTGTATGTCTGATTACTTCTTCATTCATTATTATGCATACTTGACATCTAGTGAAAGAGTATTAATCCTTATTTAATGTCTCCCTCACTTAAGATGGCATAGATAAACAAATTTCGTGCTAAGACGCAAAGACTGGAAATTTTCTTAAGGGTCCAATCGACTGGTAAGTCTATCCCAGTCGACTGGTAAGTCTCTGCCTAATCTTTCAGTCGACTAGACTTTGTTTGGAGCCATTTTTTGAAATTCAGTTATTAACCCAGTCGACTGGTATCTTTCTACCAATTCATCCAGTCGACTAGTATGCAAAACTCTTCATCTCTACAAAGAACCCAGTCGACTGGTACCCTAACCCAGTCAACTGGTATCGCGATTCTATAAATAGGCTCTTCATTTTTTCCAGATTTTTACGCCATTTTCAAAAACCCTAGCTTTCTGTCTCTACAAAATCTCGTCATTTTGATCAAAAAACCATCAAAACACAACCTAAACACCTCGATCTACTCATCCTCACCATCTATTTCAACTTTCTACAGTTAAAATCTCCATTTTTCACCCAAAACTCATTTTTTTTACCAAAAACTCCTTTTTCCAAAAAATGTCCGAAAGAATCCCTATTAAAACTACTGTTGGGGGACCACATGTACCTACGAGGCCAAGGTCCACCAAATCTATGGCTTTGGATTCACGGGGGAAAAGCGTGGCGGGCTCATCTAGCAAGAAGCCCAGAATAGAGCTGGATGATTCTCAGTTTTCCAGCCCAGCTGTAAAGGATATGTATACCTCTATCATTTGGCACAAGAAAATTATGACGAGTAGAGTTGTTGACTTCGACTCTATTCATCATGGTAATTTCGATATATTACCTGCCTTCGAAATAATAAACTTGACCCCACTGGTCAAGATACATGAGAAGTACTACCCTAGACTGATTCACTAGTTCTATGTGAACTTGGTGAAACCCAGTCCACTGGTTCTGAGATTCAGAACCAGTGTTCTGGGTGTGGAGTTTGAGGTCACTACTGACCTCTTGATGAGCATTTTGAGGATCCCTGTGGGAGGGATCCAATAGAGTATGGATGGATGACCAAAAAATTTTGAGGTTGAGGAGGCATGTCAGATAGTTAGGGGCGACCCTAACTATGTGTTTTGACCCACTACATTTCACATATGTAGTGACATGCCCCTAGACTCGAAATTGTTCAACCTCATTATGAGTTGGACAATCTACCCGAGATTAGGGAGTCAGGGGTATCTATCTAAGATAGATATCGTATTGATTTGGTGCCTTAAAATAGGGCACCACTTCAATATCTACCCCCTGCTGCTCACCAACATGATTAATGGCGAAGCGAGCGACTCTGGATGCCTTCCCTACGGGATACTCATCACGCTCATCCTCCAGCACTCCCGGGTGCCTTTCCTCGCCTCCGAGGCTCAGGACATTAGCCTCAAGGATATCATCAATGTCTCCTCACTGAAGAAGATGGAATGCATACTTCGAGATGGCTTCATTTACTCCAAGGCCGGGAAGCACATTCGGATTGGAGAGGACGACAATAGTGATGATGAGGATGAGGGTCCAGATGCTGCTGCTATGGATACAAAAAATCGAGCACCTCCTATAAGTGGTTGGAGTGCTAGTCAGGCTGGTTATGACGATCTCCTTCAGGCTATCACGAGCCTCCAGTTGACCATGCAGTCCGGGTTCCAAAGCCTGAGCTCTACAGTCGAGAGCATGCATCACGACCTTTGCTTTCTCCGAGAAGACTTCGAGTTGTATCATGAGCATACTGAGGCCTCTCTAGCTGAGGTTTGGGATCTCATCCATGACGGCTTTGATTCTCCCGATCCATAAGTCATTTTTTATCTTCCCTTCCATGTACATAGTAGTGTAGATTTTCATTGTTCTTAGAACGGACATATTTTCATATTTTCATGTATTTTGTACTTCTGTTTGGCTCTAAGAAGCCTGTATTGTATAGACTGATGATATATATGACTAAAATTTCAGCTTAGATTTGATTAACATGCTTGTTTTACATTTGTGTACTATGGTTACATGCTTTATAACTCTTTATATTAAGATATATGCTTTAAACTGCTTCTGTATGTATGGAAACTTTTGGTTCTGTCGGGAAGGCTTCAAAACTCTGAATGATATCAAATTTTTGTATATAAGATTGATTATGCATGCTCTTTATGTCTATGGTAGCTAATTGGCTTATTTTTTTTGTTTACTACCCCTTTTTCTACTGTTATCAAAACGGGAGAGAAAAATAAGAAAATGTGAAAAACTAATGTAAACTCAAACTAGTGCATAGATTTAGGAGAAGCATTGCTCCAAAGAACTTGGTATATGTTTATAATTGTTAAGTTGACTGATTGGGCTACATATAAACTACTTTTGATCATTTTATAGGTTGGTTTTATTAAAAAAAACATAGGAGACTCTGCCCGATTTTTCTCAAAAATCCAACACTTAGTTTTTAAAAAATTGTTTTCTCTTATTAGTTTTGTCATCATCAAAAAGAGGGAGATTGTTGACCCTCACCTATATTTAATGATGATAAAACATAACTCTTACTATACTAACAATGCTATCTAAGTGTATTAAGCAATAAAAACATTCAACTAAGGATCAAAGTGCAAGAACTCAACCCGAATCAAACACCAAGTCAAGACAGAAGATCTAGTATAGGTTAAGGTATTTAAACAAGTTGTAAATATCACTTGTTCAGGTAAAAAGCTTGTCTTATGGCTCCTTTTGAAAAAAAATATTTTAAACAGAACTTTTCAAACAAATGTTATAAGTTAAAAACATGAAAATTAGGTTGATTAAGCAACCCAGTTGACTGGGTACTTATACCAGAAGACTAGTATAAGGGACAGTAGGTCCCCAGTCGACTCGGTCACACATACCAGTCGAATGGTACTTTGGGTAGAAGTTTCCCAGTCGACTGGTACCTTCAAAGCCTTAAAAATGGGATTTTTAAGCTTGACCTTGTCGACTGGTACTAAGATCCAATCGACTGATAGTTAAAAAAATATGACTGTTGAGATGCGAGATTTCAGCATAAATTGTACCAAATCGTACCAAATCAGTTGAGAACAGGCATATTACATCAAGGCTATATAAACCCACTCTATTGAGCATTTCAAAATGAGGAATCACACATACAATCAAGTTATTACTCATTGATACACAAAAAGCTTTGAAAAATTGATTGTTGAGCCATTCTTCAAGCTTTACCTTGAAAGAGAGATATTATTTAGTTGTATAAGCTTTTATTGTTGTCTCTCTACTATTTACTTTATAGCATTTATTGTAAAGGGATTAGCTTCCGAGAGGAAGGGGTTTGCTTCTGAGAGGAAGAGATTTTGCTTTCAAGAAGAAGGGATTGATTGTAAGGTTTGTGCAACACCCGTGAAGTTGCACGACTAAGTTTCTTAGTGGATTTCTTGAAGGAAGTTCCTTGAAGAGAGTGGACGTAGGGTTGGAACGAATACGATATTACCGAACCACTATAAACTGAGTTTGCATCCTCTATTCCTTAAACTCTTTATTTACAGCACATATTACTTGTTTATATGCTTGTGGTGTTATTTGTTTTATAAACTTGTGTTTAATTAGCAAAAGTTTTTAAAAACCCAATTCACCCCCCTCTTGGGTTGAAACCTCAGTCTACACAAGTAAATAAAATAATATTTGAGTAATTAAAATAAGTCTTGGAGGAGTTTTTGGGGTTTTAGAGAGTCATAAGGTAAGTTTTAAAAGGAATGAATACGAAAAAGTGGTGATTATGCAATTTAAGAAAACTTATGTCTAAAAATAGATTGAGAGAGAAGGAAAGGACCAGCATTTGCTGGATCCTTCTAGAGAAAGAGAGAAAAATCAGGAGAGATGAGAGAAAAAGAGAAAAAGAAGAGAAAAGAAATAGGGAAAAGAGGAAGCGGAGAAAAAGGAAAGAAAAGATAGGAATTTCTTGCAAAACTCAAGGTAAAAGCTTGTTTTCCTTTTCTTTAATTTTCATCTTTATACTCTATTAGTCTACATACTTTGAGTTTTATTTGAAAAATCATGAATTTGAAGTGGGTTCAAGAAAAGGTTTGAGAAAAGTTAGGTTTTTGGTTTGTTTGATTTTGAAGCTTTTAACTTGAGATTTTTGCTATGAGTAATGTAAAAGTTTGATTCAAAGTCTTGGGAAGCTTGTGTCATAAAAGGATTTGAGTTTTATAAAGGATTAAAGTGGTTTTGGGAAGGAAAATAAGATTTTCGAGGGGGATTTTTGTTGGAATTCGAGGAACCAGTCGATTGGAGGTAGTGACTAGTCAAATGGGGGGCTGTTTGGGGGAGACCAGTTGACTGGGATGGGCAGAAAGTTTCTGGACAAAATCTAGTCAACTAGGGTCTTAGGGCAGTTGACTGGGTCGGTCCTCCTTTGAGTTTTCTTGAGTTTTTACTTACTTTTTGGAGTTATAATGCCTTCTAAAACCCTACTAGACAATTATAGGATACAAAATTGCATTAATTAACCCTAAGAAAACCCTTTCTTTTAACTCTTAACCTTCAAGAACACTCAGACCAAGAGGAAATTAACCTTGTGAATTAGAGCATAGTATAGTTTTTCCATCTTTATTTTCCTTCTTGACTTAGATAAATATTATGATTGTTTACACTTTGCTTTAATTTGTTAAGTAATATTTTCAATAGGTGCGGTTGATGATTGTAGTAAGGTTAAAGAAGGGATTCAAGACTAAGGCTTGGTAGTAAGTGTGAGGAACTAATAAATGAAATTAAAAAGTTAAAAGGTATATGAATACGAATGAGTATAGACTACTAATAATAATTTGAGGGCTATATTTATATATGTAAGAATGTGGAGTTATAAGAATAAGTATAGTTATGTTATAATTTACTTTGAGGAAACTTGGTAAAGGGAATGACTTAGTAAATGATTAAGAGATTACAAAGAACATAAAAATGTAGAAATGAGTTTAAAAGAAAATAATTGCGATTAGACCTTGAAGTGTTTACCTTCAGGTGAGTATTGTGATGTGTATAGTTAAAGTGTATATATATAACGGTTTATAAGAAGGGGAGTGATGGGTGAGGCCGATAGGTCCTTTCCCATAAGGAGTGTAAGGGTATCAAACATTATTGGATGTATAGGACCCTGGATGGTGATCAGTTATGATTTGATATGATGATTTGACGTACCGGTACATGGGGTTATTATATGATTTAGCCCAATGAGGGGTAGTACCTTATGATGAGCTAAAGCATAATCATACATTCCATTGCATTACATTTCAGTTCATTAATGACTGATGTATGAATTAGAATTGGCCTATTGAGGGGCATTTGTTGTGATTTGATTATCCCATTGAGGAGTATGTGATTGGATTAGCACTTTGAGGGGCGTATGTTGAAATTGTGATGTAATTGTGGCTCGGGTGTGTATTGTGAATTGAAGATGTTATATGGATGTTGCTCATGAATAAGTGATTTATTATTGTTGTGTGTGGATGTGATATAGACTACATAATACATGATAAATTTGAGAGTGTCAATGTTGTTGTAAAGATTGTTCTTTCGTATTAAGAATTGAGAAAGTTAAATTGAAAGGTAAGTAAAAATCTTAATATACTTAAAATTATGAAAAGTGATTAATATGAAAATATCTTAAATTAAGATAAAATTTCCAAAGCAATTATTTCTAATAATGTGAAGTCTCGCTTAGCTTTTTAGTTCACCCTTTCTTTTTTACTAATTTTTTAGGTCAGCACAAGAAAAATTGTGGTCAAAGTTGAAAGGAGTCTTCATTCACTGAATCCTCATTTTCTTGGGTCATTTTGAAGTCAAAGTTCTTGTTGGTTCAGTTTTACGAAAGTGTAAAATTTTGTGTAATAAAGGATGTTTTTTTCTACTTGTATATTTTAGAAAAAATCATAAGAGCTGGTTTATTGTATCGAAAGGTTTTCATGATTGTAAAAAATTATGTTTGTTTAGAATTGTGATTTTGGAAAAGTTTGTCTTGTAAATTTTGTATGCTTGCATATAGGTCGGGGTGCTAGGAACAAAAAAGTGATAACACCTCGGGTTGGACGCATCCAGGGATGGGTTGTTACAATAAAAGTTTCCATATAGCAGGAAATTTTTATGTATCATTGCAACATTAATATCAAATCTATTATTAAAATATATCGTCTGAAGAATTTTTTTCTCAATTTTTCTCCATTAAAAAAATATTTTCATTCATTTATAACAAAATTCCACGTGAAAATTTATTTAAGTAAAAATTTAGGTAATCAAATAATTTCTCTAATAAATCCTCTCCTCATAAACAATTTAAGAAAATTTGACCTTAATTATAAATTCTCAAAATATCTCAAAGTAGGAACAAAAGTTCATGTTTCCTCAACCATGGTAAAGTTTAGATAATTCAAACTTTCATAGCACAAAACATATTTTCATATAATAAGAAGAGAGGAGAATTGTAACAACCCATCCCAGGTTGGCCACCCCCAAGACAGTGTCATCGCATTTTGAAAATTTCAGCACGACGTATATATGCAACAATAAAAATAAATAACACCAATAGAAAATTTTACATCAATCCTCAACCCTCAACAGGGGAGTTACATCAATCTGATCTTTTAAACATTAGATACAACGTAAAATGCATGAATATTTACAAATAAATTTTTATTTTATTTTCTCACTAGTCTGAGGATGTTGACACGTACGTGACTTACAGAAAATGATTTCTTCTGAACCTCAACTCACCAAATTATTTGTCATGCCTGCTACCTGAAATCATTGCACAATGAGGGGTGAGCTTCACAAGCTCAGTGAATTAAATTTACTAAAAGTATTCAGTTTACATAATAGCCCATTTTATATTTCACATAACTTGATGATAACTTTCTACTATCACTACGCATGTCATAAGATTCATTCTCTATCAATCTCTTCTTCTCATTCATTGGTTCACCTTAAGACCATCAATTATCTCATAATTACCTCGTAATGAGGTTGACATCATAAAGTCCACCATTTAGATGGTTCTTATCATTCTCTGTTTCTTTCTCACCATAATTGTCTCTCTCTGTGAGACCAATTCATCTATAACAATTTCATAATAACACACCACACATCAACATTTCAATGATGTAAGAAATAATTAAAACAGATGCAATGCATGAATTATTATTATGGGAGCGTCTCCTCATATGTCGATATGTTTTCATTATCTTAGACCAGCCCCCTCCCAGTTCTTTTCTTTACAACTTGTCCCGACTGCCACGAAATTCATTTTCAGCATATGCCAGCTGTCACAGTGTCCCTTTCAATTCCAGCCTATACCGATTGTCATAGTTTTTCAATTAGACTGGCCCCTTCCTAGTTCTTTTTTTTTATTTAATGCATATGCATATGAATAATGATCTAAATATGCGTATGAACAGTAATATAAAAAAATAAATTCAAAACATTTAAATTGACTATCTTGATTATTCTCAAATTATATAAAAAATTCCACTAAATTTCTCTCATCCCAAATCACATCAAATCATTCATCAAAGCTTGTCAATATCTACTAAATTTCATCCAAAATCACATAAAATCATGTGCCAAAGCTTGTTAAGATCCACTAAATTTCATCTCCTCATAATTCGTATAAAAACAGTAACCATAGCTCATCTAGAATTTCACTTATCACTTTTATTATTAAATCAACTTATTATTCCAACAAATATTATTTCTCACGAAAAAATATTTCTACATGTCCAAATTTCCTATCATACTTATAAATCAATTTTTCATCTGTCACCTAAGCATAAATCAATAATTTATTTTAATATTATCACTAGATATTTCATTTTTTATTTATTTAGATTACTTAAAGTAAATCTAACTCACCACATAGCCTTTAAAGCTGCCCGTGGATCACCTTATTGCCTTTCCCGTTCCTCTCAAAAATTTCTCCCAGTTGTTGATCGTCAACACCTGACATCATATTTATATCAATTTCTAATTTATTCTTCAATTCATTATAAACCACACCCTTTGAAAATTCCCACCTTGAATTCGGGGAAACTTCATAAATGCTAAAAATTCAAAAATAAACACTACATTATTACCTTCTGCTTTTCTGATAGCTTCTCGTGATTCTCTATGAAATTCCGCAATAAACCCCTTCGAAATTCTGCTCTTTTAACATTTCTTTGGGTCTCCAAATGTTTAAAGAAAACGAATAATTGAAGAAAAACCAAACGAGATTTGAAAATAAATAAATTCAATTTATAAACATTTTAGCGGCGGCTGCCGCTTTGTCACAAATCATTCCTTTCCAGTTGCTTTACATGCAGCCAAAACACATTTAAATTGCAACACCTGGATCCAGGTGTTGCACGAAATTGGATTTTTTTTTTAAGAAAAAAATATAAATAATAATATTTTTTCTTTTTGCTGGACCTGGACATCCAATTTTTTTTTTCTTTCTTTGTAACTACGCAACCACGCATCCAAGTTTTTTTTTTTTTTTCAAAAGAATAATTTTATTCACTACTAAATCCTTCGCGTAAATATATTATTTTAATTTCAAGTCATATTTATTAAATTATTTCTTACGATTATGGGTATTACAAATTTACCCACTTTACAAAAATTTCGTCCCCGAAATTTCCTTACTTTACTCCAGAAACAATTTATAATATTTCTTCATAATTGTCTCATACTTTCACGAAATCTCTTCAACATCCTTATTCCTCCACAGAATTTAAACTAATGATTTTTTTTATTTATTATACAAGACTTGCTCTTTTCTGTCTAAAATTCTCATTGGTACTTTGTATATAAGCCCAAACTTTCTGAATTTCTATAGCTTAGCTCAATAATGGATGGACCCGATATATTTCTCTCTCCCATTTCTTCCCAACATACTAGAGTTATACACCTCCTACCATACAATGTCTCAATCAGTGCCATTCCAATACTAGTTTGACACTGATTATTATAAGTAGTTTTAATCGAAGGCATGTAAGCATCCCAACTTACTGAGAAATTCATCACATTTGTCCTTAACATATCTTCTAGTTCTCTAATAATCCTTTCTATCTGAGCATGAAAAAATTATATTACATTGCAATTGTGCACCCGTGGCTTTCTGAAAACCCTTCCAAAACCAAGATGTAAATCTAGCATCTTTATTTTACACTATTCTTAATGGTACTCCATACAACCTCACAATCTCTGCTACATCCCTCTTAAATCTTGACCATCAGAATTTATGTTTCAATCCTCTATACTTCTTATTGTTACTCGGTTGCATCGAATATACATCATCATATACCTCTCTCAATATCTTCTTTCTCAACTCTGCATCATTGAGAACATAAATCCTATGTTCTAGTACCAAAATACCTTCATTTCAAATTTTTGAACTCAAATGCTTTCTAGTAAGCATTCAATGCTTAATCTTCTCTATCTCTTCATCTCTACCTTACATCTTTAAAGAATTTTACTATGAATGACTGTACAACCATATTTGATAACCATTATTTTCTATTACTGATATTCAACTTCATTCTTATCTCTTTTAAATCTATCGTCAATTTCACATCAGGACTCCCAAAAGCAGTTAACCTTCTTGTAGACTTTTTACTCAATGCACCAATTATCACCCTCGCATTTTCTAGATGATAGTGAATCGTACAATCATAGTTACTAGTCAACTCCATTCACCATCTTTGCCTCAAATTCACATCTCTCTGGGCAGGTAAGTATGTCAAACTCTTATAACCCATGAATATCTCACAAGTGGCTCCATACAGATAATGTCTCCAATCTTTAAAGTAAACACTATAGCAGCCAACTCTAAGTCATGAGTAGGGTAAATTTCTCTCATGAATTTTCGATTGCTTAGAAGTATGGGCCACAGCTTTTCTATGTTACACATATCCCAATCATTGATGGGATGCGTCATTATACACCACCAATCCTTCATCATCATAAGGAAGCATTAATACTGGAGCTGTAGTCATTTTCTCCTTTAGTAATTGAATTTTTTTTCTCACACTTCCCTCACCATACAAATCTCATCTCTTTCCTGGTCAGTCTATATAAATAATAGAAAAATTCTGAAAGAATCTTTTATAATAACCAGTTAACCCCAAGAAGATTCTAATCTCAGTTACATTTGTTGGTCTCTCCCCACTTAATATTGCCTCTACCTTTTGTGGATCAACTGTTATACCATTTCCCAATATTACGTGTTCCAAGAAAATTATTTCATTCAGCCAACACTCATACTTAGAGAACTTTGCATATAATTTATCTCTTCTAAGAATCACCAACACACTGTCTAATGTTTCACATGTTGCTCTTCCTTCTTAGAATACACTAAGAAGTTATCGAAGAACACAACCACAAGATTATCAAGAAATACATCAAACATTTTATCAGGTCCATGAATGTTTCTAGAACATTAGTCAATACAGATGACATCACAAGAAACTTATGACCATAACGTGTCCTAAAAGCAGTCTTAGGCACGTTTTCCTTCTCTATCTTTAACTGGTGATAACCTGATCTCATGTTTATCTTAGAAAACACTCTCACTCTTTGCAAATGCTCAAAAAATTCATTTATCCTGGGAAAAAGATATTTATTCTTATTCAACTATTTGTAGTCTATACACAATCTCATTGTTCCATCTTCCTCCTTCACGAACAACACAGGGGCTCCCCAAATACATTAAGTCCGATAAATTGTTTACCTAAAAGTTCTTGAACTTTCAATTCTCTTAAGTCAATGGGTGTCACTCTTGGAGGGTGCTATTAAATATATGTGATGATCATAGTATCACATCAATAGAGAATTTAATCCCTCTACTGGAAGACAACTAGGCAACTCATCAAGAATTGCATTAGAATAATCTTTCACCACTAAGATTTGTTCTAACTTCCTATTTTCCTTTTTAGAATCCATTATGTATGCCAACTACTTCTCATAACCATTCTTTAACTATTTACTGGCAGTCAGAGTAAAATAAAATAGTTCAAGAGTATTTTATGTTCTCTCTGAAATTAAACTCCTCATGTCCATATCTAGAACACTACATTCTTTCTAAAACAATCAACCATATTCAAAGATAATAAATAACCTCAGATTTTCTATCACTGATACAAATTGCATAACCCTTGTAAACATTTATAATTATCACTCTATCTCTAGTGAGAACTTTAAAACAAATATTTAGCATCAAAGGACTAATGCATACTTTAATAGACATCATATGAAAACTGGATGCAAAAGAAATGGATTGCACCAAGATCAACCAACATTGATATGTCCACCTTTTCTAGACATAAAGCACTTCAAATTTTGACAATTCTGAGATAAATATATTATCTGAATAGATCTATAATAAACTTATGTCTCTCAAACATACATCAAATTACCACTTCCCCTTGGTGGCATACTTACTTCCTCTGCCATGACTCCCAGTTTCCATAACTTGTCTCCCAAATCTAAGGGTCCCACCAATAGTGTTATGAACATCGACATATGGGAAGACGTTCCCATATGACAATATGAAAAGATCTGATGAGAAAGAAAGAAAGAAAATTTAAATTCATGCATTATATTTGTTTTGAATATTTATTATTAATGCTTGCGATGCTAAAGAATCAGTTTTGAGTATAGAATGATTGATAGATAGATGAGTCTCATAATGAGATAATTTTGATGATAGATAAATAGAAAGGATGACATAATAAAGAATTTTATTATTGATGGTCTATATGATGTGAATTTTATGATGATATTGAATTGGAGATATGAAATTGGTAAAAATATATGAGATATATGTATTGAAAGAAGGTAGTCTAATAATTTATTATTAAGATAAAATGATAAATTATTGAATTAGAATGTGAGAAGAGATGGATGGCTAATTATGATGATTTAACAATGAATGAATATAACTAGAAGTATACAAATCAAGTACTTCTAGTAAATTTAATTCACTGAGCTTGTGAAGCTCACTCCTGATTGTTAAATAGTTTCAGGTAGCGGGTAGGACAAATAGATTTGTGAGCTAAGATTCAGACTTAGTTATTATCTGTAAGTCTCATGGTCCACATCCTTAGACCAATGAATTTTTTTTTGTTTGTAAATATTCATGCATAATATGCTGTATATATTGTTTAAGTTGGAATTTTAATAATGTAACTCCCATGTTGAGGATTTATGTATATATATTTCCAGTCTATGTATGTTTTTATATTGTTGCATATGTATCGTGCTGGGATTTCAAAACGTGACGATATCATCTCGGGGGTAGCCAACCCAGGATGGGTCGTTACAATTTTGGTATCAGAGCATTAGGTTTTATGATTCTATAGATTGCATAAAAATTTAAAGAAGTGGAAGATTTAAATAAACTACATGTTAATGCAGAGTCTGAGGATGACACATGGATATGTTCTAGAGCTAAAGGTAGAGTTCTGAATTAGAGAGGACGTGGTAGACCCTTAATATTAAGAAGAGCTGAAGCAGAGGGCGATGGGGAGGTCGAGTCTATGGTTCATGCAAGGGAACAGGTTTCTAGTACAGTTAGGACTGGTAGAGGTGAGAGAGAATATGATATTAGGAGGGATTAGTTGAGAGAAATTCTTGATCGTGCTATAGAGAGAATGAATGCAGTAGAAGAATGGGTTGATAATTTACAGAGGAGATTAGAGGAAAGGGGTAGAATATAACCTGATGTGGTGAGACAAAGGGGCTTATGAGGGAGTGGGTGTGTTTGAATATGAGATGCAAGAGGATTGTTCCGTGAGATTTATTAAGTTTAAACCCCAGTCTTTTAGAGGATCTGTAAATCCTATTGAAGCTAAGTAGTGGATTAAACATGTTGAGAAATATTCTGAAGTCTTACTAGTGACAGATAGGTAGAAGGTTGCTTTTGCTTCATTTAAGCTAAAAGGTGAGGCTTCTCAATGATGGGAGGATATTTTGCCTAGATTAAGTACACAGGTAGATCAACCCTTAACTTGGCATAAGTTTAAGGATGTGTTCTTTGCGAAGTATTTTTTCAGATATTTTTCAAGAACAGTAGGAAAGAAATTTTATTCATTTAAGGTAGAATATTATATCTGTGGCTGAACATGATAGTAGATTTATAGCCCTGTCGAGGTTTTTACCCGAGTTAGTAAACACAGAGGAAAGAAAATGTAAGAGATTTTTAGATGGGTTACACTATGAAATTCGAACTAAACTCTCTTATATGGGTATTGGGAATTATGCTATAATGGTGGATAAAGCATTACACGTTGAGAAGGATGTGATGGAGTTTAGAGATAGAAGGGATTGGCTAAAAAGGTCTAGATTTGAGGGACCCAGAGGTGGTAATAGTATGAGTGTGCAGGGTGGGAGACCACTCCAAAGAAGGCGTTCCTTGCCACAAGGAACTGTAACACAGAGTCAGAGACAAGCATAATGTGTTGCTTCTATAGCTCAGAGTAACATTGGTGGGATCCATAGATTTGGGAGACAGGTTATGGGATCTAGAAGTTATAGTAGAGGAGTAAGTATGCCACCAAGGGGAAGTGGTAATCTGATGTATGATCAAGAGACAAGAGTTTGCTATAGATGTAATCAAAGAGGGCATCTGTCTCAGAATTGTCCTACTCTGATGTGCTTTGTATATGGTGAGTGATGATATATTATTGTAGATTGTCTAGTAAGGAAATCTATTGAGATAAGTGCTGAAAATAGGTGGAGAGAGGTTGTGTATCAGAGAGTATGTGGGGCACAGGTAGAGGATCAATAGTTGAGAGAGGATGCGGTGGTCAGTTACAGCCTAGAGATAGCAGAGTTTATGCGTTGACCCAACAGGAAGCACAGGCCACTCCTGATATTGTTATGGGTATGGTGTCTATTCTTTTTAGACCTGCTAGATTATTGATTGATTCTGGTGCAACATATTCTTTTGCATCCAATGTTTATATGAAATCTATTGATGCTTGTGCTAGTCCTTTGATGCATACTGTTATTGTTGAGATTCCTACTAGGGATAGGGTTATTATTAGGACAATTTATCGGGGTTGTGTGATTAGTATGGCTGATAGAGAATTTGAAGTTGATTTGTTGCCTTTAGATATGATAGATTTTCATTTAATTCTGAGAATGAATTGGTTATTTGCATATCATGCTTGGGTAGATTGTTTTAGTAAGAATGTGGTGTTCAGGATACTAGGACAAAATGAGTTTAATTTTCAAGGAGAACATAAGATGCTTTCCAACTGTCTTATTTCTGCTCTGATTACTAGTAAATGGTTGAAGAAGGGTTGTGAGGGTTATTTTGCTTACGTATTGGATTCTAGAAAAGAGATTAGGAAGTTAGAAGAAATCTTAGTCGTTAAATATTTTTCTGATGTGTTCCCTGAGGAGTTGTCTGGGTTACTTCCCAACAGGGAGATTGAGTTTTCTATTAAGGTGATTCTGGGATTAGTACCCATATCTATAGCACCTTATAGAATGGTATGAGCTGAGTTGAGATAATTAAATGTTCAGCTTCAGGAGTTGCTAGATAAACAGTTTATTCGACCTAGTATGTCGCCTTGGGGAGCCCCTGTGTTGTTTGTAAAGAAGAATGATGGAACAATGAGGTTATGTATTGATTATAGACAGTTGAATATGATCATTATCAAGAATAAATATCCTTTTCCCAGGATAGATGATTTATTCGGGTAGTTACAGGGGGCTAGGGTGTTTTCTAAGATAGACCTGAGATCGGGTTATCATCAGTTGAGGATAAAGGAGGGGGACGTGCCTAAGACTGCTTTTAGGACACGTTATAGCCATCATGAGTTCCTTCTGATGCCATTTGGGTTAACTAATTCTCCTGCAACATTTATGGATCTAATGAATCGGGTGTTTAAACCATTCTTGGATAGATTTATGATTTTATTTATTGATGATATTATGGTATATTCCAAGAATGAAGAGAAGCATGAGCAACATTTAGAGATAGTGTTGGAAATTTTGAGGAGAAAGAAATTGTATGGAAAGTTCTCTAACTGTGAGTTTTGGTTAAGTGAAATATCTTTTTTGGGGCATGTTGGGTCAGGAGATGGTATAGCAGTTGACCCATAGAAAGTAGAAGCAATGTTGAATTGGGAAAGACCCACTAGCGTGACTGAAATTAGAAGATTTTTTGGGTTGGCTGGTTATTATAGGAGGTTTATCCAGAATTTTTCTATTATTGCTGGACCATTGACCAGATTGACCAGGAAGGAGTGAAGTTTATGTGGTCAGAAGAATGTGAGAGGAGTTTCTAGCTGTTGAAAGAGAAATTGACTACTGCTCCGGTATTAGTGCTTCCTTATGGTGATGAAGTATTTGTGATATATAGTGATACATTATATTAGGGGTTGGGATGTGTGTTGATGCAATATGGGAGAGTTATAGCCTACACTTCTAGGAAATTGAAGAACCATAAGAGAAATTACCTGATCTATGATTTAGAATTGGCTATCATAGTTTTTACTTTGAAGATTTGGAGACATCATCTGTATAAAGCCACTTATGAAATTTTTATTGATCATAAAAGTTTGAAGCATCTACCTACCCAGAGAGAGTTGAATTTAAGGCAGAGGAGGTGGATGGAATTGATTAGTGACTATGATTGTACAATTCATTATCATCTAAGGAAGGCTAATGTAGTAGCTGATGCATTGAGTAGAAAGTCTACAGGGAGATTATATGCTACTAGGAGTCATGATAGAAGCTTGATGATAGAATTAAGAAAAATGAGAATGCAGTTAAGTATCAGTGATAGAGGAGTATTGATTGAAAATATGGTGGTACAATATTATATTATTGATCGCTTGTTACAGATGTATAGTAGAGATGAAGAGATAGAGAAGATCAAACAAAAAGTATTGAGTGGGAAGTCGACTGAGTTTAGGATTAGAGAAGATGGTATGATTGTATTGGGACACAGAGTTTGTGTTCCCAATGATGTTGAGATAAAAAAGGAGATACTAAGAGAGGCTCGTGATTCTGTGTATTCTATGCACCCGGGTAATAATAAGATGTACGAGAGGTTGAGACATATTTATTGGTGGCCAAGGATGAAGAAGGATGTAGCTGAGTATATTTCTAGGTGTTTGATTTGTCAACAGGTGAAGTCTGAGAATAGACATCCGGCAGGGCTATTACAACCTCTTCTAGTACCTGAATGGCTATGGGAGAATGTAAGTATGGATTTTGTTTCTGGTTTTCCCTGTACCTAGAGAGGTCATGATGCTGTATTGGTTATAGTGGATAGACTTTCTAAGTCTTCTCATTTTCTTCCTATTAAAACTACCCGGAGTCCTAAAAAGTTGGTTGAATTGTATGTAGCGGAAATTGTGAGATTACATGGAGTACCTTTAAGCATTATATCAGATAGAGATTCTAGATTCACTTCTAGATTTTAGAAGGGTTTTTAAAAAGCTATGGGTACGCAATTGTAGTTTAGTACAGCTTTTCATCCTCAAACTGATGGGCAGACAGAGAGAATCATCAGAATACTAGAAAATATGCTGAGGGCAAGTTTATTGAGTTTTTCAGTGAGCTGTGATGCTTATTTACATTTGACCGAGTTTGCATACAATAATCAGTATCAAACTAGTATTGGGATGACACTATATGAGACTTTATATAGTAGAAGGCGCAGAACTCCAGTATGTTGGGCAAAAGTTGGAGAAAGAAAGGTATTTGTTCCAGAAATGATAGCTTTGACTACTGAGAGGATCAAACTGGTTAGAAAGAACCTTAGAGTAGTACAGAACAGACAAAAAGGATACACTGATAATAGAAGACGACCTCTTAAGTTTCAGGTTGGTGAATTGGTGTTTTTGAAAATATCTCCGTGGAAGGGTGTATTGAGATTTAAAAAGAAAAGAAAGTTGAGTCCTAGATTTGTGAGACCTTATGAGGTAATTGAAAGAGTCGGACCAGTAGCATGCAGATTAAATTTGCCTCCAGAGTTAAACCAATTAAATAATGTGTTTCATGTTTCACTTATGAAAAAATGTTTACATGATGAATCCCATAGTATTCCGAATCAGGCTATAGAAGTTCAGGAAGATTTGAACTTTATGCAAGTACCAGTCAGAATTCTAGACAGAAAGGAACAAGTCTTGCATACTAAAGTTATTCTTTTGGTTCAAGTATTATGGCAGAATAAAGATGTTGAAGAAATTACTTGGGAGTATGAGGCAAGAATGAGGAAAGAGTACCCCCAGCTTTTTCATAAGTTAGGTAAGGAAATTTCGAGGACGATTTATTTTAAGGTGGATGGAATTGTAATACCCATGTTCTTAAAATAAGGGCAAAGAAGTAATTTGATAGTTATTACATGGAATTAAAATAATATATATATAAAAGATTTACTATCGATAAAAAAAATATGTGAAGCGACAAGAGATAAGTTCACAACCATGTGAACTTCTGAGAAGTTTTATTATAATTGATTAAAATAATATTAAAAAATGTGAAGCGGCAAGAGATAAGTTCACAACCATATGAACTTCTAAGAAGTTTTATTATTATTGATTAAAATAATATTAAAAAAATGCTTCAAATTATCTGAAGCCATTATAGGCTTTAGTTCATGCAACTTGATTTTTTTTTTTTTTTTTCTGTTCTTCAATTCTATTTCTCCCTAGCAAAGGTTCATACATAAATTTCTCCAATAATTTAGATATTTCAGTTATTCGACTTCAATAGCAAGATTTCATCATATTTGAGGTAAATTTTCAATAAGACTCATAACTAAATAATTATATTGTTTGAATTAAGTTATGAAATAGTAAGATTTATGAAAGTTTATGATTAGGTGTTGGTGATCAGCAATCTCAAGAAATCGCTGAAAGGAGGAAGAAAGGCAAGGAGGTGATCCACAGGTAGCTTTAAGTGCTACATGGTGAGTTAGATTTACTTTTAGTAATCGAGACCAATAAAAATATGAATTTATGATATTTGAATAAATTGTTGAATTATAATGATTTAATGATGTATTTTCCGTTAAGTATGATAATTAATTGATTTATTGATTTGAGATTAAACAGTATGTTGAATATTAATTATATAAGAATTTATATTTTAAGAAGGATGGATTAATGAAAAGTATGCTGAGAAGTTATATGAAATTTCTGAAAATATAATTGAAAAGAAAAAAATTGATAGGAGATATAATGAGACGATTTAATAAATATGATAAGAATAATAATTTTTAGAAAGAACTAGATAGTTAAATTGAATGCTTTGATGTATGTTTGCTTGCATATTACTGCTCATATGCATAAAAAGGAAGACTAGGAAGGCAACTGGTTTGGTTGAGAAGATCAGGAAGGTAGTTAGTTTGACTAAGACATGTCGACATGTGGGAAGACGTTCCCAGATGATAATATGAAAAGATCTAATGAGAAAGAAAGAAAGAAAATTTAAATTCATGCATTATATTTGTTTTGAATATTTATTATTAATGCATGAGACATTAAAGAATCAGTTTTGAGTATAGAATGATTGATAGATAGATGAGTCTTATAATGAGACAATTTTGATGATAGATTATTAGAAAAAAATGACATAATAAAGAATTTTATTATTGATAGTTTATATGATTTGAATTTTATGATGATATTGAATTGGAGATATGAAATTGGTAAAACTATATGAGATATATGTATTGAAAAATGATAGTCTGATAATTTATTATTAAGAGAAATTGATAAATGATTGAATTAGAATGTGGGAAGAGATGGATGGCTAATTATACTGATTTATCAATGAATGAATATAACTAGAAGTATACAAATCGAGTGCTTCCAGTAAATTTTATTCACTGAGCTTGTAAAGCTCACTCTTCATTGTTAAATAATTTCAGGTAGAGGGCAGGACATATATATTTGTGAGCTAAGTTTTAGTCCGATTTATTATCTGTAAGTCTCGTGGTCCACATCTTCATACCAATGAAAAATTTTTGTAAATATTCATATATAATATGTTGTATATATTGTTTTAGTTGGAATTTTAATAATGTAACTCTCCTATTGAGTATTTGAGGATTTATATATGTATATATTTCCAATCGATGTATGTTTTTATATTGGGGACGATACCGTCTCGGGGGTGGCCAACCCGGGATAGGTCGTTACACCTCGACACCAAAGTGAAGGTTTTACAATTCTCCCCCCTTAACAAAATTTTGTCTCAAAATATATCTCATGACTCGAGATACGATGCTAGTTCCACGTATCTGATTCACACTCCTACATAGTCCTCTTAACCACGAGGTTACTACAAGACATCCATACCGAAAGTATGGTTTTATATACAAGACAAGATCCAATATGCAAATAAAAGTTCTATATCAACTCCTCTAAACTCGGGACAAGCACACTACAAAATTCTTTGCACAACAAGGGTATAACAATTTATTCACACGACAGTTGAATCCCAAATTATAAAGGAGGGAATATAAAGCATCACAAACAAAATAATTCAAAGAAAAGACTAAGAATATGAAAAAAAATCATAAACCCTCTCATGCACCTCATATAGATCATTATAATGAGGGTCAAGCTAAAATTATTGAATTCATATAATGCTCCTATATGGTAATATTCACAAGAAAATATACTTCCCAACCTAAAACTCTAAGTCATGCTCCTCTTGGCCTCCATAAATCGTTTGACTAATGTAGACTCAACCCGAGCCTAAAATTTTGCGTCACAACAACTTTATCAAAAAAAATTCTTTAATACTACAACGTGTTATTTTAGATCTTATTAAAATTGCTCTTGTACTAACCGATCCAATACTTATAAAAGATATTGAAAATCATGAAATGAACAAATAAATTTTAGACGTAACGAATAAAATTACTAGACACATTATTTTACATCGCTTAGCTAATGAGTTATATTCTGGACATTATTTAATTGGATAAATTTTACTTGTGGAAATCTACAATATCATCATAGTATTATGGCACTAGACGTTAGGAATTATTATGAAATAATTTAATGATTAAAAGCTTATAATGGACTTTAATTATTAATTGCTTATGGAATAAATCATGAGACTCTATATAGGAAAGTAAGAAAACTACTGGATGGAGAAATGAAGAGTGTCATTGAGCAACAAAATTTTTAGAAAGTATATTATTTCATGAATTTCATAACATAAAATATTTTGAATAATTTTGAATTTAATATGCGTGTTGAATAGCATGTTGGCCTATCTTACTTGTTCAGAAAATTATTTTTCAAATATAAATTTGTTAGCATGGAGACAATTTGTAAATTTCTTTCCTCTAACAAATATATGGTTTTATTTGATATCACATATCTGGTTTTACGTTATTATTTATGTACCATTATATACGTAGAGGTATATATATTCATACATACGCTTGTTTATCTTTTACCAAATGCAATCTCGACACATATACTCAAAGAATGCCAAAAAATTTACAATTCATCTCTCATACCATCATTTTCAATCAATTACAAGCGTCCATACCACAACAAAATTTCCCATTTCAATATCATTTCATCCATCACAATCCCCTTTCACATATTTTTCACATCACAATACAAGTCTCAATTCACATGAGGTAATGTGAATTACTAGTTACCTTCTCGGGTACTAGAGGTAATGTGAACTCACCTTGTTGTGCGACTAATAGTTATCCTTGAGCGACCTCATTCCATTAGTGCTATCTCTGCTAACAACTAGATACACATAACATTTAGTTTTTTCAGCATTTGAGCATGCACTTATATATGATACACTACTATGTGATGCACACACACAACTCACTCTTACATGCTGCCTACTGTCTAGAATACTTTACACGAACACTCAACTCATAATTAATTGATTCCAATAACCTAGAATACTATGTGTTCACACTTCGTGCACCATTATATGACAACGTGCACCCTCCGTGCATATTGTAGCATGAACATTCCTCACGTTTGTATGGTGCAAGTTTTAACTACAATGCCATGCACACACATGACACACTCTATATGCTACCCATTTACTTTGAATGAAATTCACATATACACCGTGTGCTCTTAATATGGTGTCAAGCAACCATAATGCACCATTATACGATATTGCACAACTACTCACTCCCATGAAATGCAAGGTTTATTTGTAGTGTATATGATTGATTTTATTATTTGATAACTAATTTGTTACCTATCTTATACATAACTTAAAGATAACAAATTCCAAAATCATAGATGTTTTTACTTTTCCTTACTCTCCTTCCTTTTCTTTCAAAATTTTAAGTTTATGTCTAAAGGCAAAGGCATTATTTTGCTAAAACCTTTCAAGAAATAAATCATGGAGGAAAAATTTGGTTTCAAATTTAAGAGTAACTAAGGGTGGATTTACTTAATAAACTTATTGTTGATATTTGTCTAAGGTTTAAACATGGTTAAGGTTTAAACAAGAGATGGAAGAATGAATTTTAGCATGTTAAAGGAGTGCACACAAGTGTGCGCCTCAATTTGGGTGTGTGCACACCTCTTCATTCAGCAAGACAAAGAAGTGCGCATAGCTTTGAAGGGTCCAGCATTAGTGTGCGCCGTAGCCCTGCTCCTCCCAAGCCATGGCTCCTAGAAAGTGAGGATGCTGGAGGAAGGCTAAGGCCACGCCCCCCTACCCAAGGCTACGACACCCAGAAAGTGGTGAAAAGGTGTTTTGCCCAACGCTGCAGCGCGCCCTATTGGTGGCCTAAGCGCTAGGCACACTGATGCACACATGATTAACTTGATTCAGCCTTTTGTTAAGTGCGTGGGTACAATTCCAAAATGCACAGCATCACTTAGGATTGATGGAGGGCCATGATTGATTGGTCATCAAGATCAAAGGGTGGAGAATGACACTCAAGATTGGTCAAGAAGTTGGTGTACTATATAAAAGGTCACCTAGCTTCGTTCTATAAGACAGATAATCAATTGAGTGATTACAAGTTATGACATACAAGTGATCAAGAGATACAAGAGAGAATCGTGTGAGAGTGCAAAGGCACAAAACACAAGAAGGACTCATTGTAGAGAGGCTAGTTGTAAAGAGAGAGGAGTATAGATTAGATAGAGAGCATTGTAATAGTTCTTATCTTCTTCCTTTCTTCTCTTCTTGGTTTCTTCAAGAACTTGAGTTTCTTGGAGGGAGTTGCTATGATTGTAAAAGAACCATTAATTTAGTGCAGAAAGTTTAGAGGAACTCACAAGAACGTAGGCTATTACCGAACCTCGATAACAAATCGCTTATCTTCTTTTCTTTCTTGCTTTCGTTTGCTGTTTGATTTCATTACAAGTCATTCTAGACTTGGGTGTTTGGAAGATCACCACCTGGGCATATTGTTAAGGTGATTTCCAATAGTGGTATCAGACCTAGAGGAGATACCACCAATAATGGTATCAGAGCTTGCACAGCTGGGTATTAGAGCTAGAATAGGAAGGTGAACGAGTCAAGACTCCAAGAATCAAAGATCAACATCTTGGGATATTCAAGAACGGAGTAAAGATCAAGATCAGATCGTGTTCTTGAGGGTGATTCAAGAACGGCGTTAAGATCCATCTTCGATCGTGGTCTTGAGGTTTAGAAGAAAGCATTTGTGGGTATTGCATAAATCTTGGATCTTGTCTGCAAAGATGGCTTCAAATTTCGTTGTTGAGAAGTTTGATGTAAAGGGAGATTTTTCCCTATGGAAGCGGAAGATCAAGGCTGTTCTTATGCAACAGAAAGTGGATTTGGCTATTGGAGAAGATGATGCTTTTCCAGCAAGTATCATGGAGGACCAGCGGTTTGAGATGAAGAAGATGGCATACAACACCATCTTCTTGCACATGTCGGATAATATCACAAGCGAGTGCGAAGACTCGGAAGATCCTGCTGTCATATGGAAGAAATTAGATGAGTTATTTCTTACAAAAACTCTCCCTAATAAAATTTATCTTCTTAAATGAATCTTTGCTTTTAAAATGGATCCTAATAAAGAGTTGCAAGATAATCTTGATGTCTTTAATAAGCTAGTTCAAGATTTGGCTAGTTGTAGTATTAAATTCCCGGATGAATAATTGGCTGTTATTTTGTTAAATTCTCTTCCTGATTGTATTGATAATCTGATTAATGCGATTGAGTATGGAAGAGATACTTTAACCAAGGAGATTGTGATCAATGCCATAAGGGCATATGATTTCAAAGCCAAGATGAGGGAAGCATCAAGTGGAGAAGGGCTATTCATTAGAGGAAGGCCAGCAACTCGGAATGGTAGTAGCATTCATGGCAACTACCGGGAAAAATCAAGAGGTAGAGGGCAGAGCCATAGAATATCTCATTCCAAGATAAGACTTGGAGGGAAGAGGTACTTCTACTGCAACAAGGAGGGTCATTTCAAGAAATATGGCAAGAAGAGGTTATGGGATGAGAGAAAGAGAAGCCATACCAACAATGGAGAGGCTTCGATTGCTAAAGAAGAACAGCAAGGTGATGTTCTTGTTGTGTGCTCAAATGTGAGCAGGAGGTAAGGCAGCGAGAAATGGATTCTGGATTTTGGGTGCACTTATCACATATGCCCTCACAAGGAATGGTTCAAGAATTTCAAGGAGATCAATGATGGAAGGGTCTTCTTGGGGAATGACAATTCTTGCCAAGTGAGAGGGATAGGAGACATCCAGTTGAGGATGTTTGATGGAGTCACAAGGCTGTTGCAAAATATGAGGTATCTTTCAGATTTGAAGAGGAATTTGTTCTCATTAGGGCAGCTAGATTCCATGGGCTACACATGCAAAGTAAAGGGAGGAAAGATCAAGGTGGCCAAGGGATCTTTGGTACTGATCAAAGCAGGAATAAAGGATGGACTCTATGAGATGATCGGAGACATGGAGATCAAGGATCAAGCAGCAAGCTTGATGGCTGAGATGGATGAGGCAGCCCTTTGGCACACTCTCTTGGGACATATGAGCGAAGAAGGCCTGCAAGTTCTCAGCAAGGATGGCCTACTTGGTGGAAACAAAGTAGAGGAATTTGATTTCTATGAGTGTTGTGTTCTTGAGAAGCAACACCGGGTCAGCTTCAACACCGGAGTGCACAAGTCTAAGGGCATTCTTGACTACATTCATGCAAACTTTTGAGGACCAGCAAGGACACTAACATAGGGAGGTAATTTTTACTTTTTGTCTTTAATTGATGATTATTCAAGCAAGGTTTGGGTTTATTTGGTGAGAAATAAATCAGATGCTTTGAATAAGTTAGTGGTGTGAAAAAGACTGGTAGAGACTCAAATGGGTAGGATAGTTAAGGTGTTAAGAACCGATAATGGCTTAGAATGTTTTAAAAAATAACTTGATCAATTTTGTAGGTTAAATGGGATTCTAAGACATAGAACGGTTGTGAAAACCCCTTAGCAAATTGGAGTTGCTGAGAGGATGAATAAGACCCTTATGAAAAAGGTTAGGTGCATGTTAAATGGATCCGGATTACCCAAATGTTTTTGGGGGGAAGCGGTGTCCACTGCTGCATATTTGGTTAATAGATCACCCTCTAGGGCTATGTAACATAAGACTCCCGAGGAGATGTGGAGTGGAAAACCCCCTAAGTTGGACAACCTTAGGAATTTTGGGTGTGCTGCATTTGCACATCAAAAGGATGATAGACTTAGCCCAAGATCTAGGAAGTGTGTGTTTCTAGGATATGGGGAAGGGGCTAAGGGGTATAGGTTATGGTCCTTAGAGAAAGAAGGATTGAAACTCATAATAAATAGGGATGTCTTTTTTAATGAATTGTTATTTCCCTATTTGGAGAAAACTAACCCTGCAGGGGTTAGTGAGCAAACCAGTCCGGAATTTGTGGAGCATTGCATCAAAGAGAATTCAATTCAGGTAGAGCAGAGGAGGTAAGAGGGTTCAGACCAGATAGAGCCCATTAATGAAGGCCATGCTCAGGGCACTCAAGAGGAGGCTGAATATGAAGAGGATGATGCAGCAAGTCAGAAGGACTATCAGCTCACAAGAGATCGGGAAAGAAGGCTGGTCAAACCACCTTCAAGATATGGGTTTGCGGATGCTGCAGATGCAGCAGCTCCTTGGACAGAAGGAGAGATGAGTGAACAAGAGACTTACATTGATGCCGTGGGATGTAAGGATTCGCCAAGATGGAAGCTAACTATAGAGGAAGAAATGGATTCTTTAAGGAAGAACAACTTCTGGGAATTGGTGCACATTCTGGGAAATCAGAGAGTTGTGGATTATAAGTGGACTTACAAGGTCAAAGAAGGGTACCCTCTAGGAGATGAAGTCCAGAACAAGGCTAGGCTGGTGGCGAATGGGTTCACGAGAAGAAAATATAGGTTTCATAGAAACTTTCTCACCTGGACACAAGGTGGAGAAAATGGTGAGTATCCTCATCTATGTCATTAATATGCTGTTGGTTTAGAACAGCAGGAAGAGGATGAAAAGATTTACATCTCAACTCAGTGAGGAGTTCGAGAGGAAGGATCTTAGCCTTACACAAAAGATCCTTGAGATGAGAAGAATTTGGGAAAGGGAGAAAAACAGGTTGAAGGTTTCTCGATCTTCTATGGAAGATGGTAAACCAGTGAAGGTTCCCCTTGCTGGTCATTTCAAGTTCTCTAGCGAACAATGTCCTGGAACAGATGAGAAGAAGAAGGAAATGGAAAATGTCCCTTACTCTAGTGCGGTTGGACCAATCATGGTCATGATGGTGAGCACTAGACCCGATATTTCTTAAGCAATGGGTGTTCTCAGTAGATTTGTGAGTAATCTCAGAAAAGAGCTTTGGCTTGGGATGAAGTGGTTACTGAGGTATTTGAAGGCTCAGTAGCAGCTAGTGGTAGCACTCTTAACAATCGAGGCTGAGTACATAGTGGCTATGGAAGCCATAAAGGAGGCTATGTGGTGTAAAGGGTTGTTGGATAAGTGGATAGTCCTAAAAGAGCAGGTGGTGGTGTATTTGGTTAACTAAAGTGCGTGGCACTTGTGTAGGAATCCGGTGTTCTATGGGAGGACAAAGCACATGGATAAGGTAGCCATGGAGGAAAGTCCTATAGATTTAGGCACCAAGGCTCTACCTCTAAGTAGGTCCAATCATTGCCTTGAACTTCTTAGGAATGGAGTCGGTTGAATGATGACTCAAGATGAGTTTGGATCCTCAAGTTCTTTGCACAATGGGTTCGGGTTTAAACACTTAGAAAAAGGTAGAGATTGTTGATATTTGTCTAAGGTTTAAACATGGTTAAGGTTTAAACAAGAGACAGAAAAATGAATTTCAGCATGTTAAAGGAGTGCACACAAGTGTGCGCCTCACTTTGGGTGTGTGCACACCTCTCCATTCAGCAAGACCAAGAAGTGCGCATAGCTTTGAAGGGTCTAGCATTAGTGTGCATCATAGCCCTGCTCCTCCTAGGCCATGGGTCCCAGAAAGTGAGGATGCTAGAGGAAGGCCAAGGCCGTGGCGCCCCCTACCCAAGGCCGTGGCGCCCAGAAAGTGGTGAAAAGGTGTTTTGCCCAAGGCTGCAGTGCCCCCTGTTGGAGGCCTAGGAGCTAGGCACACTGATGCACACATGATTAAATTGATTCAGCCTTTTGTTAAATGTGTGGGTGCAATTCTAAAACACACAAAATCACTTAGGATTGATGGAGGGCCATGGTTGATTGGTCATCAAGATCTAAGGGTGGAGAATGACACTCAAGATTGGTCAAGAAGTTGGTGCACTATATAAAAGGTCACCTAGCTTCATTCTATAAGACATATAATCAATTGAGTGATTACAAGTTGTGACATACAAGTGATCAAGAGATATAAGAGAGAATTGTGTGAGAGTGCAAAGACACAAAACATAAGAGGGACTCATTGTAGAGAGGCTGGTTGTAAAGAGAGAGGAGTATAGATTAGATAGAAAGCATTGTAATAGTTCTTATCTTCTTCCTTTCTTCTCTTCTTGGTTTCTTCAAGAACTTGAGCTTCTTGGAGGGAGTTGCTGTGATTGTAAAAGAACCATTGATTTAGTGCAGAGAGTTCAGAGGAACTCACGGGGACGTAGGCTATTGCCAAACCTCGATAACAAATCGCTTGTCTTCTTTTCTTTCTTGCTTTCGTTTGCTGTTTCATTTCATTACAAGTCATTCTAGACTTGGGTGTTTGGAAGTTCACCACCTGGGCATCTTGTCAAGGTGATTTCCAACACTTATCTAAATTTCTCCTTATACCAATTTAAGGTATTTAAACTAAAACAAAATTTTTTCCTTAAGAAATTTCCAATCCATGAAATTTAGAAAATTCTAACCAATTCTGCACTTCTCTAGGTCTAAATTCACATATCAAACATTACTCATAGTCCAATTTAAGCTATCTTAAACTCCCTAAAATTAAATCCATCTATTTAAACAAAGCTCAAAATTTAAAATTTTAAACCTACTTTAAAGGGAAGCAAGAAGGAAAAGGATTCTACCTTAAAGACTTAGCAGAAATGGCTGAAACTACAACAGGAAGAAATTTTTTTGTCAGTTACATAGGCTCCATGTGCCTCCCTAGCTAGATCATCAGGAGACATTTCCCACACCAATGGCTTCCTCTACCTGTCAGGTAGCTTCCTGCCAAATTTCAGGGTGAGTGGATGCAATACCAGTGTTCTTAAAGTAAAGTTAAGGAAGTAATTTGATTAATATTAAATGGAATTAAAATAACATATACATGAAATATTTACTATTAGAAAAAAAAAAGACTTAAATGCTTGTCACTAAGAAATAAGAAAAAAGAAAAAAAAAAGATTCACTTAGATGCTAGCGTCTAGGTGTAGTGTGTGCGGTTACAAAGAAGAAGAAAAGAAAAGAAGAGAAAAAAAGGAAGATACGTGGATGCTAACTTAGCGTCCAGGTGGTCTTTTGTGGTTTTAAACAAAGGTATGCATTTTGCATGCAAGCTACCTGATAACAAATGGTGGCAGGTGTTAAACGGTTTGGTTTAAATTAAAAATTACGCTTTTGTGTAAGTTTGTTAAAAATCAATTTACACTCTCTCAAATTACTCTCTTTCTTTAAACACCTGGGGACTGAAAGAAACGTTGAAATATTGAAATTTTGAAGAAGTTTACGGGAGAATTTTAAAGAGATTCGAGGGACGCTTTAAGAAAAAAGAAGAAGGTAATAATGTGAATTTTAATTTTTTGAAATTATGCATACATGAAAATACTCGAAATTTGATATAGAAAATTTAAAGGTATGAATTACAGAATAATTGAAGAATGAATTAGAAATCTTAATATAAATATTATATCAAGTGTTGACGATCAGTAATCGAGTAAAATTGCTGAAAGGATCATGCAAAGGCAATGAGGTGATCCATGGGTAGCTTTACGTGCTACGTGGTGAGTTAGATTTACTTTTAGTAATCGAAACCAATAAAAATATGAATTTATGATATTTGAATAAAATGGTGAATTCTAATGATGTATTTTCTGTTATGTATTAAAAATTGATTGATTTATTGATTAGGAATTAGAAAGCATATGGAATATTAATTATATAAGAATTTATATTTCAAAAGGATAGATGAATGAAAAATATGTTGAGAAGTTTTATGAAATTTCTAAAAAATATGATTGAAATGTTGATATGATATATGAGGAAACAATTTAATAAATATTATAAAAATAATAATTTTGAGAAAGAGCTAAATAGTTGAATTGAATGTTGTGATGTAGGCTTTCTTGTAAATTATTGCTCGTATACATAAAAGAAAATACCAGGAAGGCAACTGGTCCAGCTGAAAAGACCAGGAAAGCAGCTAGTCTAGCTGAAAAAGACCAAGAAGACAGCTAGTCTAGCTAAAAAGACCAGGAAGGCAACTGGTCTAGCTGAAAAGACCAAGAAGGCAGCTGGTCTAGCTGAAAAGACTAGGAAGCTAACTGGTCTAGCTGAAACATATCGATATGTGGGAAAACATTCCCAGATGATAATATGAAATGATTTGATGAGAAATAAAGAAAGAAAATTTAAATTCATGTATTACATTTTTTTTTAAATATTGATTATGATTGATTGAGATACTAAAGTATCAGTCTTGATTGTGAAATTATTGATAGATAAATGAGTATCACAGAGAGACAGATATGATGAGAAAGAAATATGAAAGTATGATATGATAAAAATTATTTGATTGATTGATTATATGCTGTGAACCTTATAATGAGGAAAATAATGATGTTGAATTGATAGTCTCAAGATAATTAAATATATGAGAAGAAAAATTGACACGTTTGATGATTAATTTAAGAAAAGATTGATAAATGGTTGAAATTATGATATGAGTAGTGGTAATAAGTGAATGAATATTGGAAGATTATTTGAAAGATTGAATTATTATATGTTAAGAAATAGATGATTAATATTGGTGAATTAGAAACGACTGAATTATAAGATGTGACTGGAAGTATATAATCGAGTACTTCTAGTAAATTTAATTCACTGAGCTTATGCAGCTCATTCTTCATTTTTGAAATTTTTCAGGCAGTGGGCAAGACAGATAGAGTTTAGAGCTGATATGAAAGTAATTACCTTAAGTAAGTCTCATGGTCAAGTCCTCAGACATTGTAAGAAAGAAGAAAGAAAATTTGTAATAAAATATTTTCATGAATTTTGTTATATTTATATATTGTTTATAATAGGAGAATGATGATCTATCTCCTCTAAATTTTTAATTTCAGTTGATATATTTTTTATATTGTTGCATATATGTGTCGTGCTGGGGTTTCAAAACGTGACAACACCATCTCGGGGGTGACCAACCTGGGATGGGTTGTTATAGTGGATGTGTGGTGTGGAGTGGTGAGGAAAAGCAAAAAAAGGTGTTTTTGGGTTTTAATGGTTTGAGAGAGATGAAGAGTGGGAGAATTTCCTATAATTATCTAGATAGGGATAGTGTTTTCTTTCTCTAGAAATGGGGACTTTAAAGCTGGTATATAAGGTCATGGAGAAGAGATTTACAAGTTTTCCCTGACATTTACATATTTTTTTACCAATTTCCTTCACCTCACTAGTATTTTATTTTATTTTTTTAAAAATTGCTTAACTTTTATAGCTCCAAGATAATTAATAGTTATTCTATATATTTTAATAGGTCATCCACATTCTAGCGTGAACTAAATTAATTTATTAAATTATCTAGTGTTCGTGTAACAACCCATCCCCGAGTGTGCCATACCCGAGGGGGTATCATTACCTTTCAGTTTCGAGCACCTTGACCTATATGCAAAACATACATAACTTACAAGGCAAACAAAAATTTATGACAACTCATTTATAAATTCACCATAAAAAAATACAACTCCAAACAATTTTTATACATGATGAAAGCAAAATCTTTACAATTTATAAAAGGCATAAAAGAAAAGGAAACTCCCCACTACAACTAACTTAAACACATTATAGTGAAATCTAAACCATGAAAAAGCTTAAACTACTAAAATAACTCCAAGATGAGGATGTCGTGGATGAGATCTTTACAAAAAGCTCCTTTCAACACTAGAGCAAAACTTCTGGAGTTTTTCTGAAATGTTAGTAAAAATAAAAGGATGGGCTAAAAAGCTCAGTGAGAAACACTTTACGAGAAGTAATTGCATTTGAAGAATTTGTTATTCTATCTTCTAAAACTCAACTATATCTTACAATTTATTTGACCTCTAAGTAAGGGTAATAAAATTCATGAGATTCTCCTAATTATTTTTCTCAATCTCTTAACAAGATATAATACTATTTGAACAAGAGTTCACCAATGTCCATCTCATAAATTTCAAACAAACAATACTTACCATAATGCACACATCATAAAGTCAATAAAAATGTGAGGGCCTTCCATCTCGGTATTTCTTTATTTCCAAAATAACATTCATACCCTTCATCGGGCTAATTACATTCAACACCCCTCATTGGATGAATTACGTTACACACCCTTCATGAGCCAATCACAACAGTGTCCCTCAATGGACTAATCATAACACATGCCCCTTATGGGATAATTCCATAACAACATCCATTATCAATGATACACAATGCAAATGCGAATGTAATGAGATGCATAGTCATGCATATATTCATATCATCATCATGCCCCTTATTGGGGTAACCACATAACAATAGGGACGTCTCCCTATGTACCGGTACGTCTAATCATCATATTATCATATCATAATGGATCCCCCTTCAAGTTTCCGACATGTCCAATAACCCTTCAGTATCCTTACACCCCTTGTGGGAAGGGACCTACTGTAATCTCATCACTCCCTCCTCTTATAATACGCTAACCATATTTATACTGTGAAAATACATTCACCAAATAATGAATATGCAAACAAGCATTCATTAATAAACTACATCACATTTTCATACCAATCCGTCGAATCACGTTCATTACAACCATACACATCATAATTCCTTAACACAACTACATCGAATCATTTCTAAACTCATATTTCAACATATGTAAGATTCTCATGATACTAAACTTATTATTTCCATACTAAATCCTATACACTTGCCTTTCTTATAACCACATTATTTATGATTTACATCATCAAACATGTTCTTAAGCTTTTATTTCTATCATACAATAGCAAGAGGTGAGAGAACTTTCCCACACTTTCCCAATACCTAAACACACTGTTGGTATTTGTCTAAGGATTAAATGGGAGAAGAAATTCAGCATTAGGTCAAGGTATGCACCGCGGCCACCAGTAAAGAGGAAGTCCTGGAGGAGGTGTGCATCGTGGCACTGCCTCCCCCATGCCGTGGCACCCAGAAAGATGAAGAGTGTATCCTTTTCTGAGCCGTGTCCAGCCCTATTCTAGGTCGCGGCGCCAGGCACACTGATGCTTGGTTTTTTCAACCTCTTGAAAGGTGCATGGGGCATGATCAAAATGCACAGCTTTACTTGGATTCTTCGAGAGCCATGGGTCTTTGGTTCTTGAGATCTAAGGGTGGAGATTGATCTCCAAGATTGGATGAGGAAGTCATTGCCCTATATAAAGGGTCACCTAGCTTCAATCTCAACAAGTAAGAAAGTGATGTGATCATCTCAACAAGAGAGGTGAGAATGACATGTGAATGTGTATGAAATAGAATACATGGGTGTGTAAGAGTGCAAAGACACTAAACACATGAGAGGCTCATTCAAGAGAGGCTGGTTGTTTAGAGAGAGAGTTGTATAGATTGGGGATTCAAGGGCTATATAAGTGGAATTTTCTTGGGAGAAAATTCCAAGGTAACTCAAGTCCTTATCACTTTCTTTTCTTTTCTTTCGTTCTTCAAGAACTAAAGGTTTCTTGAAGAGGTGTTGCTGTAACTTGTAAGAACTCATTGATTTAGTGCAGAGGGCTCAGAGGAGCTCACGGGGACGTAGAAACATTTCCGAACCTTGATAACAATTGCTTGTGTTCTTTCTTTGATTGTTTGATTTCTGTTTCTGTTTTGATCATTACAAGTCATTCTAGACTTGGGTGTTTAGAAGATCACCACTTGAGCATCTTGAGGGTGGTTTCCCAATAATGGTATCAGAGCTAGAGGAGATACCACCAACAGTGGTATCAGAGCTAGAAGGGAGACCACCAACAGTGGTATTAAAGCCAACATTGGCGGGCATCGAAGAAAGATCATGAGGTTATCGGAGCAAGACTCCAATAATCAAAGGTCAACTTCTTAGGTGATTCAAGAACGGAGTAGAGATCAATATCTGATTGTGTTCTTGAGGTGATTCGAGAATGGAGTAGAGATCAAGATCTAATCGTGTTCTTGAGGGTGATTCAAGAATGGTATTGAGATCCATCTTTGATCGTGTTCTTGAGATTTAGAAGAAGTTGGAAAGCAATTGTGGGTGCTGCATAAATCTTGGGATTTTCTCCGCAAGATGGGTTCAAACTTCATTGTTGAGAAGTTTGATGGAAAGGGAGAGTTTTCCCTTTGGAAGCGGAAGATCAAGGCTGTTCTTATGCAACAAAAGGTGGACTTGGCGATTTGAGAAGATGGCTCTTTTCCAGCAAGTATCACGAAGGTCCAGCAGAATGAGATGAAGAAGATGGCATACAACACCATTTTCTGCACATGTCAGATAAAATCACAAGGAAGTGCGAAGACTCGAAAGATCCAGCTGTCATTTGGAATAAACTAGATGAGTTGTTTCTTACTAAGACTCTCCCTAATAAGAGGTATCTTCGTAAATGAATATTTGCTTTTAAAATGGATCCTGATAAAGAGTTGCAAGATAATCTTGATGCCAAGATGAGGAAAGCATCGAGTGGAGAAGGGCTATTCATTAGAGGAAGGCTAGCAACTCGGTATGGTTGTAACATACATGGCTACTATCGGGACAGAGGTAGAGGAGAAATCCATGGGAGAGCACACAGCAACATACATGGCTACTACCGGGACAGAGGTAGAAGAGAAAGCCATGGGAGAGCGCACTCTAAATCGAGATTTGGAGGGAAGAGATACTTCTACTGCCATAAGGAGGGTCATTTCAAGAAAGATTGCAAGAAGATGATGAGGGATAAGGGAAGAAGCCATACCAAGAATGGAGAGGCTTCGGTTGCCAAGGCAGAACAGCAAGATGATGTTCTTGTTGTGTGCTCAAATGTGAGCAAGGGGCAAGAATACAGCGAGAAATGGATCTTGGATACTGGGTGCACTCATCATATGTGCCCTCACAGGGATTGGTTCAAGAATTTTAAGGAAACCAATGATGGAAAGGTTTTCCGAGGGAATGATACTTCTTACCAAGTGAGGGGCACATGAGACATCTAGTTGAGGATGTTTGATAGAATGATAAGGCTACTGAAGAACGTGAGATATCTTTCAGAGTTGAGAAGAAATTTGATCTCATTGGGGCACCTAGATTCCATGAGGTACACATATAAGCCAGAGGGAGGAAAGATCAAGGTAACCAAGGGATCTTTGGTAGTGATCAAAGCAGCAATGATGGATGGTCTTTATGAGATGATCAGAGACACGGAGATCAAGGATCAAGCAGCAAGCTTGATGGCTGAGATGGATAAGGCAGCCTTTTGGCACACTCGCTTGGGACATATGAGCGAAAAAGGCCTGCAAGTTCTCAGCAAGGATGGCCTATATGGTGGTGACAAAGTAGAGGAACTTAAATTTTCTGAATGTTGTGTTCTTGAGAAGCAACATTGGGTCAGCTTCAACACCGGAGTGCATAAGTCTAAGGGCATTCTTGACTACATTCATGTAGATCTTTGGGGACCAGCAAGAACACCAACACAGGGAGGTAATGTTTACTTTCTGTCTTTAATTGATGATTATTCAAGAAAGGTTTGGGTTTATTTACTTAAAAATAAATCGGATGCTTTGAATAAATTAGTGGTGTGGAAAAAGCTGGAGGAAACTCAAACGGGTAGGGTAGTTAAGGTGTTAAGAACCGATAATGGCTTAGAGTTTTTTAACAAGGAACTTGATCAATTCTGTAGGTTAAATGGGATTCTAAGACATATAACAGTTGTGAAAATGCCTGAGCAAAATGGAGTTGCTGAGAGGATAAATAAGACCTTTAGGGAAAAGGTTAGGTGCATGTTAATGGGATCCGGATTACCCAAATTTTTTTAGGGGAAAGCAGTGTCTACTGCTGCGTATTTGGTTAATAGATCACCCTCTAGGGCTGTGGACCTTAAGACTCCCGAGGAGTTATGGAGTGGTAATCCCCCTGAGTTGGACAACCTTAGGACTTTTCGGCGTGCTGAGTATGCATATCAAAAGGATGATAAACTTAGCCCAAGGTCTACAAAATGTGGGTTTCTAGGATATGGGGAAGGGGGCTAAGGGGTATAGGTTATGGTCCTTAGAGCAAAAAATGATTTAAACTCATAATAAGTAGGGATGTCATTTTTAATGAGCATTTATTTCCCTATTTGGAGAAAACTAACCTTGCAAGGGATAGTAAGCAAACCAGTTCGGTATTTGCGGAGCATAGCATCAAGGAAAATTCAGTTTAGGTAGAGCAAGAAAGGTAAGATGGTTCGAACCAGGTAGAGCCCATTGATGAATGCCAAGCTCAGGACACTCGAAAGGAGGTTGAACTAGAAGGGGATGATGCAGTAAGTCAGATTGACTATCAGCTCACAAGGGATTGGGAAAGAAGGCTGGTCAGACCACCTTTGAGATATGGTTTTACGGCTGCGAATGCAGCAGCTCCTGGGACAGAAGGAGGGATAAGTGAACCAGAGACTTACATTGATGCTATAGGATGTAAAGATTCGTTAAGATGGCAGCTAGCTATGGAGGAAGAAATGCATTCTATGAGGAAGAACAACTCTTGGGAATTGGTGCACATTCCCGGAAAACAGAGAGTTGTGGATTGTAAGTGGACTTATAAGATCAAAGAAGGGAACCCTCCAGGGGATAAAGTTCAGAACAAAGCTAGGCTGGTAGTAAAGGGGTTCACGCAAAGAGACGACATAGATTTCACAGAAACCTTCTCACCTGGACGCAAGGTGGAGGAAGTGGTGATTATCCTCATCTATGTCGATGATATGCTATTGGTTAGGAACAACAGGGAGAGGATAGAAAGGTTGACATCTCAACTCAGTGAGGAGTTTGAGAGGAAGGATCTTGGCCTTGCACAAAAGATGTTTGGGATGAGAAGAATTCAGGAAAGGGAGAGAAGTAGGATGAAGGTTTCTTAGTCTTCCGACATAGAAAAGGTGTTGTACAAGTTTTCTATGGAAGATGATAAACCAATGAAGATTCCCCTTGCTAGTCATTTCAAGTTCTCCAACGAACAATGTCCTAGAATGGATGAGGAGAAGAAGGAAATGGAAAAGGTCCCTTACTCTAGTGCGGTTGGATCAATCATGTTCATAATGGTAAGCACTAGACCCGACATTTCTCAGGCAATTAGAGTTCTCAGTAGATTTATGAGTAATCCCAAAAAGGAGCTTTGGCTTAGGATGATGTGGTTGCTGAGGTACGTGAAGGCTTGGTTACAGCCAGTGGTAGCACTCTCAACAACTGGGGCAGAGTACATAGCGGCTACGGAAGCCATAAATGAGGCTATGTGGTGCAAAGGGTTGTTGGACGAGTGAAATATCCTAAAAGAGCAGGTGGTGGTGTCTTCGGATAGCCAAAGTGCATGGCACTTGTGTAGGAACTCGGTGTTCCATGAGAGGACTAAGCATGTGGATGTTTGGTATCATTTCATTCGGGAAATTGTTACGAAAGGATGAATTCATGTGGAGAAAGTCGCAACGGAAGAAAATCCAGCAGATTTAAGTACTAAAGTTCTACCTCTAAGAAGGTTCAATCATTGCCTTGGACTACTTAGGATTGGAGTCGGATGAATGGTGACTCAAGTTGAGTCTGGATACTGAGTTCTCTGCACAATGGGTTCTGGTTTAATCGCTTAGACAAAGGTAGAGATTGTTGGTATTTGTCTAAGGATTAAATGGGAGAAGAAATTAAGCATCAGGTCAAGGTGTGCGCTGTGGCCACCAGCAAGGAGGAAGTCCTTGAGGAGGTGTGCGCCGTGGCACAGCCTCCCCCACACTGTGGTGCCCAGGAAGATGAAGAGTGTGTCCTGTTCTGAGCCACGGCCAGCCTTGTTCTAGGCCGCGGCGCCAGGCACACTGATGCTTGGTTTTTTTAGCCTCTTGAAAGGTGTGTGGGGCATGATCAAAATGCACAGCTTTACTTAGATTATTAGAGAGCCATGGGTCTTTGGTTCTTGATATCTAAGGGTGGAGATTGATCTCCAAGATTGGATGAGGAAGTCATTGCCCTATATAAAGGGTCACCTAGCTTCAATCTCAACAAGTAAGAAAGTGATGTGATCATCTCAATAAGAGATGTGAGAATGACATGTGAATGTGTGTGAAATAGAACACATAGGTGTGTGAGAGTGCAAAGAAACTAAACACAGGAGAGACTCATTCAAGAGAGGCTGGTTGTTTAGAAAGAGATTAGTATAGATTGGGGATTCAAGGGCCTTGTAAGTGAAATTTTCTTGGGAGAAAATTCCAAGGTAACTCAAGTCCTTATTATTTTCTTTTCTCTTCTGTCGTTCTTCAAGAACTAGAGGTTTCTTGAAGAGGTGTTGCTATAACTTGTAAGAACTCATTGATTTAGTACAGAGGGCTCGGAGGAGCTCACGGGGACGTAAGCACATTGCCGAACCTCGATAACAATTGCTTGTGTTCTTTCTTTGATTGCTTGATTTCTGTTTCTGCTCTAATCATTACAAGTCATTCTAGACTTGGGTGTTTGGAAGATCAACACCTGGGAATCTTGAGGGTGGTTCCCATCAATCTTTCCTCTAATTAAACTCCATAGAAAATGATAAATTTCTTTATTCCTGGTTTTCCCTTTAAAATCAAACAAAAAAGAAAGAAATAAGGAAAAACAACCATCTCTGATTTTCTTTTCTATTTCGATTGATTTACTATAAATTGTCGTTGGTGTCATCACTCATCACTGCCACCTTTTTTCGTACACAGCTCTGTCATACATAACAAATTCATAAGAGTCTAAAAATCCCAAAAAGATAAGTTTTCTTTGAAAGCTCTAAACCTGACAAAGATTTGATTTTTGGATTTGATTTATGTAAAATTCTTAATTAAAATTACTGAAGATTTTGAAGCACTGGTGGCGACGGTAGAGTGTGAGAAATTAGGTTGATATAGAGCGGTATACTCCATGAATTGCTGCAAGTATTGCTCCTCCTCCATTGCTCTATCATATTTCGTCTATCACCTGTCGACCTCACACACACACACAGATGAAGTCAAACAAAGATAGAGTTTGAGCTGTTCAATTGTATCAGTAGTGTTTTTGGAGATTCCTATGAGAGAGATGATTTATGAAGTGCCAAGAACTAAGAATTTTATAAGTTTGGACGAAGAACAAAGAATATCTGACTCAACCTCCTTGGTTGTTATTCGCTGTAGTAGCAGACCATCAAGATTAATAGGTTGAACCATTGGATGAAACAATGATTTTAAGTTGAAATTGCTCTTTCTTTGATGCTGAAATTGTGATTTTAAGTTGAAAAAATTATATTCGCATCATCTCTGGATGGATGGAGGAGAGAGAGAGGAGGAGTGAGAAACTATGTTGAGAATAAATGAGAAAGAGAGAAATTATTTTGACAGTAAATGAGAGAGAAGAATTGCATTTGGTATGGTTAGTTTGGTAATCTTATTTTTTTATATCAGAAGTTAACTGTCAAACATGATTCAGTGGTGTATGAGTATGTTTTAAAAACACAATGATGTGAATGTTGAATACGCTATACCCAATGATTGAAATGTAATTTTCCCTTTTTCTTTTTTGAGAGATCAGCTTTTATCTCCAGTGATGTGGCTAGTTTTCGTTTTCCCCCTTACTTTTGCCTTTTTTTTTTCTTCTTATCTTCTATCTTTTTTTTTTCCTCAACTTTATTTTTTTAATAATTATGTTTAACTTTATATATAACTAGTAATAAACTCGCGCAAATGCGCCTTAATTAAAATACATGCTAAGCTTGTAAAATAAATACTTTGTAATTTATTCATCATTTTTATTTGATTATTGTAAAATATTTTTTAAAATTTCCATACAGATTACATAAATTTATTTTTGTTGTTTTTTACAAAAAAAATTATTTTTAATGTGTTACTATTTTATTATCTGAAGAGAATTTATAAATAACTACTAAGTACATAATTATTTGTTTTCATGGGTTCATTGGTAAAGTAGTATCAGTGATCCGCTTGCGTGCATTATATTAAATCCACTTCCTGCAACGAGTCAAAAGCAAACCATTCACACTCGGCCGACCATCGTAAGTATATAACTATATCTTATTGATATCTTTTCTTCCAAAAAAATCATGTCCAACCTTTGTATCTCATCTTTAAAAAAAAAATTGCATCGATCTCTCATGTTTCAATTTCATTAACCAAATCAGATGCAAAGTACATCAAAGTGTAACAACTCAGAAACAAAATGCATCAACTAATAATAAATTAGATATAAAGTACATCAAACCACAGAAGAAAAATGGCAAACTCTTGCAAAACAAATACAACCAAAAAATACATAATTTCCTCTCTGAAAAAAAGACGAATAGATTCCAAATGTTTTATCCCATTCATTGATTGCACCCTGGAACACAAATATTTATTAGTATTACTTTTAAATGAAAAATTAAATAATTTAACCTTGATTTCAATACATAATGAAGATTAAAAAATTAAAATGAATAAATAAAAAAAGGCTGATATTAATTAATTTCAATAATTTTGAATAAGTTTAAGAAAGTTCAGCGGATTTCCTAACTAAATCACCCACACCACAACTAATGAAATCAATTTTAGAAAAATTAAGCACACTGTTGGATACCAAAACTAACTCAAATATGTAAACTCAACTACGGAGATTCAAATAAAACACTAATCAACAGCCCTCCAAACCAAAATAAACTCATCCATGTTGTAAGGAGAAGGAGAAAAGAGTAAGTCTCAATTGAAATAGTAATAACCGTAGAAATTTTAGCTTTTAAAAAAAAATAAAACTTACTGGTATTTTAAATGTTATTCTTCTTCAAATTTGCAATTATCTTTCAACATTTTGTCCGATATGCATAATACAAATTTAAAGAAAAAAGTACCAAAGATTAGCAAGCTGCTAATGCATCAGTTCCAGAACATTTAGAATCAAAACAGATTTTATTTTGGCAAATCTAGATTGTCCAAAGCACAACACCCTCATAAATTGTTCAAACTGAGCATCATGCTCCTTTTGAGATTGCCTAAACCATTAATAGAGCAATTCCATAATGGAATCCATGGTTTCTGTCCTTACCCAAAGAGATGAGCTAAATCAAATAGCTCAAGTGTGAAATGTTAAAAAAAAGATGGTCTACTGTCTCTCATTTAGCAGAACAGACGAGACATAAAGTTGTAGTGGAGATGTCAAATGAATGCGGATGATAAAAAAATTGAATCTCATTAAGCTATATAATTTTTTTAAATGCAAACCATGAAAGATACAAAAGTGTATGACTTTAACATATAGTCACTAAGGAAATTGTGATAGAAGAAATAAGAAGATTCAACATTCAACTCAAAACACCAAACTTATGCAAAAAAAATGTAAATATAAATATAATATAAATATACAGATAATGTGGATTTAACACCGTAAAGAAAATAATTACGGAGGTTTTGAATATTGATACAAAAGGTAGTGAGAACTTCACTGTATATGAGATACAATATTGTGTTTTTTAGTATTATGAAATTATAGCCTAACAACTGATGCAACACTTATATTATGTTTGGTCAAACAATTCTACGGAATATAAAAGATCTTTCTCTCTCCTCTCTCTCTTATTGCTGCATTTTCATATTCAAATAGAAATATGTCCAAATATTTTTCCACACGTCTCTCTCTAGAACTAATAAACAACTAATTCATGAAAACTGAAACAAGCTACAAATTGTTGAACACGACATAATGAAAAAACCAAGAAAGAGTTCAACCCACTTAGATAATGAAAAAGAGCTAACAACATCACCATTATGACTGAATCCAAAAAGAAAAAGATCCAACATGAGCTGTAACATAGTTGCACACACCCTCATAGAAAAATTTACTAATACCAAAGGAGCAATCCAACCAGGACTGCATTAGAAATATTTGCAATAATTCCATCCTAGATTAAATCATGGCTAGGATTAAAACATCAACCTATTCAAGTAGTAAGCTAATAAGTTGTAGATTAGAAGCCAAAAAAAGCCATAAATTTGACAATAGTAATGTAATTTCAACGATTTAGCTTATTTTGAATGTGTAGACAGCATGACATGAATGGCAAAAAATCGCATAAGGGAGAGAGAAATGGAAAGACAGAGAGGAAAAGAGAAAGGGAACTTATATATAAGGTACAATAGGCTTTTTTATCTCCCAAAACGCAATTGAATTCCAATGAAACAAATAATCAATTAGCATGGCAGTGGTTTGAATCAAGAGCTGTAGCCCTCGATTGTAGGATCATTGCCAAAAACAAGGCATTGCAAAGCTGCAAAAACAACCAACATTAGAGCTAAACACGTGCTTGTGAAGGCACTAAGGTAGGAGACCATTAGTATCCACAACCCTAGAAAACAACGCACCTCCGAAACAGAAAATTCTCAAAATCATACCAAAATAGCTATGTTGTACAATATCTTGAATAACATTTAGTTGCACCTTATCTTCAACTTAATCGTAATGAAATAATCCTTCTAATATAGCTACTTGACTTGTTTAATAACATACATATCTTATTCACTTATTTTAATATCACAATTATCTTATCATTTAAAGATCTCAATTCATTTTCTAAAAGATAAATTCTTCCATAATAGCTACCAAAAGAATTAATGATTGCTTCAATTTTGAATTTTTCATCTTGTTTTGTAGTCAATATAAACCTACTTAACTCACACTAATATTATTGAAACATAGTTTTTATTATTCATGTCAGTAAGATAGTTTTAGTGAAGGAAGAACTTACCATGCTTTATTTTTTGACTAAGTAGGAAGTATCTTACAGAGAAAAAATTAACATATGATTGTAGCTAATGCTAAACTCCTCTGTAATTGGACGACAACTTCCTTTACTCCATGAAGGAAGATTGAGCCACTTCATAACACTTCGATCCAAAAGCAAAAATGCTAATGCCCAAAGCTTAAAAGGAATGGTACAAAAATAAAATGGAAAACAAAAGAAGGCAATGAATTTAAATAACACCAATGAAATAAACAATTGTTTGTCCCTGAGCACACACTATAAGGCCCAATGCCCAACAACTTCAACTATAGATGTGCTAGGATTTTGAACTCTAAGAGAGTTGGCGGAAAACATGATTTGACTTTTGATTATTTTTTCTTTGGAAGTATTAAGATTTTGGCAGAATTACATAAATTCTTTTAACATGAAAAAAGAGATTATTCTTATCTTCTCAAATAAATATATCAAAAATAAAAAATTAACCACCTATCTAAATCCATAACTAATTATTGTAATTTTTTCCGGTTGTTCCTAATCCACTTCAAGGGAAATCCTTTTATTGCTGCATAAGCATCAACAACAAATTGTTGGAATGATCAACCACCTTACAAAAGTGTTTTGGCCTCTGATGTACAGTACTGTAATCAAAAAGCATAAAATTCTCGTATTTGAAATTGAATTTTGAGAAGAATCGGATTGGATAACAACTTCTCTAGAAGGAATGCCTACCCTCCATCCATCCTCACAATATGGGAATAACATCGGATACCGTAAAGGCATATAACTTGGAATGATGTCACTAATTCTTTTAAAGAAATGATCGTGGATACCACAATATCACGATGATTAATATTTTCAAAATCATCACCAACCATTAGTGATGCCACTTCATTACCTGTTGGACATGTATATTGCCTCCAATTTGCCCCTATATTTTCCAAGTTCCTTGTGGATAAGCTTTGCACTTGATTTTTGGTGAGCAAAGTCACGGATATGTCAACAAACTTGTACATAAGGATCGATCTTATCAAGCATATATTTCAATAGCTCCACAATGGATGGATTGCATTTCTCTGAGTGATGATTATTTTCAACAACAGCCACCCGATGTTAAACTTCATGTTCGGTGTCATAAATATATAACTGAGAAAATTTTGGTATATCAAGGAAGCAAGGACCCTATCCTATGATAATTATCTACACTTAGGTGAAATGAATAAGGTTCATTACCATCCAGAAAACTATTATGAAGTTTCCCTCCCATTAAAGTGAATGAGAACACCAAATTGTAGCCCCTGATAAGGTCTTTAAACTTTGATCTCTTATTGTCATATTTGCCGTCAAACAACTCTTGTAGAGTTGGAGGAGTAGATGGCAATAATGGAAAAACAACTTTTCCATTTTGACAGTAAAGATAAAACATTGGATTTGCTTTTATACTCTTTGAATATCTTTCTTGGATCCACATATTTGCATCACACGTAGGACAAATACAATTGGGGGACCAAATTTCAATCCTTACTTGAATTGACATTTTCTAACTACGTTGGAACCACGCAATGAGGATTGCTAATAATAAATTGATCATCCTTAGTTATATAATAAAAAATGTTTGATCACTGGAAAACCAAGAGTAAGATTCATAGTAAGGAAAACAAATGCAAAAGTCTACAATTTGGTTTGTTGATTCATTGATAGCTTGTGGAAGCTATAGCAGTCTTAAGATGATGCCGTCTTACGTTAGGAGTGGAAATTTGATCTACAAAAGAAAAAGTTGGATCAATCTGCAAAGTGGCACCATCCACATTTGGAATTGAAGGACTTAGCAAATTCATAGTAAGGAGAATTTGTAAGATGACACCAACAGTGAATGTAGTAAAGAAAATATGTAATGCTCTTACCATTTGGTTCGTCAGTTCTTTGATAACTTATGGAAGCTATATCAGTTGTAAGATGATGTCAACTTATATTGGGAGTGGAACGTTGATATGCAAACGATAAAGTTGGATCAATCCGTAAGGTGATACCATCTACATTTGAAATTGAAGGAGTTAGCAAATTTCTTAATCATAGTTATCACTATGAGAAAATGAAAAAAAAAAATGAACAAGTATAGAAATGGGAAATCATGTTGTCTTAAATTTGTCATACCTCCCGAAGGCAATACTATATTGTGGGTACATTCTTGTACATAGGTATGATAGCATAAAACAGTAGGGTTAGTTGGATACGCCAATCCTCTTTTTTGCCATAAAATATTCATTCCTACAAAGTCATGCCAATGAATGGATACAGTTTCTACATGTTGGATTGAAATTAGTGAGGTCTTCAATTGTATTTCCACCTAGTAACGAAAACTTTTACTAAAAACTCTGAATTTACCATTAAAATATAAATTAAAGTAACATCTACTTACATGTAGATGGACATTCAACCATGCTCAAAACGCTTAAAATTATTCAAAAAGTTTCTTATTGTCTTATATATAAGTAAAACACAACATTAAAAGTTATTACAAACAACAATATAATGTCATATTGTCTTAGTGACATGAGAGAAGGTTGTAAAATTGACAAAAGGTCCATGAAAGTGCATCAAACTCTTCAGATAATGATGCAGTATAGTAAAAATTAGCATGTGAAAAAGCAGTTGATAACCAATGGTGAAGTGAGAGTTTCTCGAACCTAAGAAAAATCATTCAATCTAGGTACATATGGAGACAATTATCACATGAATTAATTTTAAACATTTAGAAATTCCAAGTAGAATCTGAGTAGGTAAGGGAAACACACATAACAACATAGAGTTTCAAAGAAATAATATATAGTTAAGAAAATATCTAGCAACCTGACCCACCCACAAAGAACCCTCCAATTCAATACCTGCACCACCCAATTCGTTCTATACAACAATTAACCCATTTCAAGATAAGAACACGATGGACCAACCAAACACAACATTGATACCACATGATTCTCCATCTGATCCTATCAACATACCCAAAGATTCAACAGGAAAACCAAACAATCCCATATAAACAAGTCGTAAATTTCGACCTCTTTCGAGCAAGCAAAACCAAGCTCAGTAACTATACATAGAAAGAAAGCATAACATAATCAAGTTTCCAAACAAAACAAATAGAACAAAGTAATGAGCCTAACAAATTCAGAGAAACAAAAATTAGGAAAAACAAAATTACCAACACCAAAAGGGAAACCAAAATTAGTAAAAATAATATAAAGACGTAAAAATTAGATAAACCAAAAGGGAAAACTCCTGCTAATTTCATGATTTTCCATTCTCCATCTGATCGTATCTTGTGCAAGTGCATACCCAAACCATCATGTGCATCCTATATCGAAATTTTACAAAGCTAAAAATTTAATAATAAAGCTAGTTAACAAACATAAGCATATCAATATGGAATTCTTTCGAGCAAGCAAAACCAAGTTCAGTAACCAATTACGAATTCTTTTGAGCAAGCAAAACCATGATTAGCAACCATACTAAGAAAAAGAAAGTATTGCATAACCATGTTTCCGAACAAATCAAAGTGAACAGAGTAATAAACCTAACTGACTCAGAAAATTAATTAAAGAAGCTAGAGAAACCAAAATTAGAAAAACCAAAATTAGAGACACCAAAACGAAAACCGAAATTTAGAGAAAACAGTGTAGAGATGCCAAAATCAAATAAACCAAAAGGGAAAACTCTAGCTAATTTCATGATTCCCCATTCTACATTTGATCTTATCATCTGCATTCTATCATGTGCATGTGAATGTGAATACCCAAATCATTATGTGCATCTCAGGTTGAAATACTACAAAGCTAAAAATATAATAATAAAGCTAGTTAACTAATACAAGCATATCAATTATGAATTCTTTCGAGCAAGCAAAACCAAGATCAGTAACTACACTAAGAAAAAGAAAGTATCGCATAATCAAGTTTCCAAACAAAACAAAGAGCACAAAGTAATGAACCTAACTAACTTAGAGAATTAATGACTCATAGAATTAATTAGAGAATTAGATAAACCCGAATTAGAAAAAACAAAATTAGAAACATCAAAATCGAAACCAAAAATAGAGAAAATAGTATTTTGACACAAAAATTATATATATATATATATATATATATATATATATATATAGAGAGAGAGAGAGAGAGAGAGAGAGAGAGAGAGAGAGAGAGAGAGAGAGAAAACTCACCTGGGCGGTGCAAGGATGAAGACTCGATTGTGTGCTACCAGTGGTGAGGAAAAGAACTGGCTTGGAGAAGGGTAACACAGGGGAATGACAAGAAAATATGGGAATTCAAAGAGAGAGAAAGAAAGAAGGTTTAAGGGATCAGGAACAATATTTTGACACAAAAATCAGATGGGTGGTGTTTGGGACAAGAATCGATTGGGTGCTGCTAGTGGCGAGGAAAAGAACTAACCTGGAGTAGGGTAACGCAAGCAGGAGGAAGGAAAGAAAGAAAGAAAGAAGGGGTAAGGGAGAAAGATGGGAGGTCTGTGGCATCTTTCAAAATTTAAATGAGAAATGAGACTGATCCCAATCTCCATCCCAAAGAGACACAGAGAGAGTGAGAAGGAAAATAAGAGGGAAAAGGCAAGAAGGTTTTGTTGTTGACACGTGGGCAAAATACACGCAATGAACAGTGCAAAATGGGTTTGTCTTAAAATTATGGATAATTGAAAGTAAATGTAATAAAAAGGTCTAGAAGATCGGACCAACGACAAAGGGCTATGACATCTTGATAGTTTTGAATCATATTTTGAGGTCCATGAATGAATAAAGAAGGAAGAATATACCGTCTTCCAACAGCTCCAGTAACACAATCCCCTACCGTTACTGCATCTTGTAAAACTTGATAGAGTTAAAGTCGTAAGTTTTTCTGGTTGCTCCTAATTCACTTTAAGCGTAATCCTTCTATTACTGCATACACATCAACAACAAATTGTTGGAACGATCGACCAACTTGGAAATTGTTTTACCGACTGATGTATGGTACTGTAATCGAAAAGCATAAAATTCTCGTATTGAAATTGAATTTTGAGAAGAATCAGACTGGATAACTATTTCTCTAGAAGGAATTCTTACCCTCCATCCATTCTTAGAGAATAAGAACGGATACTGTAACTGCATGTAACTTGAATGGATCTCACTAATCCTTCTCAAGAAATGATCAAAAATGGATACCATAATATCACGATGATTAATGTTATCAAAACCATCACCAACAATTAGTGTTGCCACGCCATTACCTGTTGGACGTAGATATTGCCTCCAATTTTCCTCTGTATTTTCCAAGGTCCTTACGGATAAGCTCTGCACTTGATTTTTGGTGAGCAAGTCATGAGCACATCTATAAACTTGTACATAAGGATTATCTCATCAAGCATCTACTTCAATAACTCAACAATTGATTGATTGAATTTCTCCTAGTGATGACTATTTCCAACAATAGCCACCCGATTTTGAAATTCATGTTCAGTGTCATAAATATATATAACTGAGAAAATTTTGGCATATTTCATATGAACCATGCCAAGACTAAGAGATTGATGGATCAAGAAGACTTCCAAGATCGTCTAGAAACAGATTTATGTGAGACCGCGACCCGTTGCTTATATTGAAGCAAGAACATTGGTATAATGAAAATGCCACAATCAATTATGGAAGAATTGATTGATAAGTCGATGATGAATGCCACAGAAACTCTGATAAGTTCAGAAGTTCTAAAAGAACGAAAGAGAATTTTCTCTCACAAAGTATGACTGAAATCTGAATTGTGTTATTCCAAAAAGCCAATAGCTATTTAAATACATGAGGATCAGAAATTGGGTAGCTAAAAAGCTTCCAAATAATCTGCCCAAAATTCGTCCAAAATTAGAAAAAGGAAACTAAGGAATAGGAAACAAACCTAAATTCAATTCTGGTAACCTAAAATCCAAAAGGGAAAGTACCTAAATTGGCATGCAAGCCTTACAATTCAACAATTAAATTAATAAATAAATAATTAAAAAAAAGAGTAAGTCTCCAATTTTGGGAAACTAAGTTTTAATTCACAATCTCGAGTTGCTAAATTATTCCAAAGCTTGAATCATTGAAACCCGTCCTTATGGATCACGTATAGTATCATCCTTGGGCCCCCAAAGATGGTTCTTAGCCCAAATATGTTGAATCAGCCTATTGAGAGTTTCCTTGAACCTTTTAGCTCGAGCCCTTGTAACTGGACCAATTGGAACTTGAATAGGATCTGCATCCCATTTGTTAACCATGTCCTCATCATTCCCCTCCTCTTGAAAAGGATTTGTCCTCAAATCATCACCTACATCAAAAGGGCTTAAATCAGAAACATTGAAAGTGGCATTAACATTTTACTCACTTGGAAAATCCAATTTGTATGCATTGTCATTGATGCGCTCAAGGACTTGAAAAGGCCTATCTCCTCTAGGAAGTAACTTTGAATGCCTTTGTGTTGAAAATATTTCTTTCCTCATGTGTAGCCAAACCCAATCTCCGGGTTGAAAAATCAGCTGTCGGCGACCTTTGTTAGCTGTTTTGCATATTGTTCCGTTTTCCTCTCAACGTTTAGTCTTGCCTTCTCATATATCTGCTTAACAAATTCAGTCTTTTTCTTTCCATCCAAGTTAGCACGTTCAGACATAGGTAATGGCGTTAAATCCAATGGAGTTAAAGGATTAAAACCATAAACAATTTCAAATGGTGAAAACTTAGTAGCAGAATGAACAGTACGATTATAAGCGAACTCAACATGTGGTAAACACTCTTCCCAAGTTTTGATGTTCAGTTTGTGGGTGACAAGTAGTAGAAAATAATAGCTTAGTCCCTAACTTACACCAAAAAGTCTTCCAAAAGTAACTCAAGAACTTAGCATCTCTATTCAAAACTATTGTTCTAGGCATACTATGTAATCTTACAATTTCTCTAAAGAACAAATCAGCAACATTGGAAGCATCATCAGTTTTATGGCATAGAATAAAATGTGCCATTCTTTAATCGCACGGATCTTCTCTTCATCAACCTGTATTCCTTGTGCACTCACAACAAAACCAAGAAACATAAGCTTATCAGTGCAAAAGGTGCACTTCTTCAAGTTAGCAAACAACTTCTCTTTTCTAAGCACATTCAAAACTGATTTTAAATGCAAAACATGATTATCTAAGTTTGTTCTATAAATGAGAATATCACCAAAATAAACAAAAACAAATCTACCTATAAAAGCTCGCAAAACATGGTTCATTAATCTTATGAAGGTACTCGGTGCATTTTGTTAATCCAAATGGCATAACTAACCAGCCATATAAACCATATTTCGTTTTAAAAGCAGTTTTCCATTCATCACCCTCTTCATTCTTATTTGATGATATCCACTTTTTAAATTAATCTTAGAAAATATAGAAGCACCATGCAGTTCATCTAGCATATCATCTAAGCGAGGAATAGGATGTCGATACTTTACCATTATATTGTTGACTGCTTGGCAATCAATGCACATTCTCCACATCCCATCCTTTTTAGGAACCAAAATACCAGAACAGTGCATGGACTCATGCTTTCTCTTACGTACCCTGTTTCCATCAATTCATTAACTTGCCTTTGTAGCTCCTTTATCTCCTCGGGATTGCTTCGATAGGCTGGTTGGTTTGGAATTATAGTACTGGGCACGAAATCAATTTGATGTTCAATGCTTCGAATAGGAGCTAAGCCATGTGGAATCTCCTTGGGAAAGATATCTTCAAACACCTACAAAAGGGAAATAATAGAACTAGACAAAGATGAGTCAAATTGGTTAGTGTTTAACGCCTCTTTGTACTTATAATCATTGGCTGATTTAAAAACATCACTCTTTTTATTTCACTCGCTCTTGCATAGAAATTTGTTTTTCTCTCAATGGTCGAATCAGCTCTTTTATTTTCTCTCTCAATTTTCCCGACCTCTCTCATTTTCTCTTTCTGATTTTTACTCATTCTCTTTTTCTCAATCTCTTTTTGTAACCTCACTTGATCTTTATAAACCTGCTTTAGTGTCATAAGAACTAGAGTGATTATTCTTTGATTGCTTACAAACAAATATTTTTTGGTGAAGCCATCATGCTTAACACGCCGATCGAATTGCCATGGCCAGCCTAGTAACAAGTGTCCAGCTTGCTTCGGAACTACATCACACAAAACTTCATTTTCATATTTTCCAATCCAGAAGGAAACTAACACCTGTTTGTTCACCCTCACTTCACCACTATCATTGAGCCATTGCAACTTGTAAGGCCGAGGATGTGTAATTGTTGGCAGCCCTAATTTCTTAACTATTATAGTGCTAGCAACGTTAGTACAACTACCTCCATCAATAATCACACTACATACCTTGTTTTGCACATGGCATCTAGTATGAAAGATGTTTTCTCGCTGCACTTCATCATCTTCTTTGATTTGCACACTTAGAGCTCTCATTGCAACCAATAATTCTCCTTGGGCAGCGTATTCCTCATCACCCGAATCCTCCAATGGTGATACAGATTCGGTATCTTATTCGACCTCGGTTTCAAATTGTTGGTATTTGTCAAAGGCTTAAACAGGAGTTAAAATCTGCATCAGGTCATCGGCGCCCACCCTTGGGCGCCGTGGCCCACAAAAAGTCCAGAAGTTCACCTCCTCCATGCGCACCATTGCCCAGCCTCCCCAAGGTGCGGCACCCAGAAGGGCATTGAAATCCTCCCTTCCAGTCCATGGCTTGCCCTGTTCTAAGCCGCGGCTTGAAGGCACACTTTAAGGCAATTTTCAGCAACCTTCTCCTAGTGCGTGAGGCATGATCAAAATGCATAGGATCACTTAGACTTGTTGAAGAGCTATGATTGATTGGTCCTCAAGATTTAAGGGTTAAGATTGACTTCAAGATTGATTCAAGAAGTTGGTGCACTATATAAAGGGTCACCTAGCTTCAATCAAGACAGAAGATTCAATATACAAGATCATCGTACAAGAGAATTCAAGTGCAAGTGTGAGAGTGCAAAGACACAAAACACAAGAGAGGCACTAGAATAGAGGCTGGTTGTTTAGAGAGAGAGTAATATAGATTGGAGATTCAAGGGCCTTGTAAGTGGAATTTTCTTGGGGAAAATTCTAAGGTAACTCAAGTCCTTATCACTTTCTTTTCTCTTCTTTCGTTCTTCAAGAAATAAAGGTTTCTTGAAGAGTTGTTGCTGTAATTTATTAGAACTCATTGATTTTGTGCAGAGGGCTCAGAGTACCTCACGGGGACGTAGGCACATTGCCGAACCTCAATAACAACTATTGTGTTCTTTCTTTGATTGGTTTGATTCCTGTTTTGTTTATATTCTTTACAAGTCATTCTAGACTTGGGGGTTTAGACGATCACCACCTAGGCATCTTGAGGTGATTTCCAACAGTGGTATTAGAGCTAAGATTGGTGGGTATTGGAGCAAGAACAGGAGGTTATCGGAGTAAGACTCCAAGAATCAAAGGTCAACTTCTTGGGTGATTCAAGAACGGAGTAAAGATCAAGATCTGATCGTGTTCTTGAGGGTGATTCAAGAACGGTATTGAGATCAATCTTCGATCATGTTCTTGAGATTTAGAAGAAGTTGGAAAGCAATTGTGGGTGCGGCATAAATTTGAAATTTTCTCCACAAGATGGGTTCGAACTTCATTGGTGAGAAGTTTGATGGAAATGGAGACTTTGCCCTTTGGAAGCGGAAAATTAAAGCGGTTCTTATGCAGTAAAAGGTGGACTTGGCTATTGGAGAAGATGACACTTTTCCAGCAAGTATTACGGAGGTCCAACGGATTGAGATGAAGAAGATGGCGTATAGCACCATCTTTCTGCACATGTCAAATAGTGTCACAAGGGAGTGCGGAGACTCAGAAGATCCAGCTGTCATATAGAAGAAACTAGATTAGTTGTTTCTTACCAAAACTCTCCCTAATAAGATTTATCTTCTTAAACGAATCTTTGCTTTTAAAATGGATCTTAATAAAGAGTTGCAAGATAATCTTGATGTGTTTAATAAACAAGTTCAAGATTTGTCTAGTTGTAGTATAATGTTCCCGGATGAACAATTGGCTATTATGTTATTGAATTCTCTTCCTGATTATTTTGAAAGTTTGATTAATGCTATTGAATATGGAAGAGATACACTAACCAAGTAAATTATTATCAATGCTATAAGGGCTCATGATTTCAAAGCCAAGATGAGGGAAGCATCAAGTGGAGAAGGGCTGTTCATTAGAGGAAAGCCAACAACTAGGAATGGCAGTAACATCCATGGCAACTACCGGGAGAAATCAAAGGGTAAAGGGCAGAGCCATGGGAGATCACATTCCAAACTGAAGTTTGGAGGGAAGTGATGCTACTACTGCAATAAGGAGGGTTATTTCAAGAAAGATTGCAAGAAGAAGATGTGGGACGAGAGAGGAAGAAGCCATACCAAGAATGGAGAGGTTTCAGTTGCCAAAGGAGAACAACAAGATGATGTTCTTGTTGTGTGCTCAAATGTGAACAGAAGGCAAAGCAGCGAGAAATGGATCCTGGATTCTGCTATCACTTATCACATGTGCCCTCACAAGGATTGGTTCAAGAATTTCAAGGAAATCGATGATAGAAGGGTTTTCTTGGGGAATGATACTTTTTGCCAAGTGAGGGGGATAGGAGACATCCAATTGAGGATGTTTGATGGAGTCACAAGGCTGCTATGGAATGTGAGGTATCTTTCAGATTTGAGAAGAAACTTGATCTTATTGGGGTAGTTGGATTCCATGAGGTACACATACACAGCAGAGGGAGGAAAGATCAAGGTAACTAAGGGATCTTTGATAGTGATCAAAGCAGCAATAAAAGATGGTCTCTATGAGATGATCGAAGAGATAGAAATAAAGGATCAAGCAGCATGTTGGTATTTGTCTAAGGTTTAAATAAGAGATGAAAGAATGAATTTCAGCATGTTCAATGAGTGCACACCAGTGTGCGCCTCACTTTGGGTGTGTGCACACCTCTCCATTCAGCAAGACAAAGAAGTGCGCACAACTTTGAAGGGTCCAACATCAATGTACACCACAGCCCTGCTCCTCCCAGGACACGGCACCCAACAACTAAGGATACTGGAGGAAGGCCAAGGTCACGGTGCCCAGAAAGTGGTGAAAAGGTGTTTTGCCCAAGGCCACAGTGCGCCCTGTTGGAGGCCTAGGCACTAGGCACACTAATGCACACATGATTAACTTGATTCAGTCTTTTGTTAAGTGCGTAGGTACAAGTCCAAAAATGCACAATATCAATTAGGATTGATGGAAGGCCATGGTTGATTGGTCATCAAGATCTAAGGGTGGAGAATGACACTCAAGATTGATCAAGAAGTTGGTGCACTATACAAAGGGTCACCTAACTTCATTCTATAACAACATATAATCAATTAAGTGATTACAAGTTGTGACATACAAGTGATCAAGAGATACAAGAGAGAATTGTGTGAGAGTGCAAGACACAAAACACAAGAGAGACTCATTATAGTGAGGCTGGTTGTAAAGAGAGAGTAGCATAGATTTGATAGAGAGCATTGTAATAAGTTCTTATCATCTTCTTTCTTGTCTTCTTAGTTTCTTTAAGAACTTGAGCTTCTTGGAGAGGGGTTGCTATGATTGTAAAAGAACCATTTATTTAGTGCAGAGAGTTCAGAGGAACTCACGGGGACGTAGGCTATTGTCGAACCTCGATAACAAATCACTTGTCTTCTTTCTTTCTTTGATTTATGTTCCTGCTTTCGATTCCTAATCTTTACAAGTCATTCTAGGCTTGAGTGTTTGGAAGATCACCACCTGCGCATCTTGTCAAGGTGATTTCCAACAGTGGTATCAGAGCTTTGGTGAGAGGGTATCGAAGCAAGAATAAGAAGGTGACGGAGTCAAGACTCTAAGAATCAAAGATCAACTTCTTGAGTGATTCAAGAATGGAGTAAAGATCAAGATCAGATCATGTTCTTGAGGGTGATTCAAGAACAATGTTAAGATCCATCTTCGATCGTGTTCTTGAGGTTTAGAAAAAAACATTTGTGGGTATTGTATAAATCTAGGATCTTGTCCCCAAAGATGGCTTCAAATTTCATTGTTGAGAAGTTTGATAGAAAGGGAGATTTTTCCCTATGGAAAGTGAAAGATCAAGGCTGTTCTTATGCAACAGAAAGTGGACTTGGATATTGGAGAAGATGATGCTTTTCCAGCAAGTATCACGAAGGACCAGTGGATTGAGATGAAGAAGATGGCATACAACACCATCTTCCTACACATGTCGGATAGTGTTACAAGAGAGTGCAGAGACTCGGAATATCCTGCTGTCATATGGAAGGAACTAGATGAGTTGTTTCTTACCAAAACTGTCCCTAACAAGATTTATCTTCTTAAAAGAATCTTTGCTTTTAAAATGGATCCTAATAAAGAGTTGTAAGATAATCTTGATGTCTTTAATAAACTAGTTTAAGATTTAGCTAGTTGTAGTATTAAATTCCCGGATGCACAATTGGCTGTTATTTTGTTAAATTCTCTTCCTGATTATTTTGATAATTTGATTAATGCTATTGAGTATGGAAGAGATACTTTAACTAAGGAGATTGTGATCAATGCCAGAAGGGCACATGATTTCAAAGCCAAGATGAGGGAAGCATCAAGTGGAGAAGGGCTGTTCATTAGAGGAAGGCCAAAAACTCAGAATGGCAGTAGCATTCATGGCAACTACCGAGAAAAATCAAAAGGTAGAGGGCAGATCCATAGAAGATCTCATTACAAGACAAGACTTGGAGGGAAGAGGTGCTTCTACAGCAATAAGGAGGACCATTTCAAGAAAGATAGTAAGAAGAGGTTATGGGATGAGAGAGGGAGAAGCCATACCAACAATGGAGAGGCTTCGATTGCCAATAGAGAACAGCAAGATGATGTTCTTGTTGTGTGCTCAAATGTGAGCAGGAGGCAAGGTAGCGATAAATGGATTCTGCATTCCGGGTGCACTTATCACATGTGCCATCACAAGGAATGGTTCAAGAATTTCAAAGAGATCAATGATGGAAGGGTCTTCTTGGGGAATGACAATTCTTGCCAAGTGAGAGGGATTGGAGACATCCACTTGAGGATGTTTGATGGAGTCAGAAGGTTGCTGCGAAATGTGAGGTATCTTTCGAATTTGAAAAGGAATTTGATCTCATTAGGGCAGCTGGATTCCATAGGCTACACATGCAAAGTAGAGGGAGGAAAGATCAAGGTGGCCAAGGGATCTTTGGTAGTGATCAAAGCAGCAATAAAGGACAGACTCTATGAGATGATCGGAGAGACAGAAATCAATGATCAAGCAGCAAGCTTGATGGCTGAGATGGATAGGGTAGCCCTTTGGCACACTCACTTGGGATACGTGAACGAAAAGGGCCTACAAGTTCTTAGCAAGGATGGCTTACTCGGTGGAGAAAAAGTAGAGAAATTTGATTTCTGCGAGTGTTGCGTTCTTAGAAAGCAACACCGGGTCAGCTTCATCACCGGAGTGAACAAGTCTAAGGTGATTCTTGACTACATTCATGCGAATCTTTGGGGACCAACAAGAACACCAACACAGGGAGGTAATCGTTACTTTCTTTCTTTAATTGATGATTATTCAAGAAAGGTTTGGGTTTATTTTCTTAGAAATAAATCAGATGCTTTGAATACATTTGTGGTGTGGAAAAAGTTGCTGGAGACTCAAATGGGTAGGGTAGTTAAGGTTTTACGAACCGATAATGGCTAAGAATTTTTTTAATGAGGATTTTGATAAATTTTGTGAATTAAATGGGATTCTAAGACATAGAACGGTTGTAAAAACCCCTCAGCAAAATGGAGTTGCTAAGAGGATGAATAAGACCCTTATGGAAAAGATTAGGTGCATGTTAATTGGGTCAGGTTTACCAAAATGTTTTTGGGGGAAAACTGTGTCAACTGCTGCATATTTGGTTAATAGATCACCCTCTAGAGCTTTAGAGCTCAAGACTCCCGAGGAAATGTGGAGTGGGAAACCTCCTGAGTTGAGCAACCTTAGAACTTTTGGGTGTTCTGCATTTGCACATCAACAGGATGATAAACTTAGCCCAAGGTCTAGAAAATGTGTGTTTCTAAGGTATGGTGATGGGGTTAAAGGGTATAGGTTGTGGTCCTTAGAGCCAAAAGGGACTAAACTTATAATAAGTAGGGATGTCATTTTTAATGAATTGTTATTTCCCTATTTGGAGAAAACTAACCCTGTAGGGGATAGTGAGCAAACCAGTTTGGAATTTGTGAAGCATAGCATCAAAGAGAATTCAGTTCAGGTAAAGCAAGGAAGGCAAGAGGGTTCGGACCAGGTAGAGCCCATTGATGAAGGCCAAGCTCAGGATACTTATGAGGAGGCTGAACTAAAAGGGGATGATGCAGCAAGTCAGAATGACTATCAGCTCACAAGGGACCGGGAAAGGAGGGTGGTCAGACCACCTTTAAGATATAGTTTTGCTGGTGCTAATGTAGCAGCTCCTTATTCAGAAGGAGGGGTTGAACCAGAAACTTACATGGATGCCATGGAATGTATGGATTCGTCAAAGTGGCAGCTATCTATAGAGGAAGAAATGGATTCTTTGAGAAAGAACAACTCTTGGGAATTGGTGCCCAAACCAGAAAAACAGAGAGTTGTAGATTGTAAATGGATTTACAAGATTAAAGAAGAGAACTCTCTAGAGGATGAAGTTCAGTATAAAGCTAGGCTGGTGTCGAAGGGGTTCACACAAAGAAAAGGTATAGATTTCACCAAAATATTCTCGCCGGTTGTGAAATACAAGACGATAAGGATAGTATTAGCAATGGTGGTCCAATTCAATTGGGAAATCGAGAAAATGGATGTGAAAACAATGTTCTTACATAGAGAGCTTGATGAGACCATCTACATGAGGTAACTCGAAGGCTATGAGGAAGGAAGGTAGGGAGATTTGGTGTGCCAATTGAGAAATCTCTTTATGGCCTAAAGCAATCACCTCGGCAATGGAATAAGAGGTACGATTCCTTTGTAACTAGCTTGGGTGTCATGAGGAGCTACTATGATTCGTGCTTGTACTACAATGGCCATAAGGTGGAGGAAGTGGTGATCATCCTCATCTATGTTGATGATATGCTGCTGATTGGGAGCAGCATGGAGAGGATAGGAAAATTGAAGGCTCAACTCAGTGAGGAGTTTGAGATGAAGGATCTTGGTCATGCACAAAAGATCATTGGGATGTGTATAATCCAGGAAAGGGAGAGAAACAGATTGAAGATTTTTCAAACTTCCTACATAGAGAAGATGATATTCAGATGAGGAGAAGAAGGAAATGGAAAAGGTCCCCTACTCTAGTGTGGTTGGATCAGTCATGTTCATGATGGTAAGCACTAGACCTGACATTGCTCATGCAATGAGTGTTCTCAGCAAATTTATGAGTAATCCTAGAAAGGAGCATTGGCTTGGGATGAAGTGGTTGCTGAGGTACTTGAAGGGAAGCCTAAAAGTGGGGCTAGTTTATGAGAAGAGGGGTAAGTCCATCTGTTTTGAAGGTTATGCAGATTCGGACTATGGAGCAGACCAGGATAAAAGAAGATCGATTACCTCCTACTTTTTCAACATAAACGGATGTTGTATAAGTTGGAAGGCTCAGTTGCAGCCGGTGGTAGCACTCTCTACAATCGAGGCTGAGTACATAGCGGCTACGGAAGCCATAAAGGAGGCTATGTGGTGCAAGGGGTTATTGGAAGAGTTGAAGGTCCTAAAAATGTAGGTGGTGGTGTATTCGAATAGCCAAAGTGCGTTGCACTTATGTAAGAATCCGGTGTTCCATGAGAGGACAAAGCATATAGATGTTTGGTATCATTTCATTCGGGAAAATGTTACGAAATGATGCATTCATGTGGACAAAGTCACCACGAAAAAAAATAGTATAGATTTAGGCACCAAAGTTTTACCTCTAAGTAAGTTCAATCATTGCCTTAGACTTTTTAGGATTGGAGTCGATTGATATGATGACTCAAGTTAAGTTTGGATACTGAGTTCTCTGCACAATGGGTTCAGGTTTAATCGCTTAGACAAAGGTAGAGATTATTGGTATTTGTCTAAGGCTTAAACAGGAGTTAAAATCAACATCAGGTCATGGGTGGGCGTAGCGGCCCACAGAAAGTCCAGAAGTACACCTCCATGCGCGCAGCAGCGCCCAGAAAGGCGACAAAATCCTCCCTTCCAGGCCGTGGCTTGCCCTGTTCTGAGCCACGGCTTGAAGGCACACTTGAAGCCAATTTTCAGCAACTTTCTCCTAGTGCGTGAGGCATGATCAAAATGCACAGGATCACTTAGACTTGTTGAAGGGCTATGATTGGTTGGTCCTCAAGATCTAAAGGTTGAGATTGACTTCAAGATTGATTCAAGAATTTGGTGCACTATATAAAGGGTCACCTAGCTTCAATCATAACACAAGATACAATATACAAGATCATCATACAAGAGAATTCAAGTGCAAGTGTGAGAGTGCAAAGACATAAAACACAAGAGAGGTACCAGAATAGAGGCTGGTTGTTTAGAGAGAGAGAGAGTAGTATTGATTGGGGATTCAAGGGCCTTGTAAGTGGAATTTTCTTGGGGAAAATTCTAGAGTAACTCAAGTCCTTATCAGTTTCTTTTCTCTTCTTTCGTTCTTTAAGAACTAGAAGTTTCTTAAAGTGGTGTTACTGTAATTTGTAAGAACTCATTGATTTAGTGCAGAGGGCTCGGAGGAGCTCATAGGGACGTAGGCACATTGTCGAACCTCGATAACAATTGTTGTGTTCTTTCTTTGATTGGTTTGATTCCTGTTTTGTTTATGTTCTTTACAAGTCATTCTAGACTTGAGTGTTTGGAAGATCACCACCTGGGCATCTTGAGGTGATTTCCAACATAATTTCACCATTATCTCATAATACCATAACTCTTTTGTTCGAACATTGGCTTGCTATGTGACCCCTGCCTTGGCATTTAAAACACCTAATATCATGATTTCTGGTGGTGGAAGTATCAGTTTTACCTTGATTTCCATGGCTGGTACTTTCTTGCTTTTGCTCGGTGCTTTTCCTCTTTCTTCACAAAATTTGACCTAAAAAATGAACCCGAGTTAGGGTTTTGCCAAGTATTGTTGCCCCTCCTCTTAAGTTGGTTCTCAATTTTGACTACCTTGTGTAAGACTTTGCAATTTTTGGTACAACTCATGGTAGTAATGGCTTGGAACAAACTGTTTCCTCATCACGGTTTTCATCTCCTCCCAAGTCTCTATTGGATGCTCTCTATTTCTCCTCCTGTTGAACACTAGTTGATCCCACCAAACAATCGCATAGTCAAAAAATTCAATGGCTGCAAGTTTAACCATTTTAAGCTCGGAATAATTATGACAATCAAATACTAATTCTATCTTTTTCTCCCACTCAAGGTAAACTTCATGATCATTTTTGCCTTAAAATGATGGAATCTTCATCTTAATACCACCCAAGTTATTATCTTCCCGATTCCTAGCTTCTCTACGTCGACTACCAAATCTCTTATGTCTAACAACCGATTCCCAACCATCTTCTTCATCAAATCCATTCCCATAATACTCTTCATCTTCAACTTTCTCTCCCCTAGGTTAAACTCTCTCCCTCCTATGCACATTAGGAGCATTTTTGCTGCTCCACACATGCATTTTCTACCCGATCTATCCGCTCATGAACCTGCTCCATCTCCGTTCTCAATACTCTCTTTATCTCACCCATTAAAGCCTCCATGAGCAACTTTTGAATCAACCTCTCCCGACATATCTCCGAAATTATTTTTGTTCTTATTGTCTGACATATTTGCTACAAAAACAAAGTTAGAAAAAAAAAAGAACAAAAGGACCTCACACACTCCCTCATATGTTTTACTCAAAGAATGAATCACTTAATTTCACTCGTGTTTTTACACAAAATCAGATTGGCTTTTATCTTCGTATGTGCTCACCACTCTTGCCTTTTCCACTCGTAATAATTCTTTATAGGTTGTTATCAAACTAACCAAACAAGTATCAAAGTTTCCAGCAACAATTCACCAATAACTCACAAAGAAATTCAGATTTAAAGGCTAGAATACAAGGCTGTATCACAGATTTGGGGTTTGAGAATCATAAAACAAAATCTTAGGATTCGACACACGGATTTGTGGAATTGATAAAAGGAAAACAAAGATGAGAAATTGAAACAAGAATCCAAAAGATTGAATCTAAATATCACACACTTTTTTTTAAACTAAAAATTCGTTCTTTTTTTTAATAAAACAAAACAAAAGATAAGCAAACCTGTAACTAGAACCTGCTCTGATACCAAATGATATGATCCACCCCAAGAACTAAGAGATTGATGGATCAAGAAGGCTTACAAGATCGTCTAGAAATAGATTTATGTGAGACCATGACCCATTGCTTATATTGAAGCAAGAACCTTGGTGTAATAAAAACGCCACAATCAATTATGGAAGGATTGATTGATAAGTCGAGGATGAACACCACAGAAACTCCAATAAGTTCATAAGTTCTAAAAGAACCAAAGAGAATTTTCTCTCACAAAGTATGACTGAAATCTGAATTGTGTTATTCCAAAAAGGAAAGTACCTAAATTGGCATGCAAGCCTTACAATTCAGCAATTAAATTAATAAGTAAACAATTAAAAAAACGACTAAGTCTCCAATTTTGGGAAACTAATTTTAATTCACAATCTCGAGTTGCTAGATTATTCCAAAGCTTGAATCATGGGAACCTATCCTTGTGGATCACATATAGCATTATCCTTGGGCCCCTAAAGATGGTTATGAGCCCAAATGTATTGAATCAGTCCATTGAGAGTTTCATTGAACCTTTTAGCTCGAGCCTTTGTAACTGGACAATTGGAACTTGAATAGGATCCGCATCCCATTTGTTAGACATGTCCTCATCAATATCCCCAGACTTTGGTAGTAAAGACCCTATCCTATGATAATTGTCTCCACTTAAGTGAAATAAATAAGGTCCATGACCATCCAGAACACTATTATCAATTTTGCCTCCCATTGAAGTGAATGAGAACATGGAATTGTACTTGATAAGGTTTTTAAACTTTGATCTCCTAGTGTCATATTTGCTATCAAACAACTATTATAGAGTTGGAGGTGTAGATGGAAATAATGGCAAATCAACTTTTCCATTTTGGTAGTAAAGATAAAACATTGGATTTTCTTTTGTACTCTTTGAAGATTTTTTGGATCCAGATGTTTGCGCCACATTTAAGACAAATACAATGAGGGGACAAAATTTCAATCTTTCCCTGAATCAATGTTTTCTAACTACATTGGAACCACACAAGGAGGATTGATTTCCTAATAAAATCTAGTTATATAATAAAAAATGTATGATCATTGGAAAACTAAGAGTGAAGATTCATAATAAGGAAAAAAAATACAAAAGTTTTACCATTTGGTTCGTTAATTCTTTGATAGCTTATAGAAGCTATATCAGTCCTAAGATGATGTCTTCTTATGTTAGGAGTGAAACTTTGATCTGCAATAGACAAAGTTGGATAAATCTGTAAAGTGGCACCATCCACATTTGGAATTGAAGGAGTTAGAAAATTCATAGTATGGACAATTTGTAAGGTGACACCAATAGTGCATGTAGTAAGGAAAATATGTAAAGGTCTTACCATTTAGTTCATTAGTTCTTTGATAGTGGAAGCAGGATGGAAATGGGAAATCATGTTGTATTAAATTTGTCTTACCTCTTGAAGGAAATGCTATATTGTGGGTACATGCTTGTACAGAGGTATGACGACATGAAACAGTAGTGTTATGATTACGCCCAAAGTATAACGCGGTAGTTGTAGCACAGCTTTGGGGTGTCGATTCCACAGGGAAAAGCGAACTACAAGGAAAGATGTAAACTTTAATACGAAACGATAAAATCCAAATAAGTAAATCTGAGTTTTAATAATGAAATTGTGTGAAGGAGTTGTGTAAATATAATGAAGAATATAATTGGAGAACAGGAAGGTCCCGGGAATCCTCCCTAGGTTCGTTGCCTTATTCCAATCTTGATTTAGTTATTTTTATCTCGATTGCAAGTTTCACATCCCAACCAATCAATTGGTAAATATTCAATTAAAGCACATCTAAACCCTAATGTAATTGCTATGAAGTACTCTTTACTTTCGATTTAAGCACACATGACCTATCCTATAGGTTTATCAAGAAACGATAATATATCTTAATGACAATATCGCAGTAATAAACAAACCTAAAAGATAAATCTACCAGTCTCAATCACATCCAAACAACTTGACATAAGAAAAGCTTGACTAGACTTATATGGAGAAAAAGCATGCAATCACCAGATTAAGAAAATCTAAGGTAAGAAGAACAGAAAGTCCAGCTGTCACATGAACCTCAATTCTTCTTGTTTAAAGAGTAAATCATAAACAATGCTTTAACAATAAATCCTTACAACTGAATTAAGAAAGGAAAATAAGAACAACTACACCTAGGAATTCATCCCTTTGCCTTGCTTGGATATTAGTTGGCCATGGGGCTCATGCTTGAACACCGTAATGTCGAGCTCTCCCCTTCGTTTCCAACCTCCTTCGATGCCCTTTTCTCAAACCCTAAGTGGTCTATTTATAATACACAAGGTCCAAGGGTGTTTTAGGGTTTAAAATATCATTAAAGTCCTAATTAGGCCATGACACGGAGAAGGGAATCGTGTGCACGCCACAGCTCTGTCTTCTCTTTGGATAGGTCACCTTCTGGGCACCGCGGCCTGGAGTGGGCCGCGGCGCACACTGATGGAGGACTTGGTTCTAACACTTGAAACTTCTAGGCACCGTGGCCCTGCCTAATCCAGGCCATGGCGCACACTGGTGGTCTTAGCTTCTGAGTGTTTCTCATCACTTTGTCCTTCCGCAATCATGCCTTCTCTCTAGTATGCATCGAAGCTTCAAGCTTTAAAGCAATGATAGTTTTTCCATCGCTTTTAACTCAAAATACCTGAAAATGCACCGAAATAAGTCAATGCTCCACGAATGACACTTTAGAGTTATTAAGGTATAAAAGTGTAATTCAAACCTCGATCATCCCTAAAATGCTAATAAATAAGTACTATTAGGATGCATTTTACGACTCTTATCATGTTAGTTGAATGAGATAATCCTTTTTTTGTCGTAAAACTTTCATCCTATGAAGTCGTGCTAATGAAAAGATACAATTTCTACATGTTGGATTGAAATTAGTGAAGTCTTTGATTGTATTTCCACCTAATGAAGAAAAATCTAATTAAAAACTACGAATTTTCATTAGAATAAAAATTAAATTAACATCTACTTACGTGTTGATGGACATTCAGCCATGCTCAAAAAGCTTAAAATTATTCAAAAAGTCTCTTACTGACCTACATATAAGTAAATCACAACCTTAAAAGTTATTAAGAATGACAATATAACGTCATATTGTGTTAGTATCTTGAGAGAAGGTCAAAAATATGATAAAAGACCCATGGAAATGCATCGAACTCTTTAGATAATGATGTAGTATAGTAAAAGTTAGCATGTAAAAAAGAAAGTGACAACCAATGGTGATGTGAGTGTTTTTCTAACATGAGAAATTTCTTTCAATCCAAGTATATATGGAGACAATTATCACATGAATTAATTTTAGACATTTAGAAATTCAAAGTAGAATCTGATTAGTTAAGTGAAACACACAATAACTTAGAGTATCAAAGAAATAATACATAGTCGGGAAAAGATCTAACAACCTGATCCACCCACAAAGCACTTTTCAATTCAATACCAACACCACCTAATTTAGACCATTTAGACTATACAATTCATTCATTTCAAGATAAGAACACATTAGACCACCCAACCACAACATTGATACCACATGATTCTCTAAATGATCCTATCAACATACCCAAAGATTCAACAACAAAACCAAACAAACCCATATCGATACGTCATCAATCATAACCTCTTTCAAACTAGCAAAAATAAGCACAGTAACTATATAAAGAAAGAAAGCATATCATAATCAAGTTTCCAAAAAAACAAAGAAAATAGGGTAATGAGCCTAACTGATTCGAAGAATTAATTAAGAGAACCCAAATTAGAAAAAACAAAAGTAGAGACACCAAAAGGGAAACTGAAATTAGAGAAAATAATATAGAAATGACAAAATTAGATAAACCAAAAGGGAAAAATCCTGTTAATTTCATGATTCTCCATTATCCATTTGATCCTATCATGTGAAGTGCATTACCAAATCATCATTTGCATCCCAGATCAAAATTTTAGAAAGCTAAAAGTTTAATAATAAAGTTAGTTAACAAATAAAAGCATATCAATTAGAAATTCTTTCAAACAAGTAAAACCAAGCTCAGTAACCAATTACGAATCCTTTCGAGCAACCAAAACCATAATTAGTAACTACATTGAGAAAAAGAAAGTATTTCACCATCATGTTTCCGAACAAATCAAAGTGAACAAAGTAATGAACCTAACCGACTTAGAAAATTAATTAGATAAATTAGAGAAACACAAATTAGAGAACACAAAATTAGAGACACCAAAAGGGAAACCGAAATTAAAGAAAACAGTATAGAGATGCCAAAATTTGATTAACCAAAAGGGAAAACTCCTGCTAATTTCATGATTCTCCATTCTCCATCTAATTTAATCATGTGCATCCTATCATGTGCATATGAATGTGAATACCTAAATCATCATGTGCATCTCAAGTCAAAATTTTACAAAGCTAAGACTTTAAAAATAAATTTAGTTAACAAATATAATCATATCAATTATGAATTCTTTCGGGCAACCAAAATCAAGCTCAGTAACCGATTGCGAATTCTTTCGAGCAAGATGTTGGAAATCACCTTGACAAGATGCCCAGGTGGTGATCTTCCAAACACCCAAGTCTAGAATGACTTGTAGAAATAATTTTAACAATCGAACACAAGAACAGAAAATCAAAGAAAGAAAAGAAGACAAGCAATTGTTATCAAGGTTCGGCAATGTGCCTACGTCCCCGTGAGTTCCTCTGAACTCTCTGCACTAATCAAATGGCTCTTACAAAGTTACAACAATCCCCTTCAAGAACCCACAATGGTCTTGAAGAAACAAGAAGAGAAGAAAGGAGATTACAACTCACTCTCTATACTACTATCTCTTCTTTACAACAAGCCTAACAAAGAGTCTCTCTTATGTTTGTCACTCTTACACAATTCACTCTACGTGTTTACAATTGATCTCACAATGTCACAAACTTGTGTGTATTATCATGTGTAAAAATGAGGCTTTAGAACCCCTTTTATAGCCTTTCACTTCTTGGACAATCTTGTGAATCAATCTCCTCCCTTTGATCATCATCTCCTTTAAATCCTAGCCCTTCATTCATCTCCAAGTGATGCTGTGCATTTTGGTCTTGTGCGCACAAACTTTGGTGAGCCTTGAAGCCTGTTGCGTGTGTGTGCAGTAGTGTGCCTGGCGGTGCGCCGCTGGGCAGAGTGTGCTGGAGAAGTCTCTGGGCAGTGCACAGTTGGTACTGTGCGGCGTGCCCCTCACCCGGACCTGATGCATGCCATTCTGGAAGGTGCAGCATTGGTTGTGCACGGCGCACTGGTGCTGTTCGTTCTTGCTGCTGTGCACACTAGCTTCTGCCTAGGTGCAGAAGTGCGCACACTAGTGCGCATGGCCTTCCCATGCTCCAAATTGATGCACACACATGTGTGCAACCTTCTAACTTGCTGAACTTTGATATTACACAATTGGTTTGGACTTTAACCAATTTTAAACCATGGTTGAACCTATTTGAACCTTAGATAAATAACAACAATCTCTACCTTTGTCTAAGTGTTCAAAAAACCTAAACCATTGTGCAGAGAGCTTCGGGATCCAAACTCATGTAGAGTCTCCAATTAACTAACTCTAATACTAAGTAATTTAAGGCAATGATTGAACTTACTTAGAGGTAGAACTTTAGTACCCAAGTCAATAGGAGTTTCTTCCGTGGCAACCTTGTCCACATGGATGCATCCTTTCATAACATTTTCTCGAATGAAATGATACCGAACATCAATATACTTCGTCCTCTCATGGAACACTGGATTTTTACACAAGTGCAAAGCATTTTAACTATCTGAAAATACCACAACCTGCTCATCCAGTACCTTAAACTCTTTAAGCAACCCTTTGCACCACATAGCTTCTTTAATGGCCTCCGTAGCTGCTATGTATTTTGCCTCAGTTGTTGAGAGTGCTACCACTGGCTGCAACTGAGCCTTCCAACTTACCCAACATCCGTTTAAGTTGAAGAAATAGGAGGTAATTGATCTCTTTTTATCCCGGTCTGCTACATAGTCCGAATCAGCAAACCCCTTAAGGCAGATTGCATTACCCCTCTTCTCATATACCGGCCTTACTTCTGGGCTTCCCTTCAAATACCTCAGCAACCACTTCATCCCAAGCCAATGCTCTTTTTTGGGATTACTCATAAACCTGCTGAGAACACTCATTGCATGAGCAATGTCCGATCTAGTGCTCACCATGGTGTACATAATTGAACCAACCGCACTAGAATAGGGGACTTTCTCCATTTACTTCTTCTCCACCTCCGATCTTGGACATTGATTGCTGGAGAACTTGAAATGACCAGCAAGGGGAACCTTCACTGGTTTGCTATCTTCCATAGAGAATTTAGATATCATTTTCTCTATGTAGGAAGTTTGGGAGATCTTTAATCTGTTTTTCTCCCTTTCCCGGATGATACACATCTTAAAGATCTTCTTTGCATGACCAAGATCCTTTATCTCAAACTCCTCACTGAGTTGAGCCTTTAATTTCTTTATTCTCTCCATGCTGCTCCCAACCAGCAACATGTCATCAACATAAACGAGGATGATCACCATCTCCTCAACTTTCTGCCCCTTATAGTATAAGCAAGAATCATAGTAGCTCCTCATGAAACCCAAGCTGATTACAAAGGAATCAAACCTCTTGTTCCATTGCCGAGGTGATTGCTTCAGGCCATAGAGAGACTTCTTCAATTTGCACACTAGCTCTTCTTGCCTTCCTTCCTCATAGCCTTCGGGTTGCCTCATGAAAATGATCTCATCGAGCTCTCCATGTAAGAATGCAGTCTTCACATCCATTTGCTCAATTTCCCAATCAAATTGGACCACCAATGCTAACACTATCTGGATCGTCTTGTACTTCACAACCAGTGAGAAGATTTCGATGAAATCTATGCCTTCTTTTTGTGTGAACCCTTTCGCCACCAGCCTAGCTTTATACCGAACTTCATCCCCTGGAGTATTCCTTTCTTTGATCTTGTAGAGCCATCTACAATCCACTACTCTCTGCTTTTCTAGTTTAGGCACCAGCTCCCAAGAGTTATTCTTCATCAAAGAATCCATTTCTTCCTCCATAGCCACCTGCCACTTTGACGAATCCTTACACTCCATGGCATCCGTGTAAGTTTCTGGTTCAACCATCCCTCCTTCTATCCAAGGAGCTGCTGCATCTGCAGCATTTGCAAACCCATATCTCAAGGGTGGTCTAACCACTCTTCTTTCCCGGTCTCTTGTGAGCTGGTAGTTATTTACTACATCAACCTCTTCTTGTTCAGCCTCTTCTTGAGTTTCTTGAGCTTCTTGGCCTTCATCCAAGGGCTCTACCTGGTCTGAACCCTCTTGCCTCCTCTACTCTACTTGAACTGAGTTCTTCTTGATGCAATGCTCTATAACTTCTTGGTTTGCTCACTAGCCCCTGCAAGGTTAGTTTTCTCCAGGTAGGGAAATAACAATTCATTAAAGATAACATCCCTACTTATAATCAGTTTCATGCCCTTCTTTTATAAGGACCATAACCTACATCCCTTAACCCTATCACCATATCCTAGAAATACACATTTTCTAGATCTAGGGCCAAGTTTATCCTCCTTTTGATGTGGATACGCAACACAACCAAAAGTCCTAAGGTTGTTTAATTCAGGGGGTTTTCCACTCCACATCTCCATGGGAGTCTTGAGCTCTAAAGCTCTAGAGGGTGATCTATTTATCAAGTATGCAGCTGTAGCCACAGCTTCTCCCCAAAAATATTTTGGTAATCCGGATCCTATTAAAATGCACCTAACCTTCTCCATAAGAGTTCTATTCATTCTTTCAGCAACTCCATTTTGCTGGAGTGTTTTTACAGCCGTCCTATGCCTTAGAATGCCATTTAATTCATAGAATTTATCAAAATCATTATTGCAAAATTCTAAGCCATTATCGGTTCGTAAAGCCTTAACTACCTTACCTGTTTGAGTTTCCAGCAATTTCTTCCACACAACAAATTTATTCAAGGCATCAGATTTATTCCTAAGCAAATAAACCCACGCTCTTCTTGAATAATCATCAATTAAAGACAGAAAGTAAAAGTTACCTCCCTGTGTTGGTGTTCTTGCTAGTCCCCAAAGGTCCGAATGAATGTAATCAAGAATCCCTTTGGACTTGTGCACTCCGGTGTTGAAGCTGACCCGATGTTGCTTCCCAAGAATGCAACTCTCACAGAAATCCAGTTTTTTTACTTTGTCACCACCAAGTAGACCTTCCTTGCTAAGCACTTGCAGGCCCTTTTCGCTTACGTGTCCCAAGTGAGTGTGCCAAAGGGCTGCTTTATCCATCTCAGCCATCAAGTTTGCTACTTGATCATTGATTTCTGTCTCTCCGATCATCTCATAGAGTCCATTGTTTCTTGCTGCCTTGATCACTACCAAAGATCCCTTGGCCACTTTGATTTTTCCTCCCTCTACTTTGTATGTATACTGTTGGAAATCACCTTGACAAGATGCCCAGGTGGTGATCTTCCAACAGTGGTTTTTTGTCTAAGGTTTAAACATGGTTCAAACATGGTCAAGGTTTGAACAGGTCCAAACATGGTTCAAAGGTTGGTTAATGTCCAAACCAATTATGGGATATCAAAGTTCAGCAAGTTATAAGGTTGCACACATATGTGTGCTTCAATTTTGAGCATGGGAAGACTAGGCACACTGCTGTAGAAATTTCTGCCCACAGGCAGGAGGTGTGCGCACAGCATCAGGAGGCTGCAGCATCAGGTCACGCCGCAGCACACAGCACCACACCAAAATGCATAGCATCACTTGGAGAGTGATGAAGGGCTGAGATTAAAGGAAGAACATGATCAAAGGGTCAAGAATGATTCACAAGATTGTCCAAGAATTAAGAGGCTATAAAAAGGGTTTCCTAGCCACATTTCAAGTGGTGGAAAAGGTGTGTGAGAGAACCACACAGGTTGTGACATTGTGAGATCATTGTAAACACAAGAGAGAATTGTGTGAGAGATATAAACACAAGAGGGACTCTTGTAGTGAGGCTGGTTGTAAAGAAGAGAGGTTAGTAGAGAATTGATAGAAAGCATTGTAATAGGTCTATCACTTTCTCATTCTCTTCTTGGTTCTTCAAGAACTTGGATTGTTGAAGGGGATTGCTGTAACTTTGTAAGAACCATTGAGATAGTCCAGAGAGTTCGGAGGAATTCACGGGGACGTAGGCACATTGTCGAACCTCGACAACAAATTACTTGTCTTCTTTCTTTCTTTGATTTTCTGTTCTTGTGTTCGATTGCTGAAATTCTTTCTACAAGTCATTCAAGACTTGGGTGTTTGGAAGATCACCACCTGGGCATCTTGTCAAGGTGATTTGCAACAGTGGTATCAGAGCTTTGGACAGTGGTATCAGAGCACAGCAGCTGGTTATCGGAACATGAAGTAGAAGGTACGGAGCCAAGACTCCAAGAATCAAAGATCAACTTCTTGGGTGATTCAAGAACGGAGTTAAGATCTATATATGATCGTGTTCTTGAGGTAAATCAATAACGGTGTTAAGATCAATATCTGATCGTGTTCTTGAGGGTGATTCAAGAATGGTGTAAAGATCAAGATCTGGTCGTGTTCTTGAAAGTGATTCAAGAACGGTTAAGATCCATCTTCGATCTGTGTTCTTGAGGTTGAAGAAAGCATTTGTGGGTACTGCATAAGACAAGGGATCATCTCCGCAAGATGGGTTCAAATTTCGGTATTAAGAAGTTTGATGGAAAGGGAGATTTTTCCCTATGGAAGCGGAAGATCAAGGAGGTTCTTGTGCAACAAAAAGTGGACTTGGCTATTGGAGAAGATGATGCTTTTCCAGCAAGTGTTACGGAGGACCAGCGGACCGAGATGAAGAAGATGGCTTACAGCACCATTTTCTTGCACATGTCGGATAATGTCACAAGGGAGTGCGGAGACTTAGAAGATCCAACTGCATTATGGAAGAAACTAGATGAATTGTTTCTTGCCAAGACTCTCCCACATAAGAGGTATATTCGGAAACAAATCTTTGCTTTTAAATTTGATCCTAAGAAAGAGTTACAAGATAATCTTGATGCCAAGAAAAGGAGTGCATCAAGTGGTAAAGGGCTGTTCTTTAAAAGAAGGCCAGCAACTTGGTATGGCAGCAACCATGGCTACTACCGGGACAGAGGTAGAGGAGAGAGCCATGGGAGAGTGAACAGCAGCATGCATGGCTACTACCGGGACAGAGGTAGAGGAGAGAGCCATGGGAGAGTGCATAGCAGCATGCATGGCTACTACCGGGACAGAGGTAGAGGAGAAAGCCTTGGGAGAATGCATTCCAAACTGAGATTTGGAGGGAAGAGCTGCTACTACTGCCATAAGAAGGGTCATGTCAAGAAAGATTGCAAGAAGATGACAAGGGATAGAGGAGGAAGCCATACCAAGAATGGAGAGGCTTCGGTTGCCAAAACAGAACAGCAAGATGATGATGTTCTTGTTGTGTGCTCAAGTGTGAGCAAGGGGCAAGAAGGCAGCGGGAAATGGATCTTGGATACCGGGTGCACTCATCATATGAGCCCTCACAAAGAATGGTTCAAGAATTTCAAGAAGATCAATGATGGAATGGTCTTCTTGGGGAATGATAATTCTTGCCAAGTGAGAGGGATTGGAGATATCCAATTGAGGATGTTTGATGGAGTCACAAGGCTGCTGGAAAATGTGAGGTATGTTCCAGATTTGAAGAGGAACTTGATCTCATTGGGGCAGCTAGATTTCATGGGCTACACTTACAAGATTAAAGAAGGGTGCCCTCCAAGAGATGAAGTCCGGAATAAGGCTAAGCTGGTGGCGAATGGGTTCACAAGAAGAGAAGACATAGGTTTCATAGAAACTTTCTCACCTGGACACAAGGTGGAGAAGATGGTGAGTATCCTCACCTATGTCATTGATGGGCTGTTAGTTTGGAACAACAGGAAGAGGATGGAAAGGTTTACATCTCAACTCAGTGAGGAGTTCGAGAGGAAGGATCTCAACCTTGCACAAAAGATCCTTGGGATGAGGAGAATCATCCGGGAAAGGAAGAGAAACAGGTCAAGTGTTTCTTGGGCAATGGATGTTTTCAGCAAATGTGTGAGTAATCCCAGAAAAGAGCGTTGTCTTCGGATGAAGTGGTTGTTAAGGTACATGGAGGCTCAGTGGCAGCCAGTTGTAGCACTCATAACAACCAGGGCAGAATGCATAGCGGCTACGGAAGCCATAAAGGAGGCTATGGGGTGCAAGGGGTTGTTGGACGAGTGGGAGGTCCTAAAAGAGCAAGTGGTGATATCTTTGGATAGCCAAAGTGCGGGGCACTTGTGGAGGTATCTGGTGTTCTATGAGGGGATGGAGCATATGGATGTTCGGTATCATTACATTCTGGAAAATGGTACAGAAGGAAGCATTCATGTTGACAAGAAGACCACGGAGAAAAGTCCTGCAGATTTAGGCACCAAGTTTCTACCTCTAAGTAAGTTCAATCATTGGCTTGAATTACTTAGGATTGGAGTCAATTGATTGATGACTCAAGATGAGTTTGGATCCCGAAGGTCTCTGCACAAATGGTTCGGGTTTAAACGCTTAGACAAAGGTAGAGATTGTTGGTTTTTTGTCTAAGGTTTAAACATGGTTCAAACATGGTCAAGGTTTGAACAGGTCCAAACATGGTTCAAAGGTTGGTTAATGTCCAAACCAATTATGGGATATCAAAGTTCAGCAAGTTATAAGGTTGCACACATATGTGTGCTTCAATTTTGAGCATGGGAAGGTCAGGCACACTACTGTGGAATTTTCTGCCCACAGGCAGGAGGTGTGCGCACAGCATCAGGAGGCTGCAGCATCAGGTCACGCCGCAGCACACAGCACCACACCAAAATGCACAGCATCACTTGGAGAGTGATGAAGGGCTGAGATTAAAGGAAGAACATGATTAAAGGGTCAAGAATGATTCACAAGATTGTCCAAGAATTAAGAGGCTATAAAAAGGGTTTCCTAGCCTCATTTCAAGTGGTGGAAAAGGTGTGTGAGAGAACCACACAGGTTGTGACATTGTGAGATCATTGTAAACACAAGAGAGAATTGTGTGAGAGACATAAACACAAGAGGGACTCTTGTAGTGAGGCTGATTGTAAAGAAGAGAGGTTAGTAGAGAATTGATAGAAAGCATTGTAATAGGTCTATCACTTTCTCGTTCTCTTCTTGGTTCTTCAAGAACTTGGATTGTTGAAGGGGATTGCTGTAACTTTGTAAGAACCATTGAGATAGTCCAGAGAGTTCGGAGGAACTCACGGGGATGTAGGCACATTGCCGAACCTTGACAACAAATTACTTGTCTTCTTTCTTTCTTTGATTTTCTGTTCTTGTGTTTGATTGCTGAAATTCTTTCTACAAGTCATTCAAGATTTGGGTGTTTAGAAGATCACCACCTGGGCATCTTGTCAAGGTGATTTCCAACATATACCCCATGGAATCCAGCTGCCCCAATGAGATCAAATTCCTCTTCAAATCTGGAAGATATCTTACATTTCGCAGCAGCCTTGTGACTCCATCAAATATTTTTAATTGAATGTCTCCAATCCCTCTCACTTGGCAAGAATTGTCATTCCCCAAGAAGACCCTTCCATCATTGACCTCCTTAAAATTCTTGAACCATTCTTTGTGAGGGCACATATGATAAGTGCACCCGGAGTCAAGTATCCACTTTCCGCTGCCTTGCCTCCTGCTCACATTCGAGCACACAACAAGAACATCATCTTGCTGTTCTCCCTTGGCAATCGAAGCCTCTCCATTGTTGGTATGGCTTCTCCTCTCATCTCATATCCTCTTCTTGCAATATTTCTTGAAATGGCCCTCCTTGTTGCAGCAGAAGCATCTCCTTCCTCCTCCAAGTCTTATCTTGGAATGAGATCTCCCATGGTTCTGCCCTCTACCTCTTGATTTCTCCTGGTAGTTGCCATGGTTGCTACTGCCATTCCGAGTTGTTGGCCTTCCTCTTACAAATAGCCCATCATCGCTTGATGTCTCCTTCATCTTGGCCTTGAAATCATGTGCCCTTATGGCATTGATCATAATCTGCTTTGTCAAAGTATCCCTTCCATACTCAATGGCATTAATCAAGTTATCAAAGCAATCAAGAAGAGAATTTAACAAAATGACAACCAATTGTTCATTCGGAAAAATAATGCTACAGCTATTCAAATCTTGAACTAGCTTATTAAAGACATCAAGATTATCTTGCAACTCTTTACGAGGATCCATTTTAAAAGCAAAGATTCTTTTAAGAAGATAAATCTTGTTAGGGAGAGTTTTGGTAAGAAATAACTCATCTAGTTTCTTGCATATGACAGCAGGATCCTCCGAGTCTCCGCACTCCCTTGTGACACTATCTGACATGTACAAGAAAATGGTGCTGTAAGCCATCTTCCTCATCTCAGTCCACTGGTCCTTCGTGACACTTACTAGAAAAGCATCATCTTCTCCAATGGCCAAGTCCACTTTTTATGGCATTAGAACCGCCTTGATCTTCCGCTTCCAAAGGGCAAAGTCTCCCTTTCCATCAAACTTCTCTACATAGAAATTTGAAGCCATCTTTTGTGGACAAGATCTCAAATTTATGCACTACCCACAAATGCTTTCTTCAACCTCAAGAACACAGATCGAAGATGGATCTTAACACCGTTCTTGAATCAACTTTCAAGAACACGACTGGATCTTGATCTTTACACCGTTCTTGAATCACCCAAGAAGTTAATCTTTGATTCTTAGAGTCTTGGCTCCGTACCGTCTACTTCTTGCTTCGATAACCAGCTGTGCAGCTCTGAAACCACTGTTGGAAACAAGAATTGAAAGGATTGAATCTAAATATCACACTTTTTTTTCATGTTTTTTTTCTAAACTGGAAATTCATTCTTTTTTTTTTAACTTCGTTTTTTTTTTCACTTTTTTTTTAATGAATCAAAACAAAAGATTAAGCAAACTTGCAACTAGAAGGCTCTGATACTAACTGATATGATCCACGCCAAGAACTAAGAAATTGATAGATCAAGAAGACTTCCAAGATCGTCTAGAAGCAGATTTATGTTAGACCGTGACCCGTTGCTTATATTGAAGCAAGAACCTTGGTATAATGAAGACTAAGACTGCGACCCATTGCTTATATTGAAGCAAGAACCTTGGTATAATGAAGACACCGCAATCAATTATGGAAGGATTGATTGATAAGTCGAAGATGAACACCACAGAAACTCCGATAAGTTCAGAAGTTCTAAAAAGAACCAAAGAGAATTTTCTCTCCAAAAGTATGACTCAAATCTGAATTGTCTTATTCTAAAAAGCCAATGGCTATTTAAATACATGATAATTCATAACCAATTAGAAAAAAGAAATTAAGAAATAGGAAATAAACCTAAATAGAATTCTGGTAGGAATAGGAAACTAAGAAATAGGACATAAACCTAAATAAAATTATGGTAACCTGATTACGCCCAAAACATAACGCGGTTATTGTAGTACAGCTTTGGGGTGTCGATTCCACAGGGAAACAAGTTAATTACAAAGAAGGTGTAAACTTTAACTCAAACGATAAAAGATTAAATGAGAGAATCTGAGTTGTGAGCAAATTGTGTAAATAGATTGAATAATATAAATAAGAAACGACAAGGTTCCAGAAATCCTCCCTAGGTTCGTTGCTCTAATCCTAACTTGATTCAGTTGGTTTTATCTCGATTGCAAGTTTCATATCCCAAATAGACAATCGAAAAATATTCAATTAAAGTGCATTTATAAATCCTAATGTAATTGTTATGAAATCTTCTTTTACTTTCAAGCACACATGACATAACTTATAAATTATCAAGAGACGAAGATATATCTAAACGACAATACTGCAGCAATGGACAAATCTATAAAAGAGATCTACTGGACTCAACCACACCCAAACAGGTACACATAAGAAAAGCATGACTGAACTTATATGGAAAAGAAGCATGCAATCACCGGAGTAATAATGAATCTATTAATTAAATTAGGAATAAAATATAACAATGTTTAACAAAAATAATATCCAACTACAACCGAATCAAATAAAGAAAAATAAGAACTACACCTAGGGATTCATCCCTTCGCCTTGCTTGGAGACTAGCCAGCCATGGGGCTCATGCTTCCTTAAGTTGCCTCCAGCCTCTCAACGATCATCCTCAGCTTGCCCTCCAAATTTATACTTTCGGATTGCTCCTAAAGGCCCTCTGGAGTCACTCTCTGATGATTTCAGATGAGCTCCGATTGATTTCCAAAGCTAAAGTGGAGTGGGTCTTATATAGGCAAATACCAAGAGTGCAATGTGTTTTCCATCCGATGTGGGATGTGAGATATAAAAATATGTTTTCCAACCGATGTGGGATGTGGGATTTAAGCCCAAAATCACGCTGAAATCCCGCACAGCCCGCATAGCCTGACCTTTGTCTACTAAAACTGCCATAACTTTCTCTAGAAAAATCCTTTTGACGAACCGTAAAATTCTCCAGAAAATAGACTTCCGGATCTTTCTAAGAATATATGGCTCATCTCTTGGTTCTTCTTGTATCAATACAGTTTAATTTTCAAAGATAATTGATATGTACGGCCAATTCTCGTAATTTAGTGAAACTCCTTTCCAATGCAGGCAGCAGCTGTTGCTCTTTTAAGCCCTCCATCTTGTCCTTCCGGAAGTATTCCTTCACTCTAGTATGCCTCGATTCTTTGTGCTTCAAACAATGATAACTTTTCCTCCTCTTTTAAGCTTAAAGTACTTGAAAATGCACCTAAGTAGATCAATGATCCAAGAATGATACTTTAGAGTTGTTAATGTATAAAAGTGCAATTAAAACCTAGATCAAACCTAAAATGCTAACAAATAAGTACTGATAAGATGCATTTTATGACTCTCATCATAACCTAAAATCCAAATAAGGAAAGTACCTAACTTGGCATGCAAGCCTTACAATTCAGCAATTAAATTAATAAGGAAACATTTAAGAAAATGTAATAATAAAAATTACAGCCAGCCATTTTCCTTGATGAGCCAACCAAAACGAGTAAGTCTCCAATTTTTGGAAACAAAGATTTTAATTCACAATCTTGAGTCACTAGATTATTCCAAAGCTTGAATTATGGAAGCCCATCCTTGTGGATCACGTATAGCATCATCCTTGGGCCCCCAAAGATGGTTCTTAGCCCAAATGTGTTAAATCAACCCATTGAGAGTTTCCTTGAACCTTTTAGCTCGAGCCCTTGTGACTGGACCAATTGGAACTTGAAGAGAAAGATGCAATTTGTTAGCCGTGCCCTCATCACCAAGAGTGAAGATTTATAGTAAGGAAAAAAATGCAAAAGTCTTACTGTTTGGTTTGTTAATTCTTTGATAGCTTGTGGAAGCTGTGCCAGTTTTAAGATGATCTTGCCTTATGTTATGAGTGGAACTTCGATTTTCAAAAGACAAAGGTGGATCAATCTGCAAAGTGGAACAATGAACATTTAGAATTGAATGAGTTAGCAAATTCATAGTAAGAACAATTCGTAAGGTGACACCAATAGTGAATGTAATAAGGAAAATATGTAAAGGTCTTACCATTTGGTTTGTTAGTTCTTTGATAACTTGTGGAAGATATATCAGTTGTAAGATGATGTCGACTTATATCGGGAGTGGAACGTTGATATGTAAACAACAAAGTTGGATCAATCCGTAAAGTGATACTATCTATATTTTAAATTGAAGGAGTTAGCAAATTCCCTAATCATATTTATCACTATGAGTAAATGAAAAAAAAAAATGAACATGGATAGCAATAGGAAATCATGTTATATTAAATATATCTTACCTTTAGAAGGCAATACTATATGGTGGGTACATGCTTGTATAGAGGTTTGACTGCTTAAAACAGTAGGGTTAGTTTTGCTATAAAATATTCATCCTACGAAGTCATGCTAATGCAAGGATATAATTTCTACATATTGAATTGAAATTAGTGAAGTCTTTGATTGTATTTCCACCTCATAACGAAAAATCTTAGTAAAAACTATGAATTTATCATTAGAATAAAAATTAAAGTAACATCTATTTACATGTAAATGGACACGCAGCCATGCTTAAACCGCTAAAAAATATTCAAAAAGTCTCTTAGTGTCCTACATATAAGTAAAACACAACCTTAAAAGTTATTAAGGAATGACAATGTAATGTCATATTGTGTTAGTGTCATGAGAGAAAGTCAAAAATATGACAAAGGGCCATGAAAGTGCCTCAAAGTCTCTAGATAATGATGCAGTATAGTAAAAGTTAGCATGTAAGAAAGCAAGTGACAACCAATAGTGAAGTGAGAGTTTCTCTAGCATGAGAAAAACCATTCAATTAAGGTACATATGAAGACAATTATCACATGAATTAATTTTAGACATTTAGAAATTCGAAGTAGAATCTGAGTAGTTAAGTGAAACACACATAACAACATAGAGTTTCAAAGAAATAATACATAGTCGAGAAAAATCTAACAACCTGATCCACCCATAAAGAACAATCCAATTCAATACTAGCACCACCCAATTCAGACCATAAAATTCACTTATTAAGAACATATTGAACCACCCAAACACAACATTTATACCACATGATTCTCCATCTGATCCTATCAACATACCCAAAGATTCAATAGCATAACCAAACAATCCAATATCAACACGTCATCAATTATGACCTCTTTCATGTAAGCAAAACCAAGCTCAGTAACTATACAGAGAAAGAATGCATAGCATAATCAAGTTTCCATACAAAACAAAGAAAATACAGTAATGAGCCTAATTGGTTTAGAGAATTAATTAAGAGAAACCAAAATTGGAAAAAACAAAATTAGAGACACCAAAAGGGAAACCGAAATTAGAGAAAACAATATAGAGATGCCACAATCAGATAAACCAAAAGGGAAACTCCAGCTAATTTCTTGATTCTTTATTCTCCATATGATCCTATCATCTGCATCCTATCATGTGCATATTAATGTGAATACCCAAATCATTATGTGCTTCTTAGGTCAAAATTTTACAAAGCTAAAAATTTAATAATAAAGCTAGTTAACAAACATAAGCATATCAATTATGAATTCTTCCGAGCAATAAAACCAAGCTCAGTACCCAAATTGCAAATTCTTTCGAGCAAGAAAAATCAAGATCAATAACTACACTGAGAAAAAGAATGTATCACATAATCAAATTTCCAAACAAAACAAAGAGCACAGAGTAATGAACCTAACAGACTTAGAGAATTAATGACTCAAAGAATTAATTAGTGAAATTAGATAAACCCGAATTAGAAAATCAAAATTAAACACACCAAAATTGAAACCGAAATTAGAAAAAATAGTATTTCTACACCAAAATCATATATATATATATATATATATATATATATATATATATATATATAGAGAGAGAGAGAGAGAGAGAGAGAGAGAGAGAGAGAGAGAGAGAGAGAGAGAGAGAGAGAAAACTCACCTGGGTGGTGCAAGGGACAAGAATCGATCATGTGCTTCCAATGGCAAGGAAAAGAATTGACCTGGAGAAGGGTAACTCATACAGGGAGAAGGAGAGAAAGAGAAAGAAAGAAGAGGTAAGGGAACAGGAAGGGAGGTATGTGCCATCTTTCAAATTTTAAATGGGAAATGAGACTAATCCCAATCTTAATCCCAATGATAGATAGAGAGAGGGAGAAGAGAAATAAGAAGGAAAAGGAAAAAAGGTTTTGTGGTTGACACGTGGGTAGAATACATGCAATGAACAATGCAAAATGGATTTGGCTTAGTATTATGGATAATTACAAGTAAATGTAACAAACCATTCTAGAGGACCCAACCAATGACAAATAGCTATGGTGTGTTAATAGTTTTGAATCATATTTTGAGGTCCACTAGTGAATAAAGAAGGAAGAATATACCGTCTTCCAATAGCTCCAGCAATACAATCCCCTACCATACTACATCTTGTAAACCTTGATAGAATTCAACTCACAATTTTTTCTGCATGTAACTTGAATGGATCTCACTAATCCTTCTTAATAAATGATCAATAAGGGATATCGCAATATCATGATGATTAACATTCTCAAAAGCATCTCCAACCATTAGTGTTGCCACTCCATTACCTGTTGGGCGTATATAATACCTTCAATTTCCCCTATATTTTTCAAGATCCTTATGGATAAGCTCTGCATTTGAGCAAGTCACGGACGCGTCTATAAACTTGTTCATCAAGATTGATCTCATCAAGCATTTGTTTCAATATCTCCACAATTGATGGATTGAATTTCTCATAGTGATGATTATTTCCAATAAAAACCACTCGATTTTGAACCTCATGTTCAGTGTCATAAATATATAACTGAGCAAATTTTGGCACATCCCTAGACTTAGGTAGTAAGGACCCTATCCTATGATAATTATTCACTTAAGTGAAATGAATAAGTTACATGACCATCCATAACACCATTATCGATTTTTTCTCCCATTGAAGTGAATGAGAACATGGAATTGTAGCCCCAGATAAGGTCTTTAAGCTTTGATCTCCTAGTGTCATGTTTGCATCAAACAACACTTGTAAAGTTAGAGGTGTAGATGGAAATAATGACAAATCTACTTTTCTATTTTGGCAGCAAAGATAAAACATCAGATTTGATTTTGTACTCTTTGAAGATTTTTCTTGAAACCACATGTTTGTACCACATTTAGGACAAATACAATGAAGGGGACCGAATTTCAATCTTTCCCTGAATCAACGTTTTATAACTGCGTTGGAACCACATAAGAATGATTGATTTCCTAAGAATAAATTGATCATCTTAGTTATATAATAAAAAATATATGATGAGGAAAACCAAGAGTGAAGATTCATAGTAAGGAAAAAAAATGCTAAAGTCTAACAATTTGGTTCGTCAATTCTTTGATAGCTTGTGGAAGCTATATCAGTCCTAAGATGATGTTGCCTTACATTAGGAGTGGAACTTCGATCTGCAAAAGACAAAGTTGGATCAATCTTTTAAGTGCCACCATCCACATTTGGAATTGAAAGAGTTAGCAAATTCATTGTACGAACAATTTGTAACGTGACACCAATACTGAACATAATAAGGAAAATATGTAAAGGGCTTACCATTTGGTTTGTTAGTTCTTTAATAACTTGTGGAAGCTATATTAGTCGTAAAATGATGTTGACTTATATTGGGAGTTGAGTGTTGATATGGAAATGACAAAGTTGGATCAATCCGTAAGGTGGTACCATCTTGATAACTCTCAAACTAACATGCGTGTTGGGAAATCACCTTGGAGATGCCCAGGCGGTGATCTTCCAAACACTCAAGTCTAGAATGACTTGTAAAGATGAATTGGAAACAGAAATAGAAATCAAAGAAAGGAAAGGACACAACAATTTGTTATCGAGGTTCGACAATAACCTACGTCCCCGTGAGTTCCTCTGAACTCTCTGCACTAAATCAATGGTTCTTTACAAATACAACAACCCTCTCCAAGAAACTCAAGTTCTTGAAGAACCAGAGAAGAAGAAGTAAAAGAAAGTGATAAGAACTAACCATGGAATTTTTCCAAGAAAATTCCCCTTACAAGCCCTTGAATCCCCTTTCTATTCTACTTTCTCTTTCTAAACAACCAGCCTTTACAATGAGTCTCTCTTATTTTGTATCTTTGCACTCTTACAATTGATCTCACTTTCAATCACAAGTTATGTCTCTTTGAAGCTAGGTGACCCTTTATATAGTGAACCATCTTCTTGACCCATTTTGAGGATCAATATCCACCCTTAGATCTTGAGGACCAATCAACCTTAGCCCTCAATCAATTCTAAGTGATCTTGTGCGTTTTGAACATGTCTCACACACTTAACAAAAGGCTGAACCAAAAGGCATAAGTGTGCCTTCAGGTCACGGCTTAGAACAGGGCATGCCGCGGCCTAGAGTGTGCTAAAACTTCACCATGTTGCATCCATTCTGGGTGCCGCAGCCTGGGGGAGGCTGAGCCACTGCGCACACCTCTTCCAGGTCTTCTCCTTTGCTGGGCGCCGCACCTTGGAAGAGCCAGGCCACGGCGCACACTGGTGTACACTTGATGCTGATTTTTTCCTTGTTTAAACCTTAGAAAAACACCAACAACGCGATTATTGTGTATAGCTGAGGTGTCGATCACACAAGGAAAGTGAACTACAAGAGAAAGTGTAAACCTTAACAATAAACAATAAAGTTCAAATAAGAAAATTTGAGTTTTATGAATGAAATTATATAAGAGAGTTATGAAAATACGATGAAGAATTAAATAAAGAAATAACAAGGTTCCAGGAATCCTTCCTAAGTTCGTTGCCTTATTCCTACTCAAATGTTTTATCTCAATTACTAGTTTCACATCCCAAACAAGCAATTTGTAAATATTCAATCAAAGCACATAAATACCCTAATGTAATTTCCATAAATTACTCTTTAATTCCAATTCAAACACACAAGATCTATCTTATAAATTATCAAGAAGCGACAATATATTTCAATAATAATACTGCAGTAATGGACAAACCTATAAGATAGATCTACCAAAATCAGTTGCATCTAACAACTTTGACATAAGAAAAGCTTGAATAGACTTACATGGAGAAGAAGAATGCGATTACCAGATTAAGAAAATCTAAGAGAAGAAGAACATAAATTGCAGCTGTCACATGAATTCAAATCCTTCTTATTTAATCAAAGAGTAAATCATAAACAATGTTTAGCAATCAATCCATACAATTGAATCAAAGATAGAAATAAGAACAAATACACCTACAAACTCATCCTTTCGCCTTGCTTGGAGTTTAGTTGGACATGAAGTTCATCATTGATCACCATGAGGAAGAAGAGAATGGAAGATCTCTTCAAGAACTCTCCTCCCTCCTTTTCTATGAGTCTAAATTCCTATAAATAGCTGTATTGAGATGGCTTTGTAGACAGAAAAGTCACCCTACGGTTTCTGTTCAGGCCGTGTGCTTCTGCTGCTGTCCAGGCCCGGTTCTGCCTGACCTTTGCCTACTAAAACTGCCATAACTTTCTTTAGAAAAATCATATTTATGAGCTGTAAAATTCTCTAGAAAATAGATATCCAGATCTTTCCAAGAATATATGGCTCATCTCCTAGTTCTTCCTGAATCAATACAGTTTAATCCGCAAAAGTGACTGATCTGTCATGCTGAAATCATGAATAGCCTGGCCTTTGTCTACTAAAACTGCCATAACTTTCTCTAGAAAAATCATATTTATAAGCCGTAAAATTCTCTAGAAAATAGACATCCGGATCTTTCCAAGCATATATGGCTCATCTCTTGGTTCTTCTTGAATCAATACAGTTTAATCCACAAAAATGACTGATCTATATGGGCAATTCTGGCAATTTAGTGAAACTCCTTTCCAAATGCTTGTGAACATGCATAAAATCTTCATGCATTAATCAACGTTAGCTTTTCCATCTCTTTTAAACCCAAAATACCTGAAAATGCATCGAAATAAATCAATATACCAAGAATGACACTTAAGAATTATTAAGGCATAAATGTGTAATCCAGCCCTATATCAACCCTAAATGCTATTAAGATGCATTTTCTGACTGTCATCATAAGCCCCAACTAGCTTATTGCTAGTCCATAGCAATTCAAGCAAAAAAAAAATGAAATGAATTCTATACTAGAAATCAAAACAAAACCTAAAATCCTAGAAACAAAACAAAGTGATGTTAGCGTTAATCCAAGAGTAATTCAACTTTTCATCTAAAAAATTGCACACACATAGAATTATTAAATACCACCCAAGTCCAAAAACAATCCAAACATCAACCTCATATTCGTTATCGACTCTTAAACATCCATCTTACCACAAACCATTAATCCAAACACCCGGATGATTTTATGCACAACATTCATGAATACAAGTCTTGGCCTCTAAAAACATATTAAATTGCGTGACATCAATCACAAATCAAACTCCATAGGCTCACTTTTCAAATTACTTTCCACTAATGTAGAAAAATCACACTACATCGGATCACTAGGTCTTTAATAGGCTTGTAACGTTAGGCTAAGGTAAAGGTCAAAAAAGAACAGGAAGGATTAAACAAGTAAAAGAACTCAATCTCTTAATTTTAAACACATTCTTTTTAAGCACTAAATAACCTTACTTCAACACCCAACTCATTCAACCATTTTTAGAGCATTTCTCTCAATAATTCAACACCTTTCTTTTTTCTTTTTTCTTTGTCATAATTCACTTTTTTTTTTCATATGACCATTCACCTCCGTTTTCATTCTTTACTCTTTTCCACAACCCCTAACCTATCTCCTTTAATGTACTTGGGTTACGGTAGTAATATTTTTTCAAATTTACATCCTTAGTCCTCTTAAGTGCTTCTCAATAAATGTGTATAAACTAAGTTCTCTTAAAAGAAAGTTAAGGATAAAATATTTTTAGGCTCATAAAGGTAAGTAAATGGGCTATCAAAAGAAACAAGGCTGATTTTTTTTTTTAAAAAAAAAAAGAAAAACTCAAACAGGTAACTAGCGATAAATATAATAAAGATAAGCTTGAAAGGCTCAAATGGTCCAAAGATGGCCTACATCATATCCTAAGTAGTGTGCATTCTAGGATTTCGCCTCAAGTGATTATCAAATAAGTTCTAGAGCTTGTCGAGACCACAAAAGTATTCACAAAACATTCACAAATAAAACTTCTCTAAATGTTTTAGACTAATCATGCAATCTTACCGCAAACTAGAGTCTCAAACTAAATGAAGATCGACACTTAAAATTATTCTCCAACCGAAACAAGATTTTAACTTCTTCTAAAAGCTATATGCTATCTGATTACGCCCAAAGTATAACGTGGTAGTTGTAGCACAGCTTTGGGGTGTTGATTCCACAGGGAAAAGTGATCTATGAAGGAAAATTGCAAACCTTAACACAAACGATAACAATCAAGTGAGAAAATATGAATTTTGATAATGAAGAAATTGTGAGAAAATAAATTTAGAATTATAATAGAGAAACAACAAGGTTCCGAGAATCCTCCCTAGGTTCGTTGCCTTATTCCAATCTTGATTCAGTTGCTTTTATCTCGATTGCAAGTTTCACATCCCAAACAGGCAATCGGAAAATATTTAATCTAAGCATATATAAACCCTAATGTAATTGATATGAATTACTCTTACTTTCGATTTAAGCATACATGACCTATCCTATAAGTTTATCAAGAAATGACAATATATCTTATCGACAATATCGTAGTAATGGACAAACCTAAAAGATAAATTTATCGGACTCAATTACATCTAATAATCTTGACATAAGAAGAGCATGACTAGACTTACATCAAAGATAAAGATACAATCACTAGATTAAGAGAAAATCTTCTAATTAGATTAAAGAGTAACTTATAACAGTGTTTGACAATAAATACCAATTATAACTGAACCAATAAAGGAAAATAAAGAACAACTACACCTAGGGAATCATCCTTTCGCCTTGCTTGGAGATTAGTTCGCCATGGAACTCATGGTTGAACACTTTGTTGGAGGAGAATGTGGCCGCTTCTATGAGTTTTTCAGACTTAATCAATTTTTAATTACAAACCCTAAGTGGTCTATTTATAATGTACAAGGTCCAAGGGTGTTTTAGGGCTTAAAAAGTCTTAATTAGGTTATATCTCGAAGAAGTGGACCGGGTGGGCGCCTCGGCTCTCCCTTCCTTGTGCCGTGGCTTCCACTGTTTCTTTGTTTTCTTGCCTTGCTGGAGGCCACGGCCTTGCCTAGTCCAGGCCATGACTTCCACAGAAGCTTCTTCCTTGTTCTTTTGCTCGGTTCTGGAGGCTGAGGCTAGGATATCTTTAGGCCGCAACTCGCACACTTAAGACTTATTTTTTCTTCATTTGTCCTTCCACAACTATGCTTTCACTCCGGTATGCCTCGAGTCTTTGTACTTCAAGCAATGATAACTTTTCCTCCTCTTTTAAGCATAAAGTACCTGAAAATGCACCGGAATAGATCAATGATCCAAGAATGATACTTTAGAGTTGTTAACGTATAAAAGTGCAATTAAAACCTAGATCAACCCTAAAATGCTAACAATTAAGTACTGTTAAGGTGAATTTTAAGACTCTCATCACAATCCCCAACTAGCTTATTGCTAGTCCTTTAACAATTCAAGTGAAAACAAGAGATGAATTTTACGGTAGGAATCAAAACAAGGTAAAGCAATGTTAGTGTTAAACTAGGAGCAATTCACTTTTTGTCTCAAAAATCGTACATAACACACAGCATATAGAATTATTAAATATCACCCAAGTCCAAAAGTAATCCAAACATCAATCTTAAAATCGTTATCGACTCTTAACATCCATCTTACCACAATCCATTAATCTGAACATCCTGATTTTATGCACAACATTCATGAATACAAGTCTTGGCCTCTAAAACCATAATAAATTACATGACATCAATCACAAATCAAGCTCCATAAGCTTACTTTTCAAATCACTCTCCACTATTGTAGAAAAATCACACTACATCGGATCAATAGGTCTTCAATAAGCTTGTAATGTTAGGCTAAGGTAAAGGTTAAGAAAGAACAGGAAGGATTAAACAAGTAAAAGAACTCAGTCTCTTAAAGTTAAACACAATCACTTTAAGTACTGGATAACCTTACTTCAATACCCAACTTTTTCAACCATTTTTCGAGCATTTCTGATCTCCAGTTTTTTTTTCTTTTCTTCTTTCTTTGCCATAATTCACATCTTTTTCTGTTTTCTTCTTTTTTGGCAAGTAACCATTCACTTCCTTTTTCAGTTTTCTTTTTCTTTTCTTTTCCACAACCCCCAACTTATCTCCTTTAATGTACTTGCGTTATGGTAGTAATATTTTTTTCATATTTCCATCCTTATTCCTTTTAAGTGCTTCTCCATAATTGTGTATAACTAAGTTCTTTTAAGAGAATGGTAAGGACAAAATATTTTTAGGCTTATAAAGGTAAGTAAATGGGTTACTGAAAGAAACAAGGTTCAAATTATTCAAAAAGAAAAAGGCTCAAATAGGTGACTAGTGATAAATATATCAATGGTAAGTTCGAAGGGTTCGAACGGTCCAAAAATGGCCTATATCATATCCTAAGTAGTGTGCATTCTAGGAATTCGCCTCAAGTGATAATCAAGTAAGTTCTAGAGCTTGTCGAGAGCACAAAAGTATTCACAAAAATGATCACACATAAAACTTCTCTAAATGTTTTAGAGTAGTCATACAATCTTATCGCAAACTAGAGTCTCAAACCAATTCAAGATTGATTCTTAAATTATTCTTAAACCGATGCAAGATTTAACTTCTTCTAAATGCTATATGTTATCTCAATTAGGTTCATATCATTGACATGTGAATTACATCCAAGGCTAACATAAAGCATGCTTAAATCAAACAAACAAAAGGAAAGTAGCACCAAGCAGTTCAATGAAAAATAGAAATACGTTTCCTCCACCCCCAACTTAAAAATTGCATTGTCCTCAATGTAAAAGAAAGAGTAAAGGAAACTCCCTTTATAGCCACAATTGCACAGTAGCTGAAAATTGTGCACCACCATTTGAACTGCATGCCATTCTTCTTACTGAAATTATGATCTACAACATAGAACAACACAACAAAAAGAAAGCAACTGCGGTGTACTATTAAGATTCCCACCGTATGTTAGGTTAACACATGAAATGGAAAGAAATAACTAAAAATGAAAAGAAAGTACGAAAAATAATATAATGAAAAGGGAAACCATAATAAATGTTAGTACAGTTATCCAAAAAAAAATAAAATGAAAAGAGACAAATAAGATAGAACCCAAAACTAATCCTCTAAGTTTTCATCCTCTTATTCATTCTCTTCATTTTCTTCATTCTCTTTACCTTCCTCAGAAGTTGGATCAAAAGATGAACCCGGATAGGGTGGCAAAGTGAGAAAGTGATCCATGTCACAACCAGTAGTGGAGGTAAGGTGTTGGTACATTTGACCCAAAGAAGAGTACACCCCCGCTTGATAATTAGCTTGGCTAGCCAAGAAACGTTCCAGATGATCAAATTTATCATGCAAAAATTTCTAATGCTCGTCAAAACAAATCTCTAAATGCTCAAGGTGCTCTGCAACAGTGACATGCCTAGGGGGAAGAGGGGCTGCAATTGCTGCTCTTTCTCCCAGAACTGGCGGCCTTGAAGTTTTAATCATATTAAGCATGCCATCATCGATGGGCTTTTTTGGTTGTTGGGCGTCCTCATCAGGACTATACTGAACTCCGGCTTGGATGCATAATTGGGTAATTAAGGAAGGGAAATACAATCCAAGCTTTTGTTGTATAGTGTGTATGATAGAATTAAATATGATCTGACCCACATCAATAGTCATGCCCATCAAAATGGCATAAATCAGTACAGCTCTCTCAACAGTAAGGTCACTATAGTGCGTGGCAGGCATCAATTTCTGACATACAAAATATTGCCAAGCTCTAGCATTGGTAGTCAGAGAAGTACCGGGTAAGGTTATAGGGTTATCACCCGTCATTTTCCATGTTGTTCCTGGAATACAGAGAGTATTGCAAATCTCTTCATAATCAATGTTAGTTAAATATGCAATATACTCACTATTTTCTATGTTAGGTAGCCCATAGAATCTATTAATAGAGGTGCTGCTAAAAGAAACTATTCTTCCTCTCACTCTCACCTTACCATTCATATGTTCGTCTGTATTAGCGTAGAATTCTCTAACCACATTTGTGAGGGAGTGAGATGGTTGTCTAGCAAATGTACCCCAATTTCTATCAATAATCATTCTAAACAAGGTGGGGTTTGCTCTCTCTGTTATATTGAATCCTCTCTCTGGAATGGGTTTTCTAGTGTGCATCATCCTAACATACCTCTCACTAGCCTCAAAACTAACAAATTTGCCCTCATCATACTCTTGTGCTTGTTTCCCCCTTTATCTCTTAGGTTTAGGTTCCATTTGAATCAAATATGTAGAACAATAGTACTAATTCAAAATTGACCACCCAAATAGCACAAATGAACAACAAAGAGAAGAAATTTAGCTTACTTGATGCCCAAAGTTGGAGAGAAGAAAGACTACCCACCAATTTGAAATCTTCTTGAAAGACCAAAAATCTTCTTAGAACCAAGCTATGTGAAGAAATTTTCAACAAAATCTGCAATATTAGTGCAAAATCCTACAAGAATTGATGTTAGAATCAAGAAATTTTTAGTAAAAGTGAGTGGGTAAGTGAGGGTTTGGAGAGAGGATGAGAGAGAGGGAGGTGTGCTGCTGTAATCTCAAATTTAGAAATGAAGAAGAAAAACAGAATTTAGGGTTTAAAAGGGCTAGGTCTCGGGTGGCAGAACAGGTTAAGCCGCGGCTTGGGCTGAGGTGCAGAAATGGGCTTTCTATATGTTGTAGCATGCACAGTGCTAGGCCTAGGCATTGCTGGTGTGCTGCTAGGCTGCTGCTGTGCATGCACACTATGCGCTACAGCGCGCACACTGGGCCTAGGTGCTGCCCAATCTGGTTCTAATAAGAAAAACTCGTTTAGTCACTAAAAAAAAAACATATAAAATAAAGTTAGTAAGAATAACCTTAAAATAAAAAGTAGATTAAATGAAACTAAAAGCTAAAAATTAAACCGAAGATAGACTTAATTAAAAATAAAACAAAAAAAACAAAAGAAAAATAAAAGTAAAAACATACCCTTAGTGGGTGGTCAAGGTGAATAGACCGGATCTATAAGTGGAATGTCTTCCACTTCTGGATCTTGTCTATCGATTAAGATCTTAAGTCGCTGACCATTTACTTTAAAAGTCCGACCATCCCTAGTATCCTCAATCTCTACCGCTCCATTTTCAAAAACATTTTTCACTATAAAAGGATCGGTCCACCTCGACTGAAGTTTTTCGGGATGCTTATGGAGTCTAGAATCGTATAAGAATACCTGATCATTAGGTTTAAATGTCTTCCTAAAAATATGTTTATCATGGAATACTTTCATCTTAGTCTATAGATTCTAGAGTTCTCATAAGCATCATTTCGTAACTCCTCTAACTCGGTCAACTGATAGTTTCTAAGCTTGCCCACTTCTCCTATGTCAAAATTAAAAGACTTGATGGCCCAATAAGCTCGATGCTCGAGCTCGACAGGTAAGTGATAAGGCTTTCCAAAGACAAACCAATAAGGTAACATACCTAAGGGAGTTTTAAAGGCTGTACAGTAAGCCCAAAGCGTATCAACTAATCTTAAAGACCAATCCTTGCGATCCGGGTTAACTGTTTTTTCTAAAATTTGTTTAATTTCTTTATTAGCAAGCTCTACTTGTCCACTAGTCTGAGGATGGTAGGCAGTAGAAATTTTTTGTAACACCCCATATTTTCTCATTAAAGCTTCAAAAGAACGGTTGCAAAAATATGTACCTCGATCACTAATTATAGCACGTGGTGTACCAAATCGAGATAACACATTTTCTTTCAGAAATGTAATTACCGTTCTATTATTATTGCTTCAGCAAGCTGCTGCCTCTACTCATTTCGACACATAATCTATTGCCATAATGATATATTGATATCCGAAGGAAGGAGGAAATGGTCCCATAAAATCAATGCCTCAACAATCAAAGATTTCAATTACTAAAATAAGGTTTAAGGGCATCATATTTCGATGAGACACAGCTCTTAACTTTTGACACTTTTCACATGAGTGACAATAGGTGTTTGCGTCTTTAAACAAGGTAGACCAATAAAATCCACACTGTAAAATTTGTGCAGTGGTTTTTTTCATTGAAAAGTGGCCTCCACAAGCTTGGGAATGACAAAATTCCAAGACATTAGCAATCTCTTCATTAGGGATGCAACACCTTAAAATTTGGTCAGGGCAGTACTTGAAAAGATAGGGGTCATCCCCATAAAAATTATATACCTCATATAAGAATTTCCTCTTGTCTTGAGTGCTCCAATCCATTGGTATCTCACTTGTAGCCAAATAATTCACGATGTGAGCAAACCATGGTAGAGAAGTAACGGAGAGTAAATGCTCATCGAGAAATTCATCCTTGATTGGCATGCCATTGCAAGTGTCCTCAAAAGTGAGCCTCGATAGATGGTCAGCTACTACATTCTCTACTCCTTTCTTGTCTTTAATGGTGATGTCAAATTCTTGTAGGAGTAAGATCCATCGTATTAGCCTTGCCTTAGCATCTTTCTTTGTAAGAAGGTACTTGAGGGCTGCATGATCTGTAAAAATAAGGATAGGAGAACCAATTAAATAGGCACAAAATTTATTCAAAGCAAAGACTACAGCTAGCAATTCTTTTTCAAAGGTGGAGTATTTTATTTGAGCACTATTTAAAGTTTTACTACCATAGTAAATGACAAAAGGTTTCCCCTCCCTTTGCTGTCCAAGAACAGCACCTACAGCATAGTCACTAGCATCACACATGATTTCAAAGGGTAAAGTCCAATCAGGTGACTACATTATTGGTGCTGAAGTAAGCTTGCCAATCAGTGTTTTAAAGGCCTCATGACAAGGTTGAGTCCACTAAAAAGGGGTATCTTTAACTATGAGGGCACATAGTGGTCTAGATATGTTCGAAAAATTTTATATGAACCTCCTATAAAAACCAACATGATCAAGGAAAGATCTCACATCCTTTATTGTCTTAGGGGAAGCTAATTTATAGATTAATTCAATCTTAGATTGATAAGCCTCTATCCCCTTAGAAGAGACAATATGCCCTAAGACAATACTGGATGGTACCATGAAATGGCATTTTTCCCAATTTAAGACCAATTCTTTCTCCTCACAGCGAATTAACACTCTTTCTAAATTCATTAAACATGCATCAAATGAAGATCCAAAAACAATTAGGTCATCCATAAAAACCTCCATGCAATTTTCAACCATGTCACTAAAAATACTCATCATGCAGCGTTGAAAAGTGGCAGGAGCATTACACAATCCAAATGGCATTCTACGAAAAGCATAAGTGCCAAAAAGACATGTGAAAGTGGTTTTATCCTGATCTTCTAATGCAATTTCAATTTGATAATAACCAGAATAACCATCTAGAAAACTGTAAAAAGGATGACCAGCTACACTCTCAAGAATTTGATCAATAAAAGGGACTAGGATGTGGTCTTTCCGGGTGGCAGCATTTAATTTTCTATAATCAATGCACATACGCCACCCGGTCATAAGTTTGGTAGGGACTAACTCTCCTAGGTCATTCTTTACCACATTGACTCCGGAATTTTTAGGAACGACTTGTGTAGGACTTACCCATTTACTATCAGCTATGGGATATATGATTCTTGCATCTAACAGTTTTAGCACTTCATTTTTCACTACTTTTTTTATAGTGGGGTTAAGCCTACATTGAGGGTCTCTACGAGGACTAGTTCCTTCATCCAAATTTAATTTATGCAAACAAATCAAGGTATTAATTCCTTTTAAATCAACCATGCTCCATCCTAAGGCTGATTTATGTGCATTTGGAGTTCGAATTAATTTCTTACCTTGGGTCTCAGATAATTCAGATGAGATAATAACAGGAAAAGTATCACCTGGACCGAGAAAGATATGTTTTAAACCCTTAGGTAGTGGCTTCAATTCGACTTTAGGTGCTTCCACACTTGAGGGGACTCATTTCTCACTTCTTTCGGGTAGCTCCTCAATCTTTGGTTGCCATTCCGGAGTGCCATAATCCTGGGATTTATCAAAAATAGCACAAATATAAATTATATCAGTTTTATCATCAAATAAATCAATCTCCAAATTAACAAGAAAATTTTCAGGAGGATCATAATCATGAGCTATGGAAACTCCCTCATTGATGAGTGACTCGGTCATGTATAGCTGGTGGTTTTTGTCCTCATCTTCAGACTATTTTGCAACAATAAAAATGTTCACTTCAAGGTCATGTTTCCAAAGGACAGCTTCATGAGTCCATTCCTGCAATTAATAAGAGCATTTGCAGTAGCAAGGAAAGGTCTACCCAAAATCAAAGGAATTTTAGAATTAGTGTCAACAGAAAAAGTAGTATCAAGGATTAGGAAATCAACAGGATAGTAAAATTTATCAATTTGAATCAAAACATCCTCTACCACACCCCGAGGTACTTTGACTAAACGGTCAGCCAATTGTAATACCACAACGGTTGGTTTGATCTCTCTTAAACCCAGCTATAAATAAATTGGAAATGGCATCAGATTTACACTAGCTCCTAAATCTAGCAATGCTTGTCCAACCTCATGATTTTCAATGCTAAACGCAATGGTTGGACAGCCAGGATCCTTGTATTTTGGCGGTATTCTTTGCTCAATTAAAGCACTAACTTGCTCAGTTAGGAATGTTGTTTTCTTTACATTGTGCATCCTCTTAATTGTGCATAAATCCTTGAGAACCTTTGCATAAGTAGGAACTTATTTAATTATATGCAAAAGTGGAAGATTCAGTTTTACTTGCCTTAGGTTCTCTAGGATTTCATTATTTAGGTACAGATTTTTCTTGTTTGATTTTAAGACTTGAGGGAATGGTGCCTTAACAGGGTTTTTAGTAACTTTAGGGTCCTTAGGAAATTCAGCATCACTACTTTGACCCTTTTCCACATCCTTAGATTTATTCGTTGTTGGGATGTGTAAGGTCTTACCACTTCTTGTCATAATGGCATTTACATTTTCCAGATTTGTTTGGGCCATGTGTTGACCATGGGGTGTGGACTGAGCTTGGGAAGGGAACTTCTCTCGCTCAATCACACTCAAGGAGCCCATTAACTTGGACACTTGGCTCCTTATTTCTTTGTTTTCTTCCACAACCTGTGTAATTAATGCCTCACATCTTTGGTTTATCTTGCCTTGTGCCTCAATAAAAGCATGTAAAATGTCTTCTAAAGAACTCCTAGAGGACGAGGGTGCATGATATGGTGCAGGGCATGATCAAGGGGCTTTGCAAGCTTCTGGTTTTTCAAATTTCCAACTGAAGTTGGGGTGATTTCACCATGCCAGATTATAAGTGTTAGAGAAGGGTGCATAAGGCTTCTTGTACATGCCTAAGGCATTATATTGTTTGTCATACATCCCTTTCATATCAATAAATGCAGGGAACTCTTGAGCGGGATGATCTACCCCACCGCACACAAAACATGGTTCGGCTTGATTAACCACATGTGTTGGCTTTTTAGTTTTTAACGCCTCTAACTCTCTAATAAGCATTTTGACCTTAGCTTTTAGGTTGTCTTCCTCCTTAAGATGGTATATTCCACCACCACTAGGGTTTCCTACAGGTCATGACCAATTTGTGCTTTCAGTAGCACTAGGTCTAGTCCAAGTATGAGCTTTTTCAGCAAGCTCATTGAGGTACTCTATGGCCTCATTAGGGTCTTTTTGCAGAAATTCACCATTACACATCATCTCTACTAATTGGCGCTCTCTATAGGTAAGTCCCTTATAAAAATAGCTCACTAAGCGCCAACTCTCATACCCACGGTGTGGACACATACTTAACAGCTCTTTAAATTTCTCCCAAGACTGATACAAAGTCTCATTTTCCTTTTGTGCAAAGGTGGAGATTTGTCTTTTTAGAGCATTGGTCTTATGTTGAGGGAAGTATTTGTTAAAGAAGACCTGAGTCATCTCATTCCATGTCCCAATGGATCGTGGTCTCAGCGAGTATAACCAACTCTTAGCTTTATCCTTTAAAGAGAAAGGAAAAAACTTGAGTCTCACAATATCATCAGTTGCATCTTAACTATGAAAAGTCGCAACTACTTCCTAAAACTCCCTAATGTGTACATACAGGTTTTCATTTTCTAAGCCATTAAATGTAGGGAGTAATTGAATCATCCCTATTTTAAAGTCTTGATGGCGAGTGTTGGCTAGAAACATAATGCATGATTGTGTGGCTGTCCGGCTAGGACGTAAATAATCTTTAAGTGTCCTAGCAACATTCTCATTAGGGTTTTCAGCCATGTTAGCAAAATTTTCTAAATTCTCGGTTGGGTGTACACTAGGGTTTGATCTAGGTGAGGTTTCACTAACGGACGTGGAAGGAAAAGATATCTCTATTTTGGGTCCCTTAATGAATCTACCTCGCGAATCTCTCAGTCTAAGCATACACCAACTGAGTTAAAAAGAAATAAAACAGAACAAGTAAAAGAAATTGAAAAACTTATAGAAAAGAATGATAGTACCATCTTGTCTTAGAGTTGACAATCTTCCATGTATGTAAGCGTGTTTTCCCTGGCAAAGGCACCAAAATTTGATTATGCCCAAAGTATAACGCGGTAGTTGTAGCACAACTTTGGGGTGTTGATTCCACAGGGAAAAGTAATCTATGAAGGAAAAGTGCAAACCTTAACACAAACGATAACAATCAAGTGAGAAAATATGAATTTTAATAATGATGTAATTATGAGAAAATAAATTGAGAATTATAATAGAGAAACAACAAGGTTCCGAGAATCCTCCCTAGGTTCGTTGCCTTATTCCAATCTTGATTCAGTTGCTTTTATCTCGATTGCAAGTTTCACATCCCAAACAGGCAATCGACAAATATTCAATCTAAGCATATATAAACCCTAATGTAATTGATATGAATCACTCTTACTTTCGATTTAAGCATACATGACTGATAGACGCTTAAATATACATATTTAAGCCCCCTTATTTACACTTGTTAGATCCTTTATTACATTAATTTGGTATCTTTTACTCCATTTGTGTGTTTTACATGTTTTTATAGGGTCTTGGAGAAAAAGAAGCAGTTTTGGCTCTTTAAGGAAGAAATCTAGAAGCCCTGGAGCACTTTCTGGACAAAGTGCGATCGAGCGCACATGCAGTGCGATCGAGCGCACATACGGTCGTGCGCACACTTGTAGGATCGAGCGCACACTGCGATCGAGCGCAAGGACACATGCGATCGAGCGCAAATGTACAGACGTGAATAGTAAACTGCAGAACTCTGTTTTGGAAATAACCCTATTTTGGAAATAACTCTATTTTGGAAATAAAGGAGTTTTGTATTTTAGGAAAGTTTAGAAACTCATGAGTCTATTAGGACTTCTCAAAGACCTATAAATACACTTGTAACTCACACACAAAAACACACCCTTAGATAGTAAACACTTTTCTCTTTTCTTTTACTTGGAGTGGAGAGCTTGGGAGAGAATTGACGCCTCTTCTCTCGGGTTTATTCTTCTCCTTTACGTTTAGTTTAATTATGTTTACTTCAGTTAGTATGTGTAACTAACTCTCTTATAGGGCTCGATTGAAGCCCTAGTTATGCATTCCCATATTTTTATTCATTGATTAAATCTTTGCATAGCTTATTATGTTACTTAACTTGATTAACACCTGTGCTTATTTACATTCCTCATATGTATGTGTAAGGCCAACGTATGCATGTGGTATGGATAGGTTAGTTAGATCAATTTGGATGACCGAGTCCTGGGTCTAACATTAGTAACAAGGGACCATCTTATCCGGATACCCGGGTTAATCAACATGGGAAACCGGGAGTAGATACCATGCCCTAGGTCTCATGTGGTTGTCGATTTCCACAGTACCTATGCTTTCTTAAGGAACAACTCAAGCAGATACCATGCTGAATCCCTTAAGGAAGAAAAGAGTTAGAGTAGATACCATGCCTAACTCGTTGCTTAGGGAAATCAATAGCTTAAGGAGTAGATACCATGCCCTTAGGTTGGCAACCAGTAGGTACACATAATATGGCTAGAGCACTGATACTTTATACAAAATCGGGAATGTATGACTAGTGGTGGATATCAAAGCCCTATGTCTTTATTATTATCAAATCACCCTTCAGTTTATTATTTCTATCTTTTTACATTGCAATTATAATTCTAAATCAAACTTTACCAATCCCTGTGAAGATGATCTTGCATTCGCACACTATGCTACACTATTGACCTTGTGCACTTGTAAGTAAAACAAGTGCGATTATTCACCCATTTATTTAGGTATATTTTCGCACAACAAGTTTTTGGCGCCGTTGCCGGGGATTGCGCTAAAAGTTCCTTTTAGGATTACTTTCATTTTATCATTGTTATTATTTTATTTTTACCATCTTTTATCAAAACTTAAATCAAGTTGTTTCTGTTTCAGGCACGAAACCCTACTTGCACTTTCTGTGGAAATTGCGATCGATCGCAAGCTCCTGTGCGATTGAGCGCAATTTGGGCAGAGAGTACCCGAGCAACAGAGTTGCACTGCTGCACTAAAACTGGTTTTTCTGCTTTATGCACGGACTTTGATCCCGACATCCGGAATTCTTTTCCCTCGATCCCAAGCTTGAACGGACCATCCGACAAAGGCTTAGGGACAACTTTGAGGAGAACAAAGGAGAAGTCGAGAACAAAACACAAATGGCAGAACAGCTCGAAAACCAGCAACCACCTGCACGAGTTCCAATGAAGCAATCCTTCATCCCTCGGAACATCGATCAACCATCATGCATCGCATATCAACCTGAGGCAGCGGGAAATTATTACATATCTCCGCAAATCTTGAATGCTTTGACTCATTATAGGGGCACTCCTAACGAAGATCCACACTTGCACCTCCGAGAATTTATCGATCTTTGCAAATTCCAGCATATTCAAGTCCTAGATCAAGAGGGAATCAGGTTAATTCTTTTTCCTTTTTCATTAAAAGATAATGCTAAAATGTGGTATCATTCATTGCTTGCAGACTCCATCCATACTTGGGAAGAGCTATCCAATAGATTTCTAAAGAAAATTTTTCCAGCCCAAAAGAGAAGGCAGATTAGGAAGGAGATTCAATCATTCCAACAGAGGGATGGTAACCTTTTTTTCGAGGCATGGGGACACTTTAATGAGCTGCTACTCAAATGTCCACATCACAACTTACCTCAAGATGAGCTGGTCCTGGCTTTCTATGAAGGTTTGAGTGGCATAAATCAAAGTATAGTGGATTCCGGTTGTGGAGGTATGCTGATGGAGAAGACTAGTGAAGAAGCCATGGAGCTGTTTGAGACTTTAAGTGAGCACACCCAGCAATTCTCCTCGAGAGGGAGACAAGGAGTAAAGAGCAAGGGCATGTATGAAGTTAACTTACTCGGTGGAATTCCAACTCAGATAGATGGAATGGAGAGGAAACTAGATATGCTTGTAAAAGCCATGACTACTCAGAACACCTCACCGATTCCACAAGTCACACAACACAAGGTATGTGCATTATGTTCTAAATTTGATCACACTACTGAGACCTGCCATTTGTATTCATCTACAGATCCCGAGCAAGTGAACTATGTGGGATCGAACAATGCATATGCAAATACATACAACCCTGAATGGCGGAACCACCCCAACCTCTCATGGAGCAACAATCAAAGTAACTTGAACCTTCAAGGGCAACAAGGGAACTGTCATAAAGCAGCCCAACCAGTTCCAGAACCCAAGAAGGATGATCTAGAAAGTCTTGTAAAACAATTGGCCACTCAGCAACAACAACTAATGGCAACATTGGTAACTTCACAAGATCAGCAAAGACAAACAATTGCAAAGCATGAGCAAACCATCCAAAGGCTGGAAGTACAAATGGGGCAAATGGCTAAGGAGTTAAGTGGAAGACAGCAAGGAGAACTTCCTACACAAACACTACCAAATCCAAGAGGACATCAGCAGCTGAAAGCTGTTACAACTCTCCGGAATGGGAAGATCATAGGAGTTAATGAGCCAGCTCAAGCATCTCAAGCTAAGCCATCCACATCCAAGGTAAGTGAAGTAGAAAAGTGGAATGCACCACCCTTCCTTCAAAGGTTAGTAACACCAAAGAAAGATAAATTGTTTGATATCTTTGAAACTTTGAGAAAAGTAGAAATTAACATTCCCTTATTAGATGCAATTAAACAAATCCCTTCCTATGCTAAATTTTTAAAAGATTGTTGCACTAATAAAAGAAAGTTTCAAGAACATGAAACAGTGGCTCTAACTGAAGAGGTAAGTGCGATTTTGTTAAGAAAACTGCCACCAAAACTAAAAGATCCGGGTAGTTTTACTGTTCCCTGTAGGATAGATGATCAGTTGTTTGAGAAAGCATTACTAGATTTAGGAGCAAGTGTCAATTTGCTACCATACACAGTAGTTGAAAAGCTAGATTTGGGGGAGCTTCAACCAACCTCTATCACTTTGCAATTGGCAGATAGAAGCATCAAAAGACCTAGAGGTATACTTGAAGATGTATTGGTAAAGGTAGGAGAGTTTATTTTGCCTGCTGACTTCATTGTGTTAGATATGGAAGAATGCCCTATGCCATTACCTCTGCCCATCATCTTAGGAAGACCCTTCATGAGGACGGCTGATACAATAATTAATGTAAAAAAGGGTATTGTAAGTATGACGGTAAATGGTGAGACAATAGAATTTAATATATTTGATGCAATGAAATTACCCCAAGATGATAATGATGATGAATGTGTTGATGAATTTTTTATGCAAAGTGCTATCAAGCAAGCTTTTCAGGTCTATCACATTGATCCATTGGAGGCCGCCCTCACCCATAGCTTCACAGGACCTGATATTGAGCCAGCATTAGAAACTGTCTATGATGACATTTTTGAAGCCGTGCACCTCCTTGAAGCCTCTCCAAAGTACCCAAGTAAGTTCACTCCTCCGTTTGAAAATCTTGAGCATACTAATACTACTTTTCTCTCATCTATTGTCCAGGCACCAAACTTAGAATTGCAGCAGTTGCCTGCAAGAAATCAAACCTTCACAGCACATGGACACAAAGTCACACCACACTCAGAAATTATAGTGCAACCAAGGGATGAAGATTTAACGCCCCAAATTGTTCAGTATGCAACAGCAATCAGAGCACCTAAGCCACATGAAGTGACTTTTAAGTACTCTTTGCCAAAAGACTAAATGATGAAGCTACTATAGAGAGCATTTGAGCAGTTCGGACTTTGATAAACGTGTAGCTCAAGTTCCTCTATTGAGGTCAGTGGCAGTAAGACCCCTGAGTACGCACTCTCTGCCACAAGTGCGATCGAGCGCACTTCACAGTGCGATCGAGCGCACATTGGACAGCAACTTACCATGATGCCTAAACTGTCAACCTCCACCTCCTGCACACGGTTCCTTCTCGACTGCACCACTTGGAGACCAGCAGTGAGAGGGTACCACGTCTGGCTGAAGACGTTAAACTTAGCGCTCATGGGAGACACCCCAAAGCATATCCTTTTTATAAGTTTATTATTAGTATTTCATAGTTTATTTTTCTATTGTTGTTTATTACTTGTTTTCCATTTTATATCTGTTTTTCTTTCTTTTTCGAGGACAACGTGAGTGCATCAAGTTGAAGTTTGGGGGTGTGCTACGAGCCATGTCAGCCATCAGTTCTCCATTTCCCAGGTCAGCTCCTTCCATGCTATTCACACATTGGGGACAATGTGAAATTTAAGTTTGGGGGTATGGGGACACATTCACACACTCACTATGTCCCACATTTTTTTGTTGTTTTGTTATTATTTTCATAGATAAATGCTTGTTCATTATGTCCAATAAACTTTTTATGATCTAAATAAAATGTTATGATTTTTCTTCATCAATGAGCTTAACACTTTGAACATATAGGTCAATAAACAAGTTTTGAACCTAGATCACTGCCCTTTTGGCATTTAAGAATTCACAAGTTTAACTTGAACTATCACGAGCACATTAGCACATAGCTGTGTGGGGTATGACATGTTATTTGGATTGGTATGTTTCTTTTGCTTGACTGTGAACTAGATGACCTATTAGATTGACATTTTGGCATATAAAAATAGAAAAGATTGATTCGTGCTCAAAAAGAAAAAAATGCTCCTAATGATCAATAAAAACAAATCTTCCGCTGAGTAACTGGCCCTCTTGCCTCAGTAAGCATTGAGTGTCACGTCAAAAGGTGGAAAATCTTAAGTGATCATTAAAAAGGAATTTTCCGCTGAGTAACTGGCCCTCTTGCCTCAGTAAGCATTGAGTGTCACGTCAAAAGGTGGAAAATTCTAAATGGTAGCATAAAAATCAATTAGTTTCGTAGCCTTGTTGACTCGAGCCAGTAAGTCCTTAGGGGTGTCTTTACACCTAATGCCCTAAAACCATCTGGTTTGGGAGTCATTGGCTAAACACTCGTTACACGAGTTAACAAGAAAGCTTAAGGGAACTAACCTGGCAAAAATCTCGCAAATAAAGGACTATGCCATATTTGTTGACTCTAATAGGAAGTTTGGTGAATCTTGAGTCATCGAAACACTACCCATTTGAATATCTTGGAAACTCAATCTTTTATGTGCTAGTCACCACACACTAAAGTCAAACTTGTGATATCTTAAAATACCTCGTGAATATGATTTACGTTCAAAACTCTTATTCATTGCAGATATATGTTTACACTTGTTAAGCTTGCTCATGAAGCGCATCATAGTTTTGTGTAAAATCTATATTTTTGATTGGCACTATGAACATTGGATTTATCTATATTTTCGTTTTAGTTTTTAATTTAGTATTGCTAAGGGACTAGCAATATGTAAGTTTGGGGGTGTGATAGACGCTTAAATATACATATTTAAGCCCCCTTATTTACACTTGTTAGATCCTTTATTACATTAATTTGGTATCTTTTACTCCATTTGTGTGTTTTACATGTTTTTATAGGGTCTTGGAGAAAAAGAAGCAGTTTTGGCTCTTTAAGGAAGAAATCTAGAAGCCCTGGAGCACTTTCTGGACAAAGTGCGATCGAGCGCACATACGGTCGTGCGCACACTTGTAGGATCGAGCGCACACTGCGATCGAGCGCAAGGACACATGCGATCGAGCGCAAATGTATAGACATGAATAGTAAACTGCAGAACTCTATTTTGGAAATAACCCTATTTTGGAAATAACTCTATTTTGGAAATAAAGGAGTTTTGTATTTTAGGAAAGTTTAGAAACTCATGAGTCTATTAGGACTTCTCAAAGACCTATAAATACACTTGTAATTCACACACAAAAACACACCCTTAGATAGTAAACACTTTTCTCTTTTCTTTTACTTGGAGCGGAGAGCTTGGGAGAGAATTGACGCCTCTTCTCTCGGGTTTATTCTTCTCCTTTATGTTTAGTTTAATTATGTTTACTTCAGTTAGTATGTGTAACTAACTCTCTTATAGGGCTCGATTGAAGCCCTAGTTATGCATTCCCATATTTTTATTCATTGATTAAATCTTTGCATAGCTTATTATGTTACTTAACTTGATTAACACCTGTGCTTATTTACATTCCTCATATGTATGTGTAAGGCCAACGTATACATGTGGTATGGATAGGTTAGTTAGATCAATTTGGATGACCGAGTCCTAGGTCTAACATTAGTAACAAGGGACCATCTTATCCGGATACCCGGGTTAATCAACATGGGAAACTGAGAGTAGATACCATGCCCTAGGTCTCATGTGGTTGTCGATTTCCACAGTACCTATGCTTTCTTAAGGAACAACTCAAGCAAATACCATGCTGAATCCCTTAAGGAAGAAAAGAGTTAGAGTAGATACCATGCCTAACTTGTTGCTTAGGGAAATCAATAGCTTAAGGAGTAGATACCATGCCCTTAGGTTGGCAACCAGTAGGTACACATAATATGGCTAGAGCACTGATACTTTATACAAAATCGGGAATGTATGACTAGTGGTGGATATCAAAGCCCTATGTCTTTATTATTATCAAATCACCCTTCAGTTTATTATTTCTATCTTTTTACATTGCAATTATAATTCTAAATCAAACTTTACCAATCCCTGTGGAGATGATCTTGCATTCGCACACTATGCTACACTATTGACCTTGTGCACTTGCAAGTAAAACAAGTGCGATTATTCACCCATTTATTTAGGTATATTTTCGCACAACAATGACCTATCCTATAAGTTTATCAAGAAACGACAATATATCTTATCGACAATATCGCAGTAATGGACAAACCTAAAAGATAAATTTACCGAACTCAATTACATCTAACAATCTTGACATAAGAAGAGCATGACTAGACTTATATTAAAGATAAAGATACAATCACTGGATTAAGGGAAAATCTTCTAATTAGATTAAAAAGTAACCCATAATAATGTTTGAAAATAAATACCAATTACAATTGAACCAATAAAGGAAAATAAAGAACAATTACACCTAGGGAATCATCCCTTCGCCTTGCTTGGAGATTCGTTCGCCATGGAACTCATGGTTGAACACTTTGTTGGAGGAGAATGTGGTTGCTTCTCTGAGTTTTTCAGACTTAATCAATGTTTAATTATAAATCCTAAGTGGTCTATGTTGGTATTTGTCTAAGGTTCAAACATGTCCAAGCATGGTCCAAAGATGGTTGAAGTCTAAACCAAAGTTGGAAGATTAAAGTTCAGCAAGTTAGAAGACTTCACACATGTGTGTGCATCACTTTAGAGCAAGGTAAAGCTAGGCGCACTAGTGTGTGCACTTCTGTACACAAGCAGAAGGGTGTGCGCACAGCTAGGAGAAGGGGGCAGCATGAGTGTGCACCGCACCTTGCAGAATGGGGACTCCAAGGATGCACTAACACTGCATTGCACATAGCCCAGTACTACACCGCCCAGTGTGCATGCCTCCAGGAATGCACCAGCAGCTCACCGCTAACCACCAACGGCGCACCGCCTAGAAGCTGCTGCAAGTATGCTCTGCCCAGCACCGCACGGTGCCCTGTTGAGTGCCTAGGTGCTAGGCAAAGTCAAGCACACATAGGCAGCATGCATAAGGACTCTCTTAGGTGCATGTGTGCAAGGGCAAAACGCACAGCACCACTTAGGAAAGTGATGAAGGGCCATGATGAAGTGATGATCTTGATTAAAGGGTGAGGATTGAATCTCAAGAATGTCCAAGAAGTGGATGGCTATAAAAGGGGTTTCCTAGCCTCATTTTCACACTCGAAATAATAAAAGGATAGAGAATACATTATGACATTGTGAGATCAATTGTAAACACATAGAGAGAACTGTGTGAGAGACATAAACACAAGAGGGACTCTTGGTAGTGTGGCTGGTTGTAAAAGATAGAGAAGTCTAGATTAGAAAGAGAGCATTGTTAGTTCTCATCTTCTTCCTTTCTTCTCTTATTGGTTTCTTTAAGAACTTGGCTTCTTGAAGGGGATTGCTGTAACTTGTAAGAACCATTTGATTTAGTGTAGAGAGTTCGAAGGAACTCATGGGGACGTAGGCACATTGCCGAACCTCGATAACAATTGCTTGTCTTCTTTCTTTCTTTGATTGTCTGTTCCTGTTTTTTATTCTATTTCTTTCTATAAGTCATTCTAGACTTGGATGTTTGGTAGATCACCACCTGGGCATCTTATCAAGGTGATTTCCAACAGTGGTATCAGAGCTCGGTTAGAGGGTATCAGAGCAAGAACAAGAAGGTGACGGAGCCAAGACTCCAAGAATCAAATATCAATTTCTTGGGTAATTCAAGAACGGTGTAAAGAGCAAGATCTGATCGTGTTCTTGAGGGTGATTCAAGAATGTGTTAAGATCCATCTTTGATCTGTGTTCTTGAGGTTGAAGAAAGCATTTGTGGGTAGTGCATAAATCTGGGATCTTGTTCGCAAAAGATGGCTTCAAATTTTTGTGTTGAGAATTTTGATGGAAAGGGAGACTTTGCCCTTTGGAAGCGGAAGATCAAGGCGGTTCTAATGCAACAGAAAGTGGACTTGGCTATTGGAGAAGATGATGCTTTTCCAGCAAGTGTCACAGAGGACCAGCGGACCGAGATGAAGAAGATGGTTTACAGCACCATTTTCTTGCACATGTCGGATAGCGTCACAAGGGAGTGCGGAGACTCGGAGGATCCAGCTATCATATGGAAGAAACTAGATGAGTTGTTTCTTACCAAAACTCTCCCTAACAAGATTTATCTTCTTAAAAGAATCTTTGCTTTTACAATGGATCCTAGTAAAGAGTTGCAAGATAATCTTGATGTTTTTAATAAGCTAGTTCAAGATTTGAATAGCTGTAGCATTATTTTTTCGGATGAAAAATTGGCTGTTATCTTGTTAAATTCTCTTCGTGATTGCTTTGATAACTTGATTAATGCCATTGAGTATGGAAGGGACACTTTAACAAAGGAGATTGTGATCAATGCCATAAGGGCACATTATTTCAAGGCCAAGATGAAGGTGACATCAAGTGGAGATGGACTGTTCGTAAGAGGAAGGCCAGTAACTTAGAATGGCAGTAGCAACCATGGTAACTACCGGGAGAAATCAAGAGGTAAAGGGCAGAACCATGGGAGATCTCATTCCAAGACAAGACTTGGAGGAGGAAGGAGATGCATCTACTGCAACAAGGAGGGCCATTTCAATAAATATTGCAAGAAAAGGCTGTAGGATGAGAGGAGAAGCCACACCAAAAATGGAGAGGCTTCAGTTGCCAAGGGAGAACAACAAGATGATGTTCTTATTGTGTGCTCAAATGTGAGCAGGAGGCAAGGCAACGGAAAGTGGATTCTTGATTTTGGGTGCACTTATCACATATGCCCTCACAAGGAATGGTTTAAGAATTTCAAGGAGATCAATGATGGAAGGGTCTTCTTGGGGAATGATAATTTTTGCCAAGTGAGAGGGATTGGAGACATCCAATTGAGGATGTTTGATGGAGTCACAAGGCTGCTATGAAATATGAGGTATCTTCCAGATTTGAAGAGAAATTTGATCTCAATGGAGCAACTGGATTCCATGGGGTATACGTGCAAAGTAGAGGGAGGAAAGATCAAGGTGGCCAAGGGATCTTTGGTAGTGATCAAGGCAGCAAGAAACGATGGACTCTATGAGATGATCGGAGAGACAGAAATCAATGATCAAGCAGCAAGTTTGATGGCTGAGATGGACAAGGCAGCCCTTTGGCACACTCGCTTGGGACACATGAGCGAAAAGGGCCTGCAAATTCTTAGCAAGGATCGTCTACTTGGAGGAGACAAAGTAGAGAAACTAGATTTCTGTGAGAGTTACATTCTTGGGAAGCAACACCGTGTCAGCTTCAACACCGGAGTGCACAAATCTAAGAGGATTCTTGACTACATTCATTCAGACCTTTAGGGACCAACAAGGACACCAACACAGGGAGGTAACACTTACTTTATCTTTAATTGATGATTATTCAAGAAGAGTGTGGGTTTATTTGCTTAGAAATAAATCGGATGCCTTGAATAAATTTGTTGTGTGGAAGAAGTTGGTGGAAATTCAAACGGGTAGGGTAGTTAAGACTTTACGAATTGATAATGGATTAGAATTTTGCAATAAAGATTTTGATAAATTATGTGAATTAAATGGCATTCTAAGGCATAGGATGGTTGTAAAAACACCTCAGCAAAATGGATTTGCTGAAAGAATGAATAGAACCCTTATGGAAAAGGTTAGGTGCATGCTAATAGGATCCGGGTTACCAAAATATTTTTGGGGAGAAGCTGCGGCTACAACTGCATACTTGATAAATAGATCACCCTCTAGAGCTTTAGAGCTCGAGACTCCCATGGAGATGTGGAGTGGAAAACCCTATGAATTAAACAACCTTAGGACTTTTGGGTGTGCTACATAAGCACATCAAAAGGAGGATAAACTTAGCCTTAGATATAGAAAATGTGTATTTCTAGGATATGGTGATGGGGTTAAGGGATATAGGTTGTGGTCCTTAGAAAAAAAGGGAATGAAACTGATTATAAGTAGGGATGTTATTTTTAATGAATTATTATTTCCCTACTTGGAGAAAACTAACCCTACAGGGGCTAGTGAGCAAACCAGTTCGGAAGTTGTGGAGCATCGCAGCAAGGAGAACTCGGTTCAGGTAGAGCAAATGAGGCAAGAGGGTTCGGACCAGGTAGAGCCCTTGGATGAAGGCCAAGCACAAGAAACTCAAGAAGAGGCTGAACAAAAAGAGGTTGATGCAGCCAGTCGGAATGACTACCAGCTCACAAGGGACCGGGGAAGGAGGGTGGTTAGACCACCTTTGAGATATAGGTTTGCGGATGCTAATGTAGTAGCTCCTTGGATAAAAGGAGAAGTTGAACCAAAAACTTACACGGATACCATGGAGTATAATAATTCATCAAAGTGGCAGCTGGCTATGGAGGAAGAAATGGACTCTTTGATGAAGAACAACTCTTGGGAGTTGGTGCCAAAACCAGAAAAATAGAGAGTTGTGGATTGTAGATGGCTCTACAAGATCAATGAAGAGAATACTCCAGGGGATGAAGTCTGGTATAAAGCTAGGCTGGTGGCAAAAGGGTTCACACAAAAAGAAGGCATAGATTTCACTGAAATCTTCTCACCGGTTATGAAGTACAAAACGATCTGGATAGTGTTAGCATTGGTGGTCCAATTTGATTGGGAAAATGAGAAAATGGATGTGAAGACAGAGTTCTTACATGGAGTGCTCGATGAGACCATTTTCATGAGGCAACCTGAAGGCTATGAGGAAGGAAGGCAGGGAGTGTTGGTGTGCAAATTGAAGAAATCTCTCTATGGTCTGAAGCAATCACTTCGGCAATGGAATAAGAGGTTTGATTCCTTTGCAATCAGCTTGGGTTTCATGAGGAGCTACTATGACTCGTGCTTGTACTATAAGGGGTAGAAGGTTGAGGAAGTGGTGATTATCCTCATCTATATTGATGACATGTTGCTGGTTGGGAGCAGTGTGGAGAGGATAAAGAAATTAAAGGCTCAACTCAGTGAGGAGTTTGAGATGAAGGATCTTGGCCATGCACAAAAGATCCTTGGGATGTGTATCATACAGGAAAGGGAGAGAAACGGATTGAAGATCTCTCAAACTTCCTATATAGAGAAGATGATATCTAAATTCTCTATGGAAGATAGCAAACCAGTGAAGGTTCCTCTTACTGGTCATTTTAAGTTCTCCAGCGATCAATGTCCAAGATCGGAGGCGGAGAAGAAGGAAATGGAGAAAGTCCCCTACTCTAGTGTGGTTGGTTCTGTTATGTTCACCATGGTAAGTACTAGACCTGACATTGCTCATGTAATGAGTGTTCTCAACAGGTTTATGAGTAATCCTGGAAAGGAGCATTGGCTTGCGAGGAAGTGGTTGTTGAGGTATTTGAAGGGAAGCCCAGAAGTAGGGCTGGTGTATGAGAAGAGAGGTAAGTCCATCTACCTTGAGGGTTTTGCTGATTCTGACTATGGAGCAGACCAAAATAAAAAGAGATCGATTACCTCCTACTTCTTCAACTTAAATTGATGTTGTATAAGTTGGAAGGCTCAGTTGCAGCCAGTGGTAGCACTCTCAACAACCGAGGCTGAGTACATAGCAGCTACAGAGGCCATTAAGGAGGTTATGTGGTGCAAAGGGTTGCTTGAAGAGTTGAAGGTACTAGAGGAGTAGGTTGTGGTATTTTCGGATAGTCAAAGTGCATTGCACTTGTGTGAGAATCCAGTGTTCCATGAGAGGACAAAGCACATGGATGTTCGGTATCATTTCATTCAGGAAAATGTTATGAAAGGAGGCATCCATGTGGACAAGGTAGCCACGGAAGAAAATCCTACGGATTTGGGTACTAAAGTTCTACCTCTAAGTAAGTTCAATCATTGCCTTGGACTACTTAGGATTGGAGTTGGTTAATTGATAACTCAAGATGAGTTTGGATCCTGAAGCTCTCTGCACAATGGTTCAGCTTTTTGAACACTTAGACAAAGGTAGAGATTGTTGGTATTTATCTAAGGTTCAAACATGTCTAAGCATGGTTTGGAGATAGTTAAAGTCTAAACCAAAGTTGGAGAATTAAATTTTAGCAAGTTAGAAGACTGCACACATATGTGTGCATCACTTTGGAGCAAGGTAAGGCTAGGCGCACTAGTGTGCGCACGTCTGCACACAAGCAGTAGGGTGTGCGCACAACTGGGAGAAGGGGGCAACATTAGTGTGCACCGCACCCCTCCTTCTCCAGTACCACACCTTACAGAATGGGAACTCTAGGGACACACTAGTACTGCACCACACACAGCCCAACATCACACCGCCCAGTGTGCATGCCTTCAGGAACACACTAGCACCTCACCGCTCACCACCAACGGCGCACCTCCCAGAAACTGCTGTAAGTGTGCTCTGCCCAGCACCGCACCGTGCCCTGTTGAGTGCCTAGGTGCTAGGAAACGTCAAGCACACATAGGAAGCATGCATAAGGACTCTCTTAGATGCATGTGTGCAAGGTCAAAACGCACAACACTACTTAGGAAAGTGATGAAGGGCCATGATTATGTGATGATCTTGATCAAAGGGTGAGGATTGAATCTCAAAAATGTCCAAGAAGTGGATGGCTATAAAATGGGTTTCCTAGCTTCATTTTCACACATGAAATAATAAGAGGATAGAGAATACATTGTGACATTGTAAGATTAATTGTAAGCACATAGAGAGAATTGCGTGAGAGACATAAACACAAGGATTCTTTGTAGTGAGGCTGGTTGTAAAAGATAGAGAAGTCTAGATTAGAAAGAGAACATTGTTAGTTCTCATCTTCTTCCTTTCTTCTGTTCTTGGTTTTTTCAAGAACTTGATTTCTTGAGGGGGATTGCTGTAACTTGTAAGAACCATTTGATTTAGTGTAGAGAGTTCGAAGGAACTCACGGGGACGTAGGCACATTGCCGAACATCGATAACGATTGCTTGTCTTCTTTCTTTCTTTGATTTTTTGTTCTTGTTTTCGATTCCAATTCTTTTTACAAGTCACTCTAGACTTGGGTATTTGGAAGATCACCACCTGGGCATCTTGTCAAGGTGATTTCCAACAGTCTATTTATAATGTACAAGGTCCAAGGGTGTTTTAGGGCTTAAAAAGTCTTAATTAGGTCATATCTTAGAGAATTGGATCGGGCGGGCACCGCGGCTCTCCCTTCCTTGTGCCGCAGCTTCCACTATTTCTTTGTTTTCTTGCCTTACTGAAGGCTGCGACCCTACCTAGTCCAGGCCACGGCTTCCACTGAAGCTTCTTCCTTGTTCTTTTGCTTGGTTCTGGAGGCCGAGGCTTGGATATCTTTAGGCCGCAGTGCGCACACTCAAGACTTGTTTTTTCTTCATTTGTCCTTCCACAACTATGCTTTCACTCCGGTATGCCTCGAGTCTTTGTGCTTTAAGCAATGATAACTTTTCCTCCTCTTTTGAGCATAAAGTACCTGAAAATGCACCGAAATAGATCAATGATGCAAGAATGATACTTCAGAGTTGTTAACGTATAAAAGTGCAATTAAAACCTAGATCAACCCTAAAATGCTAACAATTAAGTACTGTTAAGGTGCATTTTATGACTCTCACCACTATCTCAATTATAATCATATCATTGACATGTAAATTAACTCCAAAACTAACACAAAACATATTAAAAACAAACAAAACTAAACCTAATTTTTTATTAATTTTCAATTTTTCAAGAATTTTTTTTTTCTAATAATTTATCCTAACAAACGAATTAAAATGAAAAAGGGAAAGTGACACCAAACAATTCAATGGTATGAAATAGGAAATGTGTTTCCTTCACCCCCCAACCTAAGACTTGCTTTGTCCCCAATGTGAAAGAAAAAAGTCGAGAGAAAGAGAGAAAAAAAAGTAAAGAAAACTAAATAAATAAATAAAAACAAAAAATGAAGTACGAAAAATAAAGAGTACGACATAAAAAATAATACAGTCATCCAAAAGTAAAATAAAAAAACAAAAACTCAACAAAATTAAAACTAATGTAAAATGGAACAAAAGTACCCGATTAAGAAGGATAAACCCGGGGGCACCATAGAGATCTCTTCGAGCCTATCTTCAACACGTTCATGTTTCAAGAAGAGCTTCAACCTCTGACCATTAACTCGAAATGCATGACTGCCGGAGGGATCTCCAACTTCTACCACTCTGTTTGGAAAAACACTCTTCAGAACATAAGGTCCCTTCCATCATGATCGTAATTTTCCCGGATCGAAGTGTAACCGAGAATCATAAAGAAAAACTCGATTACCTTGTTCAAAATTTTTCTGGAGTATTTTCTGATCATGTACCGCTTTCATTCTTGACTTTAAGTCCTTAGCATCATCATATGTATCATCCCTCAACTCCACAAGTTCACAAAGTTGCATTTTTCTCTCCTCACCGGACATCTTCAAGTCATAATTAAAATTTCAAATAGCCCAATATGCTCTATGCTCAAGTTCTATCGGAAAGTGACATGCTTTGCCGAGTACCAACCGATAAGAAGATGCTCCAAGAACCATCTTGTATGTTGTCCGGTATGCCCAAAGCACATCAAATAGGCGCAAAGACCAATCTTTTTGATTTGGATTTACCGTTTTTTCAAGTATTCGCTTAATCTCCCTATTTGCTAGTTTCGCTTGGCCATTGGTTTGTGGATGGCAAGCTGTAGAAACCTTATGGGTGACTCAATACCTGCGCATCAAAGCCTCAAAAGAATGGTTACAAAAATGTAACCCTTGATCACTAATTATAACACGTGGAGTACCGTACCTAGATAAAATATGATCTTTAAGAAATTTAACAACAATTTTATTGCCATTAGTGCGGCAAGGTATAGCTTCAACCCATTTAGAAACATAATCAATGGCAAGCAAAATGTAAAGATACCCAAAAGAAGGTGGAAATGGTCCCATAAAATCGATCCCCCAACAATCAAAGATTTCCACCACTAAGATCGAGTTGAGAGGCATCATAGGACGGTGGGACAATGAACCTAGCTTTTGACATCTTTCACATGAATGAAAAAACTCATTAGTATCCTTGAATAAAGTAGGCCAATAAAAACCACATTGCAAAATTTTTGCTGCTATCTTTTTAATAGAAAAATGACCACCACACGCATAGGTATGACAAAAAGTTAATACACTATCAATTTCCATATCCGGAATGCATCTTCTTATTATTTGATTGGGGCAATATTTAAAAAGATAAGGATCATTCCAATAAAAATTCTTTACCTCAGCCAAAAACTTACGCTTATCTTAGATGGAACTTGACAGGAAACCAAGTAATTTGCAATGTCAGCATACCATGGTGTGTCAAAAGACAGCAAATAAGTTCTTATCTAGAAAGGCTTCGCGAATGGGCAAAATTTCGGTATCATTCTTAAATTCCAAACGAGATAGATGGTTCACCACAACATTTTTCACCCCCTTATTGTCTTTGATGGTCAAGTCAAATTCCTACAAAAGCAAAATCGAACGTATCAAACGAGCCTTAGCATCCGTTTTTGAGAAAAAAAATTTAAGGGTGGAGTGATCCGTGAATATAGTGATAGGTGAACCAATTAAATAAGAGCGAAATTTATGCAATGCAAATACTATGGCTAGTAATTCTTTCTCGGTTATGGTGTACATCATTTGAGAATGATTCAAGGTTCTACTAGCATAATAAACAACAAATGGTTTTCCCTCCCTTCTTTGTCCTAAAACAGCCCCTGAAGCATAGTTACTAGCATCACACATAATCTCAAAAGGCAAGGTAAAATCGAGTGATTGCATAATAAAGGCAGTTGTAAGCTTAGAGACAAGTGTCCTAAAGGCTTTCTCACATTCAAGGCTCCACTTAAACTCAGTATCCTTCAACAAAAGGTTACATAAGGGTATAAAGATAACACTAAAATTTTGAATAAACCTTCTATAAAACTCGGCATGCCCTAGAAAAGACCTAACATCTTTAATATTCTTAGGAGTGTGTAGTTTAGAGATTAATTCAATTTTCGATTTATCCACTTCTATCCCCTTTTCGGACACTATATGGCCCAAAACTATTCCGGAAGACACCATAAAATGGCACTTCTCCCAATTAAGCATAAGTCGCTTCTCTTCACACCTACAAAAACGTTTTTCAAGTTAGATAAACATGAATAAAAAGAAGTTCCAAACATGGTTAAATCATCCATAAACACTTCCATACATTTTTCAACCATGTCACTAAAAATACTTATTATGCATCTATGAAAAGTAGCCAGTGCATTACACAACCCAAAGGGCATTCTACGAAAAGCAAAAGTACCAAAAGGACAAGCAAAGGTGGTCTTCTCTTAATCCTCTAAGGCAATTCCTATTTGGTATACCCATCTAAAAAGCAATAGAAAGGATGACTAGCCATATGTTCTAAGATTTGATCTATGAATAGAGGGGGAAAATGGTCTTTATGAGTAGCCAAATAAAGTTTCCTATAATTAATGCCTATATGCCATCCGGTCACTACCTTAGTTGGTACTAACACCCCCTCTTCATTTTTTACCACGGTCACCCCGGCTTTTGTAGGAACTACTTGAGTTGGACTAATCCACTTACTATCGGATATTGGGTATATAATTCCTGCATCTAATAGCTTTAAGACTTCTTTCTTAACTACCTCTTTCATAGTTGTATTTAGCCTTCTTTATGGGCCTCTACGAAGGTTAGCTCATTCTTCTAGATAAATCCTATGGGAACAAATTAAAGGGCTAATACCTTTTATATCGACTATAGTCCAACCTAATGTAGATTTATGCTCTCTTAACAAATTCAACAATTTATCACATTGCACATCACTAAGTTCAAAAGAAATAATAACCAGAAAGGTATCACTTGGGCCTAAGAATGCATGTTTGAGCCCTTTGGGCAGCGGAGCAAAATTAAGCATTGGTGTCTCCTCGGAAGATAGTTTGGGTGCCTCCCTCTCTTTAGGCAACTCCTCAAAGCATGGTTGCCATGATTTCTTAATAAATCCCTGTAACTTATCAACAACATCAATGGCATGGGGATAAATTGAAGAATTATCAAAATCAAAATTATTAAGAAGGAATTCCAAAGAATTAGAATTATCTTTAATGTACTCATCCTCCAAAATAAGCTCATCAATCATGTAAGTGTCGAAACACTCATCCTCTTTACGTGGCTGCCTTAAGACTCGAAAAACATTCACCTCTAGAGTCATATTTCTAAATGATAACACCATTAGACCATTCCTACAATTAATGAGGGCATTTGCAGTGGCAAGGAATGGTCTTCCAAGCATCAAAGGAATTTTTGACTCCGTGTTCATAATAAAAATGATATCTAACACCAAAAAGTCAACAAGATAATAGAATTTGTCAATTTGTTCTAAAATATCTTCTACAATACCTCTTGGTTTTCTTACTGATCGATCAGCTAGTTAAAGTACCATGAAAGTCAGTTTGATCTCACCTAGACCGAGTTACAAGTAAACGGAGTAAGGCATGAGATTCACACTAGCCCCCAAATATAGCAGTTCTTGGCCACAAGCTTTGTTTCCAATTTGACAAGCCACCGTAGGATAGCCCAGATCTTTATACTTGGGTAGTGTCTTGTTATCAATTACTGCACTTGCTTGGTCCATTAAGAATGTCGTCTTCTTCACATTGTGCCTCCTCTTGAGTGTGCATAGATCCTTAATGACTTTAGCATAGTTGGGAACCTATTTTATGACATGAAGAAAGGAAGGTAAATTTTAACTTGCTTAAGTTGTTCAAGAATCTCACCTTTTAATGCTGAATTTCTCTCCTTAGGTTTAAGGAGTGCTTGATGGAAAGGCACCGGTATGGAATCACTATGGGCATCTTGTTCCTTAGGGGCTTCATACTTGTTATTCATGGTTTTAGGAATCAAGTTTAATGGTAGAGTGGGTCTATCAATTTCCTTACCGCTGTGAGTAGTCATGGCATTAACCTCTTTAACATTTTGATTGTTAGGATTGGAGGTTTGTGCCATATGTTGTCCCCTTGGATTGGGTTGTGGCTACGGAGGAAAATGACTTTGCTCTTGAACCTTCAATAAATTAGTGAACTTGGTTAGTTGGCTCTTTATCACCTTTTGTTCCTCTTTGACCCCTTTTTGCTCTTCTAGTAAGCGTTAATTTATCTTGCCTTGCTCTTCCACACTCTAGGCATGTACCTGCATAAATGACTCAAAAGCATCTTCCAAAGGTAAAGATTATTGTGGTGCATTAGATGAAGTTGCTTTCGGTCCCCATTGTGATGAGGACACGGCTAACAAATGGGATGCGGATCCTATTCAAGTTCCAATTGGTATGGTTACAAGGGCTCGAGCTAAAAGGTTCAAGAAAACTCTCAATGGGCTGATTCAACATATTTGGGCTAAGAACCATCTTTGGGGGCCCAAGGATGATGCTATACGTGATCCACAAGGATGAGTTTCCATGATTCAAGCTTTGGAATAATCTAGCAACTCAAGATTGTGAATTAAAACTTAGTTTCTCAAAATTGGAGACTTACTCATTTTTCTTTTTTTTTTGGGCTCATCAAGGAAAATGGCTGGCTGTAATTTTTCTTCTTACTTTTTCTTAATTGTTTCCTTTTTAATTTAATTGATGAATTGTAAGGCTTGCATCCCAATTTAGGTACTTTCCTTTTTGGATTTTAAGTTACTAGAATTCAGTTACCATAATTGAATTTAGGTTTGTTTCCTATTCCTTAGTTTCTTTTTCTATTTTGGACGAATTTTGGAAGCTTTTAGCTGCCTAGTTTGTGATCCTCATGTATTTAAATAGCTATTGGTGTCTTCATTATACCAAGGTTCTTGCTTCAATATAAGCGATGGGCCGCGATCTCACATAAATTTGTTTCTAGATGATCTTGTAATCCTTCTTGATCCATCAATTTCTTAGTTCTTGGCGTGGATCATATCATTTGGTATCAGAGCTAGCTTCTAGAAATCAGGTTTACTATCCTTTTATCTTTCGTTTCTTGTTATCATATAATATCTTGTTCCGTTTGTGTTCAATTTTTTTTTGTTCTTATTTTTCTGTTGTGCACCCCGAGAAAAAAAAAACGTGAACAAAGGTGGAAATTCAAAAAAAAAAAGAACAAATTTCTAGTTAAAAAAAAATGTGTGATATTTAGATTCAATCCTTTCAATTCTTGTTTCAATTTCTCATCTTTGTTTTCCTTGTATTCTAGCCTTTAAATCTAAATTTCTTTATGAGTTGTTGGTGAATTGTTGCTAGAAAATTTGATACTTGTTTGGTTAGTTTGATAAGAACCTATAGAGGATTATTACGAGTGGAAAAAGGTAAGAGTGGTAAGCACATAAAAGGGTAAAAGCTAATATGATTTTATGTAAAAACACGAGTAAAATTGAGTGACTCATTCTTTGAGTGAAACAAGTGAGGGAGTGTGTGAGATCCTTTTGTTCTTTTTTTTTCTAACTTTGTTTTTGCAGCAAACATGTCAGACAACAAGAACAAAAATAATTCCAGAGATATGTCAGGAGAGGGTGATCTGAAGTTGCTCATGGAGGCTTTAATGGGTGAGATGAAGAGAGTATTCAGAATGAAGATGGAACAGGTTCATGAGCGGATAGATTGGGTAGAAAATGCACGTGTGGGGCAGCAACAAAACACTCCTAATGTGCGTAGGAGGGAGAGAGTTCAACCTAGAGGAGAGAGAGTTGAAGATTAAGAGTATTATGGTAATGGATTTGATGAAAAAGATGATTGGGAATCGGTTGTTAGCCATTGGAGATTTGGTGGTTGAAGTAGAGAAGCTAGGAATTGGGAAGATAATAACTTGGGTAGTATTAAGATGAAGATTCCATCTTTTCAAGGCAAAAACTGTCCTGAAGCTTACCTTGAGTGGGAGAAGAAGATAGAATTAGTATTTGATTGTCATAATTATTCCGAGCTTAGAAAGGTTAAACTTGCGGCCATTGAATTTTTTGACTATGCGATTATTTCGTGGGATCAACTAGTGTTAAACACGAGGAGAATTAGAGAGTGTCCAATAGAAATTTGGGAAGAGATGAAAACTATGATGAGGAAATGCTTTGTTCCAAGCCATTACTACCGTGAGTTGTACCAAAAATTGCAAAGTCTTACACAAGGTAGTCGGATTATGGGGGATTATTATAAAGAGATGGAAGTAGTTATAATTCAAGCAAATGTAGAGGAGGACCGAGAGGCTACTATGGCTAGGTTCTTGGCTGGTTTGAACCGGAAAATTGCTAATTCGATGGAGTTGCATCATTATGTGTAGTTGGAAGATATGGTGCTCATGGCTTAAAAATTGAGAACCAACTCAAGAGGAGGGGCAACAATACGTGGCAAAACCCTAACTCGGGTTCATCTTGGAGGTTGAATTTTGTGAAGAAAGAGGAGAAGCAAGCCACAACTAAGCCCAAAACAGAGCAAAGCAAGAAAGTACCAGCCATGGAAATCAAGGTAAAACTGATTCTTCCACCACTAGAAATCATGATATTAAGTGTTTTAAATGCCAAAGCAGGGGTCACATAGTAAGCCAATGTTCGAACAAAAGAGTTATTGTATTGCGAGATAATGGTGAAATTGAAACCGAGGGCGAAGAAGATACCGAATCCATGCCACCATTGGAGGATGCGGGTTATGAGGAATACACTACCCAAGGAGAATTATTAGTTGCAAGGAGAGCTTTGAGTGTGCAAATCAAAGAAGATGACGAAGTGCGACGAGAAAACATCTATCATACTAGATGCCACATGAAAAACAAGGTATGTAGTGTGATTATTGATGGAGGTAGTTGTAATAACGTTGCTAGCACTACAATGGTTGAGAAATGAGGGCTGCCACCAATTAAACATCCTTAACCTTACAAGTTGCAATGGCTCAATGATAATGGTGATGTGAGGGTGAACAAACAGGTGTTAGTTTCCTTCTGCATTTGAAAATATGAAGATGAAGTTTTGTGTGATGTAGTTCAGATGCAAGCTGGACACTTGTTACTAGGCCGACCATGGCAATTCGATCGGCGTGTTAAGCATGATGGCTTCACCAATAAATATTCGTTTGTATGTAATTAAAGAACAATCACTCTAGTTCCTTCGGCACCAAAGTAGTTTTATAAAGATCAAGTGAGGTTACAAAAAAAAAGTGAGCAAACGAAAGAGAGTGGGAAAAAGAGAACAAGTGAAAATCAGAAAGAGAAAATGAGAGAGGCTAGGAAAATTGAGAGAGAAAATAAGAGAGTTGATTCGGCCATTGAGAGAAAAACAAATTTCTATGCAAGAGTGAGTGAAATAAAAAGAGTGATGTTTTTAAATCAGCCAATGATTGTACTTTTGTACAAAGAGGCATTAAACACTAACCAATTTGACTCATCTTTGCCTAGTTCTATTGTTTCTCTTTTGCAGAAGTTTGATGATATCTTTCCCGAAGAGATTCCACATAGCTTACCTCCTATTTGAGGAATTGAACATCCAATTGATTTCATGCCCGATGCTACAATTCCAAACCAAACAGCCTATCGAACCAACCCCGAGGAGACAAAGGAGCTACAAAGGTAGGTTAGTGAATTAATGGAAACGGGGTACGTAAGAGAAAACATGAGTCCATGCACTGTTCTGGTGATTTTGGTTCCTAAAAAGAATGGGATATGGAGAATGTGTTTTGATTGCTGAGCAGTCAACAAAATAACGGTAAAGTATCGACATCCTATTCCTTGCTTAGATGATATGCTAGATGAACTGTATGGTGCTTATGTATTTTCTAAGATTGATTTAAAAAGTGGAGATCATCAAATAAGAATGAAAGAGGGTGATGAATGGAAAACTTCTTTTAAAACGAAATATGGTTTATATGAGTGGTTAGTTATGCCATTTGGATTAACAAATGCACCAAGGACCTTCATGAGATTAACGAACTATGTTTTGCGAGCTTTTATAGGCAAATTCGTTGTTGTTTATTTTGATGATATTCTCATTTATAACACAAACTTAGATGATCATGTTGTGCATTTAAAATCAGTTTTGGATGTACTTAGAAAAGATAAGTTGTTTGCTAACATTAAGAAGTGCACCTTTTGCACCAATAAGCTTGTGTTTCTTGGTTTTGTTGTGAGTGCACAAAGAATATAGGTTGATGAAGAGAAGATTCGTGCGATTAAAGAATGGCCAAGTCCCATGAGTGTAGGTCAAGTTCGTAGTTTTCATGGACTTGCTAGTTTTTACAGGAGGTTCATGAAAGACTTTAGCAGTATTGCTGCACTACTTACCAAAGTCATCAAGAAGAACGTTGGCTTCAAATGGGGAGATGAGCAAGAGAAGAAGTTCCAATTGATCAAAGAAAAATTAACTCATGCTCCTTTACTTGCTTTGCTTGATTTTACTAAAATGTTTGAAATTGAGTGTGATGCTTCAGGTTTGGGTATCGGCGCAGTTCTTATGTAAGGAGGAAGACCAATCGCATATTTCAGTGAGAAATTAAGTGTGGCAGCTTTAAACTACCCTACTTATGATAAATAATTTTATGCGTTGGTTTGAGCATTGGAAACATGGCAACGCTATCTTTGGCCTAAGGAGTTCATGATTCACACCAATCATGAGTCCTTGAAGTATTTAAAAGGTCAACACAAGTTGAGTAGGAGACATGTACGATGGCTAGAATTCATCGAGACATTTCCATATGTCATTCGATACAAGCAAGGTAAGGAAAACATCGTTGCAGATGCACTTTCTCGAAGGTACGTATTAATTTCCACTCTAGATGCAAAATTACTTGGTTTTGAGTACATTAAAGAATTGTATCCTTCAATCAACAATTTTTATGAGGAGTTTCAGGCTTGTGAGAAAAACACAGCGGGTAAGTTCTTTAGGCATGAGGGTTTCTTATTTCGGGAGAATAAGTTGTGTGTATCGAATTTCTCTTTGAGTGATTTGTTAGTAAGGGAATCCTATGGAGGAGGTTTAATGGGTCACTTTAGAGTTGCTAAGACCTTAGCTGTTTTACAAGAACACTTCTATTGGCCACACATGAAAAGAGATATTGAGAGAATTTGTGGTAGATGTGTCACATGTAGGCTGGCAAAATCTTGAGTGCAACCCTATGGTTTATACACGCCACTGCCCACTCCTAGTGAGCCTTGGATAGATATTTTGATGGAATAATGGTTTACCTAGGTCTAAATGTGGTAGAGATTCAAATTTTGTGGTTGTGGATAGATTTTCTAAGATGGCACATTTTAATCCATGTCACAAAACTGATGACGCTTCCAATGTTGCTAATTTGTTCCTTAGAGAAATTGATTACATGGTATGCCTAGAATAATAGTTTTGGATAGAGATGCTAAGTTCTTGAGTTACTTTTGGAAAACTTTGTGGTGTAAGTTAGGGACTAAGCTATAATTTTCTACTACTTGTCACCCACAAACTAATGGTCAAACTGAAGTAGTGAATAGGACTTTGTCTACTTTGTTGAGGGCTATTATTAAATAGAACATCAAAACTTAGGAAGAGTGTTTACCACATGTTGAGTTTTTTAGACTAAGGTTTCAACCTAAGAGGGGGGTGAATTAGGTTTTTAAAAACTCTCACTAATTAATCAAAAGTTTATAAAAACAGATTAATCCACAAGCATGTAAACAAGTAAAGTGTTGTAAACAAAAGAGTTTAAGGAATAGAAGATGCAAAGTCAATTTATAGTGGTTCGGCAATATCGGATTCGTTCCGACCCTACGTCCACTCTCTTCAAGGAACCTCCTTGAAGCAATCCACTAAAAACCTTTAGTCGTGCAACTTCACAGGTGTTGCACAAACCTTACAAACAATCCTTTTCACCTAGAAGCTCATCCCTTCCTCTCGGAAGCTAATCTCTTCCTTTCGAAAGTTAATCCCTTTACAATGAATGCTATAAAGTAAATGGTAGAGAGACAACAATGAAAGCTTATACAATTGAATAATATCTCTCTTTCAAGCTTATACAATTGTTGAGACAACAATGGCTCAACAATAAATATTTCAAAGCTTTTGTGTATCAATGAGTAAAAACTTGATTGAATGTGTAATCTTCTATATAGAAATGCTCAAAAGAGTGGGTTTATATAGCCTTGTATTGAGATGGCCATTTTGTACTGACTTGGAATGTTTTGGTGCATTTTTTCTGAATTCTCGTGTCTCAATGGTCATATTTTTTGAATTACCAGTCGACTGAGTCAGGTGAAAAGTCTCACCTTTTAAGGCTATGACTGGTACCAGTCGACTGAGTAGGACTTACTAGTCAACTAGGGACCTTCTATCTAAAGTACTAGTCCACTGGTATGTGGCACCCAGTCGACTGGGGACACACTGTCCCATATCCGAGTCTTCTAGTATAAGTACCAGTCGACTGGGTCGTCTTCAACCCAGTTTTTCATTCTTTGAAATGTTTTTGACTTTAAAACGTTTGAATGAATAGTTTTGTTAAAAATGTTTTTCAAAAAGAGCCATTGGACAAGCTTGCTACCTAAACCGGTGAGATTTACAACTTGTTTTAATACCTTATACCTATACTAGATCTTCTGTCTTAACTTGGAGTTTGATTTAGGTTGAGCTCTTGCACCTTGATTTCTGACTATATGCTTTTATCGCTTAATACACTTAGATAGCACTGTTAGTATAATAAGAGTTGTATTTTGTCATCATTAAAATTTAGGTGAGGGTAAACAATCTCCCTCTTTTTGATGATGACAAAACTAGTGAGAGAAAACAGTTTTAAAAACTAAGTGTTGGATTTTTTGAAAAAATCGGGCAGAGTTTCCTCTATTTTTTGAATAAAACCAACCTGTAAAATGATAAAGAATAGTTTACATGCAACCCAACCAATCATCTCAACATACAAAATCATACACCAAGTTCTTTGGAGCAATGCTCCCCCTAAATCTATGCACTATTTTGAGTTTACAGTTAGTTTTCTCATTTTCTCATATTTCTCTCCCGTTTTGGCAATAGCAACAAAAGGGGTAGTAAACCAAAAATAAGCTATATTGATACCATAAACATGAAGAGCATACATAAACAAACTTGTACGCAAAAATTTGGCAACATTCAGAGTTGGAAAGCCTTCTTGAGAATAACCGGAAGTTTCTATACATTCAGAAGTAGTTTAAAGCATTTGTCCGAATACAGAAAGATTTAAAGCAAGTAATCGTAATGCACAAATGTAAAATAAGTATTTAAACAAAGTTTAATCATAAAACATAAGCATATACATCACAAGTCTATACATCACTAGCTTCAGAGAGCTGAAACAGAAAGACAAATTACAGTAAATGATGAAATAATGTCCGTGCTAAGAACAATGGAAAAACTATATCTATATATACATCAAAAGGAAGATAGAAAGGTGACTCAAGGAGTGGGAGAGTCAGAGCCACCATGAGCAAGATCCCGAAGCTCAGCTAAAAAGCCCTTGGTATGCTCACGGTGCAACTCGAAGTCATCCCGAAGAGAGTGAAAGTCGTGATGCATGGCGTCGACTGTAGAGCTCAAACTCTGGAAGCCGGACTGCATGGACAGCTGGAGGCTCGTGATAACCTGTATAAGATCACCATATCCAGCTTGACTAGCACTCTAGTCACCCATAAAAGGTGCTTGGTCATCCGTATCCATAGCAGCAACAGTAGCATCTAGACCCTCGTCCTCATCATCACTGCTCTCATCCTATCTTATCCGTATGTTCTTCCCGATCTTGGAATAAATGAAGCCCTCTCGAACTATGCATCCCATCTTTTTCAGCAAGGAGACATTGATGATGTCCTTAAGGCTGATATCCTGAGCCTTGGAGGCGGGAAGAGGCACCCGAAAGTATTGGAGGATGAGCATGATGAGCATCTCTTAGGGAAGGCATCCGGAGTTGCTCGCTTCGCCGTTTATCATATTGGTGAGCAACAGGGGGTAGATATTGAAGTGGTGCCCAGTTTTAAGGCACCAAATCAATATGATATCTATCTTAGATAGATATCCCCAACTTCCGAGTCTCGGGTGGACGGTCCAACTCACAATGAGGTTAAACAATTTCAAGTCAAGGGGCATGTCACTACATGTGTGAAATGTAGTGGGTCGAAACACATAGTTAGGGTCATCCCTAACTACCTGAAATGCCTCCTCGTAATTGAAATTGTCTGGCCATCCATCTAGACTTCATTGGATCCCTTCCACAGGGATCCTCAAGATGCTCATCAAGAGGTCAGTGTTGATCTCAAACTCCACACCCATAACACTGGTTCTGAACCTTAGAGCCAGTGAACTTGGTTTCACCAAGTTCGCATAAAACTGGTGAATTAGTCTCGGGTAATATTTTTCATGAATCTTGACCAGTGGGGTCAAGTTAATGGCATTAAAGGTAGGTAATACATCAAAATTACCATGACAAATAGGTTCGAAGTCAACGAATCTACCTGTCATGATCTTTTTATGATGGATAATAGATGTATACCTCTCTTTCGCCATCGGGCTGGAGAACAGAGAGTCGTCGAGCTCTGTCCTGGGCTTCTTGCTCAAGGAGCCTGCTACGCCCTTTCCTCTTGAATCTGAAGCCATAGATTTGGTGGACCTTGGCCTAGTAGGCGCATGTGGTTCCCCAACGGTGGTTTTTATATGGATTCTATCGGACATTTTGGAAGAAAGTGAGTTTTTGGTAAAAAAGGGTTTTGAGTGGAAATTAGAGATTTCAACTGTAGAAAGTTGAAATGGATGAGTAGATCAAGGTGTGTCTTAAGTGTTTTGTGGATTTTTTTATTAAAAGGATGAAATTTTTTAGAGAGAGAAAGCTTAAGGTTTTGAACATGGCGTAAAAATCTGGAAAAAACGAAGAGACTATTTATAGAATCGCGATACCAGTCGACTGGGGTTAGGGTATATTGCGCGAAAATATACCTAAATAAATAAGTAAATAATCATACTAGTTTTACTTGCAAGTGCACAAGGTCAATAGTGTAGTATAGTGTGCAAAAGCAAGATCATCTCCACAGGGATTGGTAAAGTTCGGTTTTAAAATTAGTTTCTTTAGAGTAAAAAGAAATAAATAACTGTTGTATGTGATTTGATAATAATAAAGACATAGGGCTTTTATATCCACCACTAGTCATACTTTCCCAATTGTATAATGTATCAGTGCACTAGCCTTATCATGTATACCTAATGATCGCTAACCTAAGGGCATGGTATCTACTCCTTAAGCTATTGATTTCCCTAAGCAACGAGTTAGGCATGGTATCTACTCTAACTCTTTTCTTCCTTAAGGGATTCAGCATGGTATCTGCGTGAGTTGTTCCTTAAGAAAGCATAAGATTTATGGAAATCGACAACCACATGAGACCTAGGGCATGGTATCTACTCCCGGTTTCCCATGTTGATTAATCCAAGAATCCGGTGTGGATATCTTTTGTTACTAATGTTAGACCCAGGACTCAGTCATCCAAATTGATCTAACTAACTAATCCATACCACATGCATACGTTGGCCATACACATACATATGAGGAATTTAAATAAGCACAGGCATTAATCAAGTTAAGCAACATAATAAAGGTTATTGGCAAAGATTTTATCAATGAATAAATATATGAGAAAGCATAACTAGGGCTTCAATCGAGCCCTATAAGAAAGTTAGTTACACATGCTATCTAAGATAAACATCATATATAAACTAAACATAAAGAGAAGAATAAACCCAAGAGAAGAGGCGTCAATTCTTTCCCAAAGCTTACAACTCCAAGTAAAAGGTAAGAGAAGTGTTCTCTAAGTTGTGATGATTTGTGTGTGCTTTACAGGTGTATTTATAGGGCTTGAGAAGTCCTAGAAGGCTCATGAGTTCCTAAACTTTCCTAAAATACAAAGCTCTCTTATTTCCAAAATAGGGTTCTACAGTTTACTGTTCACGCCCGTACATGTGCGATCGATCGCATACGTCTTACGCTCGATCACAGTGCTGCGCTCGATCCTTCATGTGTGTGAATGATCGCATGTGTGCTTGATCACATGCAGTATTGCGATCGATCGCATTTTGACCAGAAGCTGCTCCAGGATCTCCAGGCTTTTTCCCTTAAATGCCAAAACTGCTTCTTTTTCTCCAAGACCTATAAAACACATGTGAAACACACAAATGAAGTAAAATGAACTAAATTAACATAACTAAGGACCTAACAAATGTAAATAAAGGGGCTTAAATATGAACATTTAAGCACCTATCAGGGTACCAGTCGACTGGGTTCATTGCAGATTTGAAAAGTTTCACATACTAGTCGACTGGGTAAATTAGCAAAAGGATACCAATCGACTGGGTGGTTAATAGATTTTCAAAAAAATGACTCCAAACAAGGTTTTTGATTACCAGAAGACTGGTATAGCCTTACTAGTCGACTGGAAGATTAGGCAGAAACTTACCAGTCGACTAGGATAGACTTAGTAGTCGACTGGACCCTTAAAAAAATTTTTAGTCTTGAGTCTTAGCACGAAATTTGTTTATCTATGCCATCTTGAGTGAGGGAGTTATTAAATAAGGTTTAATACTCTTTCACTAGATGTCAATATATGCAAAATGATGAATGATGAAACAATCAAACATACAGTTTATCATAATCTAACAATCCCATTGATAGTCTTATTTTGCAAAAACTTGCTTCACTTAGAGGTTTTGTAAGAATGTCAGCTATTTGTTCTTCTGAAGGTATAAATTCTAGTCCTATATTACCTTTTTGAGCATGGTCTCTTAAGAATGGATGTCTAATTTCTATGTGTTTAGTTCTAGAGTGCTGAATAGGGTTCTTGGTTAGGTTGATAGCACTAGTATTATCATAATGTATTGGGATACTTTTAAAGTTCATGCCATAGTCTTCTAGTTGTTGTTTCATCCATAACACTTAGGCACAACAACTCCCAGCTGCTACATATTCTGCCTCGGCAGTTATTAATGCAACAGAGTTTTGTTTCTTGGAAAACCAAGAGGTTAACATTACACCTAAGAATTGGCATGTTCCACTTGTGTTTTTTCTATCTAACCTACATCCAGCAAAGTCAGCATCTGAATATCCTACACGCTCAAAAGGTGAATCTCTAGAGTACTATAATCCTAGGGTTTGAGTTCCTTGTAGATATCTAAGGATCCTTTTTACTGCAACTACATGTGTTTCCTTAGGATTAGCCTGAAATCTAGCACATATGCATACATTGAACATAATATCAGGTCTACTTGCAGTCAAATAAAGTAAAGCTCCTATCATGCTTCTATAATATTTAGTATCTACACATTTACCTCCTTCATCAAGATCAAGTTTTGTTGAGGTGCTCATGGGTGTGCCAAGTGACTTTGAGCTTTCCATCCCAAACCTCTTTAGTAGGTCCTTAGTGTATTTTGATTGATTGATGAAGATGCCTCCTTTCAATTGTTTGATTAGAAGTCCAAGGAAGTAAGTAAGCTCTCCCATCATGCTCATTTCAAATTCACCTTGCATACACTCGCAAACTCTTGACATATAGATTCATTAGTAGCACTAAATATAATATTATCAACATATATTTGGACTAGTAGAGTGTCATTTGTGTGAGTTTTTGCAAAGAGAATTGTGTCTACATTACCTCTTATAAAATTATTGTCAATAAAAAATTTACTTAGTCTTTCATACCATGCTCTTGGAGCTTGCTTCAACCCATATAGAGCTTTAGAAAGCTTGTAGACATGTTTTGGAAGACTAGGATTCTCAAATCCAAGAGGTTGCTCAACATAAACCTCTTCCTCTATAAAGTCATTTAAGAAAGCACTCTTTACATCCATTTGAAATAACTTAAACATATTAAAGCATGCAAAGGCTAATAACATTCAAATAGCTTCTAATCTAGCTACGAGAGCATAGGTCTCATCAAAATCTATTCCTTCTTCTTGATTATATCCCTTAGCAACTAGTCTAGCCTTATTCCTAGTTAATATTCCATTTTCATCCATCTTATTTCTAAATACCTATTTAGTTCCTATTATTGTATGATTCTTAGGTCTAGGAACTAGATTCCAAACATTGCTTCTTTCAAATTGATTTATTTCTTCTTACATGGCAATTATCCAATCATTATCCTTTTCGGCTTCTATAAATGTCTTAGGTTCTATTTGAGACAAATAAGCTACATAATTGCAAATATTTCTAATAGAGGAACGAGTTCTTACCCCTTGTTAAGGATCACCAATCACTTGATCAATTGGGTGATAGTTTACATACCTCCAATCTTTGGGAAGATTATCCTCTTATCGACTTGTAGATGGTTGGTCCAATTTGAGAGTTTTCATCTCTTCATTTGTTTGAGGTGGACTTTCCTTTGGGTCAACAATGGGGGCAGGTGTTTTCGTTCTTGGAATAAAATCTACATCATCATTGAAAGAAACTTCTCCACTACTAATTGGATTAGACTCATCAAGACTTACATGTATGGATTCTTCTACTACTAGAGTTCTCTCGTTGAAGACTCTATAAGCCTTATTAGAGGTTGAATATCCTAAAAATATCCCTTCATCGGTCTTAGAGTCAAATTTACCCAAGTTAGTTTTATTGTTATTTAGGATGAAGGATTTACTACCAAATATACGAAAATAAGAGATATTGAGCTTTTTACATTTCCATAATTCATACGGAGTTTTGTCAAGCATAGGCCTAATTAAAATTCTATTAAAGATATAGCAAGAAGTGTTCAATGTTTTAGCCCAAAAGCATTTTGGTAAACTATTTTCACAAAGCGTTGTTCTTGCAAATTCTTCTAGAGCTCTATTTTTCCTCTCAACAACTCCATTTTGTTGAGGAGTTCTAGGAGCTGAAAAGTTGTGATCAATTCCATTTTCATCACAAAATTTTGAAAAACTTTGGTTTTCAAATTCTTTTCCATGATCACTTCTAATGCTTGAAATACAAATTCCTTTTTCATTTTGAACGTTTTTGCAAAAGTTTTCAAATCCTTTGAAAGTTTCATTCTTGTAAGCAATAAAAATAACAAAGGTATATCTTGAATAGTCATCAACAATAACAAGAGCATATTGATGGCCACCTAGACTAATGGTACTTATTGGACCAAATAAGTCCATATGAAAAAGTTTCAACGGTCTAGTAGTTGAGACTACATTCTTTGATTTAAAAGAAATCGTAGTTTGTTTTCCCATTTGACAAGCATCACATACTTTTTCTTTTTCAAAATTGATTTTGGGAAGTCCAATGACTAAATCTTTTCTAGAAATGATTTTAAGCAAATTCATGTTCACATGACCAAGCCTTTTATGCTATAGCCATAGGTTTTCACTAAATGCGGGAAAACATTTTTCTTTTTTGGAATGTAATGATTTTAAATCAACTATATAGACATTTTCATGTCTATGGCCAACAAACTTGATCTTGTTACTCTTGATGTCTTAACTAGACAATGAGAGGTTTCAAATATGACTTTGTTGCCTTTGTCATAAAGTTGACAAATACTTAGTAATTTGGCTTAAGTCCTTGTACTAGCAATACATTATCTATTGTTGAGAAATCATTACCAACTTTTCCATGCCCGATGATCTTTATTTTTATGTTGTCTCCAATGGTGACAAGTTCGCCATCTCTTAGTTCCTTGAATACACTTTTATCATCGGTCATGTGCTTTGAGCATCCACTATCAAGGTATGAACAGTTACATTTTTCTTTGGTGTGGAGACACATCTACATCACATAAGGATACACAATTGCATTTTTAGGTACCCAAAATTTCTTGGGTCCTTTAGGGTTAGTCCTTGAAAATACGGTTCCTTTTGGGATCCATACTTTCTTAACAGCATATGGTGTCCTATAGACATATTGATGATGCATAATCCTAGGATGATAGTTATTGAAATTTCTAGGATGATTTAGTTGTGTATGTCTATAATGCTTAGGATAGGATTTCCTATGATACATGTTTCTAATATGAGGAATATGTATGTTATTCCTATGAAATGTATGATGATGATTTCTTGGAAACATGCTTGCATTATTATGAGTATGTAAATTATATCTAGAATAATCATGATGGTAATTCCTAGGATATGCTTGTGCAGTGTGCAAGTTTTGATTATATATATTGTTTCTAGGATGCACATAATGATTATTCCTAGGATATGTATAAGTATTTATTGAATGAGCATACATATAAGCATGAGTATTTCTAGGATGTTTAATTTTTGTATATGCATTAGAATTAGTGTTTCTAGACTTACTAGCATTCATTGAGGGAATGCTTTTGACATTATTAGTGGTCTTTGAAGTAGAGACTTCATTCACACATGATGCTTTCATGAATAAGCTCTCTTTTGATTTTTGCTTGCCTAATGGAGAGTATCTTAACTCGGATTTTCCTCCACTTAATCTTTGGCAAGAAAGCACTTCATCAAGCTTTTCTTTTCCAAGCATGAGTCTAGATATTGTATCATTCAATTCTAATATCTTCTTCTTTAAGTTTTCGTTTTCATCTTTAAGGAAATCTTGAGAAGAATCATAAAGCAATGAAGATAGTTTATCTTTTTCTTCTCTTAGAATTATAATCTCTTTAGAAAGAGATGACACTTCTTTCTTAAGAGTAGAGTTCCTAGAATAGAATTTCTTCAATTCTTCATGTATTTCATTTCTGACTTCTATCAACTCTTCACTACTACTAACAATGTTATTTTTTGAAGAGGGAGAAGATAATACTTCATTTTCATCATCGATTGCCATAAGACATAGGTTGGCAATTTCCTCATATCCAATTTCTTTATCCGAGGAGTCTTTTTCTTCGTCATCACTCGAAGTGGTTGCTATCATAGCTTTCTTCTTGAAGCTCCTGTGTGGTTTGCTTGTAACCGTACAATCGGCCTTGATGTGACCGGGATTCTTGCATCCATAACACACAAGTGGTTCCCTTTTTGAAGTGGGATTCTTTGTGTAAGGTTTCTTGCTTTCTTCAAGAATCTATGAAACCATTTGGTGATTAAAGCCATCTCACCATCCTCTTCACTGCTCTCTGCTTCTTTTCTTTTTCCTCTTCTCTGTTGTATGTAGAGACTTTGAGAGCAATCACCTTTTTCTTCTTCTCATCATCATTGACAATGGGATTCATTTCTTCTATCTCATATGTCAACAATGACCCAAGTAGTGTCTCAATATCAAGTTTTTCGAGATTTTTGGCCTCCGCGATGGCCGTCTTCTTTGCTTTCCAATTAGGTGGCAAGGATCTTAAGATTTTTCTTATTAGTTCAAACTCCTCAATATTCCTACCAAGAAGCTTCAAACCATTAACAATAGTTGTGAAACGTGAGTGCATTTGAGAAATTGTTTTGTTAGGAGACATTCTGAAATATTCATATTCAGATACTAGCATATAGATTTTTGAGTTTTTAACCTCACTAGTTCCTTCATATGTAACTTGCAATTTATCCCATATCCCCTTAGCCAAAACATATGCAGAGATTTTATTATATTCTGATATATCTAAAGCACAATGTAAAATACTTGTGGCTCTACTATTGAGAGACATCATTCTACAATCCTCATCATTGAACTCAGTTTTGAGTTTAGGCATTGTGTAATTGATTTCTCCAATAGTTATTTCCTTTGATGGAATTCCAGGTCCTTCTTCAATGACTCTCCATAGATTATAATCTTGTCCTTCAACAAAGATTTTCATCCTGTTTTTCCAATAGGTATAGTTGGAGCCATTGAACAAAGGAGGCCTAATGTAGGAGTGTCCCTCAGAATAGCTATTTGCTGCCATCGGATCAACTCAAGGATATTAAGCCTAAAATTGAGAATGGCGCTCTGATACCAATTGTAGACTGAGGTTTCAACCTAAGAGGGGGGTGAATTAGGTTTTTAAAAACTTTCACTAATTAATCACAAGTTTATAAAAATAGATTAATCCTTAAGCATGTAAACAAGTAAAGTGTTGTAAACAAAAGAGTTTAAGGAATAGAATATGCAAACTCAGTTTATAGTGGTTCGACAATATCGGATTCATTCCGCCCCTATGTCCACTCTCTTCAAGGAACCACCTTGAAGCAATCCACTAAAAACCTTTAGTTGTGCAACTTCACGGGTGTTGCACAAACCTTACAAACAATCCCTTCCACCTAGAAGCTTATCCCTTCCTCTCGGAAGCTAATCTCTTCCTTTCGGAAGTTAATCCCTTTACAGTAAATGTTGTAAAGTAAATGGTAGAGAGACAACAATGAAAGCTTATACAATTAAATAATATCACTCTTTTAAGGTAAAGCTTGAAGAATGGCTCAACAATAAATATTTCAAAGCTTTTGTGTATTAATGAGTAAAAACTTGATTGAAAGTGTAATCTCCGATATAGAAATGCTCAAAAGAGTGGGTTTATATAACCTTGAATTGATATGGCCATTTTGAACTGACTTGGAATGTTTTAGTGCAAAGTACCAGTCTACTGATATGTGGCACCCAGTCGACTGGGGATACATTGTCCCATATCTCAGTCTTCTAGTATAAGTACCAGTCGACTGGGTTATTTTTAACCTAGTTTTTCATTCTTTGAAATGTTTTATACTTTAAAACATTTGAATGAATAGTTTTGTTAAAAATGCATTTTCAAAAAGAGCCATCGTGCAAGCTTGTTACCTGAACCGGTGAGATTTACAACTTGTTTTAATACCTTATACCTATATTAGATCTTCTGTCTTGACTTGGAGTTTGATTCAGGTTAAGTTCTTGCACCTTGATTTCTGACTGTATGTTTTTATCGCTTAATACACTTAGATAGCACTGTTAGTATAATAAGAGTGGTGTTTTGTCATCATTAAAATTTGGGTGAGGGTCAACAAGTTTGCTTATAATCGTACTATTCATTATACTACTAAGTTTTCACCATTTGAAATTGTTTATAGTTTTAATCCTTTAACTGCATTAGATTTAACAACATTACCTATGTCTGAACGTGCTAATTTGGATGGTAAGAAAAAAGGCTGAATTTGTTAAGCAGATACATAAAAAGGTAAGATTAAATGTTGAGAGCAAAACGGAACAATATGCAAAACAAGCTAACAAAGGTCACCAACAGCTGGTTTTTCAACCTGGAGATTGAGTTTCGTTACACATGAGGAAAGAAAGATTTCTGGCACAACGACGTTCAAAGTTGCTTCCTAGAGGAGATGGGCCTTTTAAAGTCCTTCAGCGCATCAATGACAATGCATACAAATTGGATTTACCAGGTGAGTACAATGTTAGTGCCACTTCAAATGTTTCTGATTTAAGCCCTTTATATGTAGGTGATGATTTGAGGACAAATCCTTTTCAAGAGGAGGGGAATGATGAGGACACAGCTAATAAATGGGATACAGATCCTATTCAAGTTCCAATTGGTCCAGTTACAAGGGCTCAAGCTAAAAGGTTCAAGGAAACTCTCAATGGGCTGATTCAACATATTTGGGCTAAGAACCATCTTTAGAGGCCCAAGGATGATGCTATACGTCATCCACAAGGATGGTTTCCATGATTCAAGCTTTGGAATAATCTAGCAACTCAAGATTGTGAATTAAAACTTAGTTTCCCAAAATTGGAGACTTAATCATTTTTTTTGGCTCATCAAAGAAAATGGCTGGCTGCAATTTTTCTTATTACCTTTTCTTAATTGTTTCCTTATTAATTTAATTGCTGAATTATAAGGCTTACATGCCAATTTAGGTACTTTCCTTTTTTGATTTTAGGTTACCAGAATTGAATTTAGGTTTGTTTCCTATTCCTTAGTTTCCTTTTTTATTTTGGACAAATTTTGGAAGCTTTTAGCTGCCTAATTTGTTATCCTCATGTTTTTAAATAGCTATTGGCTTTTTGGAATAGAACAATTAAGATTTGCTTCATACTTTGTGAGAGAAAATTCTCTTTGGTTCTTTCATAACTTCTGAACTTATCGGAGTTTCTGTGGCGTTCATCTTCGACTTATCAATCAATCCTTCCATAATTGATTGTGGCGTCTTCATTATACCAAGGTTCTTGCTTCAATATAAGCAACATGTCACCATCTCACATAAATCTATTTCTAGACGATCTTGTAATCCTTCTTAATCCATCAATTTCTTAGTTATCGGAGTGGATCGTATCACATTGGGTACTAGATTGGGTAGAAGGTTGTGTATCAGATCTCCAACTAAAATTAGGGTGATTCTTCCAACCGGGATTGAAGGTGTTAGAGTAGGGTGAGTATGTTTTCCTAAAGGGTATACCTAAAGCATTACACTCTTCCTTCATCTAAAAATAGGTTGGACAATCCCTAGGTACATGATCTACCCCATTACACATAAAAAAAGGTCGTGGGACTCTACCCTAGCAAACGGTTCGGGGGCTCTAGCATCCTTGGTTTTTAAAACCTCAATTTCCTTAGTTAGGACCTCTAAATGGGATTTAAGGCTATCCTCTTCCTTAAGTTGATAAATTCTAGTGGTTTGGTTTCTCTTAGTACTTTCTATGGCATTGGGTCCCATCCAAGTGTGGGCTTTTTCCGATAAGTCATCTTGAAAATCTATGGCTTCGTCGGGATCTTTTTGAAGAAAATCTCCATTACGCATCATTTCTATAAATTGCCTTTCCCTACTTAGAAGTCCATCATAGAAATAACTGATTATCAGCCAACTCTCATACCCATGGTGTGGACAAGAATTCAAAAGGTCTTAAAAACTTTCCCAAAATTGATATAGGGTTTCACTCTCTTTTTGTGCAAAGTTTGAGATTTGTCTCTTGAGATTTTGGTCTTATGGGTTGGGAAATACTTTTGGAAGAAGGCTTGTGTCATCTCATCACCTATAGACCTAAGCCTTAACGAGTACTACCAAACCTTGGCATTATCCTCAAGCGAAAAGGGGAAAAACCTAAGTTTGACGGTGTCTAACATATAGGCCCTACTTTGAAAGGTTGTTACTACTTCCTCGAATTCCCTAATATGGACATAAGGGTTTGCATTCTCTAATCTATGGAAAGTTGGTAGCAATTGGATCATGCCCAGCTTAAACTCAGGTTGTTGAACATTAGGGGGAATGTTGTGAGTTTTAATTTACTCGCAAGCGCACGAGTCGTTTGCAGTATAGCGTTGTGCAAGTGCGAGGTCGAATCCACAGGGAATTGCGTTGTGAAAATATAATTTTTAATCTAAACTAACTCTATCTTAACCTAGTTCCGAATTTTGAATGATAATTTGTTAAATAAATTAAAACTAAATTAAATTGATTTTAAAATCTAATAATAAAAAGCACTAAGGTTTCCGAATCCACCCCACCGAAGTTAAGCATACATGTTCTAAAAATATAGCCTATCAAAACATTCAATGAATCCAACTATAAGACAAAAAACAAAGAATATCCCAACTAAACCAAAAGCACCCGATGTATCCGCTCTTAACAAATCACAAAGGGAATCCAATTTAATCGAAAAGCATTCAATGTATCCATCAGATGAAACACAAAGAAAATCCAACAGACAATTTAAACTCAATCAATTATAAGATTAACTCAAATAATTGACAGAACATTTATACTAAAAATTGTCAGATTTGTACAAGCAAATCTGAACTACTACGCCAAACAACGGCGGGGCTTCATCTTCAACCTTAGCTGAAGAGTCTAGCCACTCATAACTATAAAACTATAATAACAAGTGCTAAACATTTAAACTAAAACAACTGAATATAAAGAAATAAATAAACAACTTTACATGGGAGAAATTCCACTCACTGCCGGGCGGCGCTTCCCCTCGTGGTAGCAATGCCTTCGGGATCCACCAGAATGCTAGCGGACGTCCACCGGTAAACAGCAAAGTGGCTCAGGAATTGTACCTTGGATTATGAAGCCAAATGGTGTTTATATAGGGGGAGACCCGGAGTAAAACAGGTTGCAGAAACGATGTGGGATACAGGCCCGTGTGCGCTCGATCGCAGTGTGGTGCGATCGATCGCAGGTACGATCGATCGCATGTCTTGTGCGCACGATCTCATGTGCGCTCGATCACATGTCTGCTGCGATCGATCGCAAATGCACTAAACTTCAAATATTTCGATGTGGGATGTTGACCTTGCGCTCGTTCAAAGGCAGGTGCGCTCGATCGCATATCTGTTGCGATCGAGCGCAATGTCTCCAGAAGCTTCAAATCAACCTGAAATGCTGCACTTTCTCCACAAACATGTAAAAATACACAAAACGCAAGAAAAACGTAAAATAAAGTAAAATACTACTAACTAAGAGCATAACAAATATAAGTTAAGGGTCTAAAATATGCAATATTTTAGACTCATCAAATAGCCCCAAACTTATATTTTGCTAGTCCCTTAGCAAAACAAAATAAAAGACTCAATGAAAAACAAAGAACATAAAGATAAAGTCATCACTCATGGTATCCAAAAATTTAAAGAGCACACATCACCATGATATTCATTCATAAGCAAGCTTAAAAAGGTAAACCCATCTTCGCAATGAATAGAAATGTTAAAATCTAATTACTTACAAAAGGCAGGATAAGGCATCACAAGCTTGAATCAGAGTAAAGTGAATTAGTACATAAAAATGAAGCTTCCAAGTAACTCTAATGTGTAAGGTCTCCATGTCTCAAGATTCACCGAATTTCCCATCAAAAATGAACGAAAAGGCATAGATTTTATTTTATTCTCTTTTTTTTTATTTTTTTTTTAATAAGGCACGGCTATGTTTAGTTCCCTTAAGCTTTCTAATTGACCCATGTAGCGAGTGTTGAGTCAATGACTCCCAAACCATGTGGCTTTAGGGCATTAGGTGTACAGACACCCCTAAGGACTTACTAACTCGAGTCAAAAAGGCTACGAAAATAAACCGGCCTTAATACTACCAAGCAAAATTCCACCTTTTGACGTGAACACTCACTGCTTACTGAGGCAAGAGGTCCAGTTACTCAGCGAAAAGTTTATTGATAATAATTTTTTTTTTATATATATATTTTCCTATGCCCAAGAGTTCATCCAACAAGTCATCCAGTTTCAGTTAAGATAAGGAAAAATACACATTAAGATCACATGTCATACCTCACATAATTTGTGCTAATGTGCTCGTGTGAGATTAGATCAAACATGTGAATTCTCAAAATGCCTAAAGTAAGTAACTAAATTTTAAAAATTTATCACCAGATCATGTGTTCAAAATGTTAAGCTTACCAATGACATCACATCACAGAAAATGTTTAGATCAACTAAAATTTCACGATAACATGAGCATGCATTTATCTCTATGACGAAAAGACAACAAATTAGGACAAAGTGCGTGATGTGTCTCCCATACCCCCAAACTTAAATTACACATTGACCCCAATGTGTGACTAATATAGAAAGAGCTGACCTGAGATATGGAGAACTATCTGGACTGGTATGGCTCATAGCATACCCCCAAACTTGAACTGAAGTACCCTTTGTCCCTGAAAAATAAAAACTGGAAAACAAAAAATACTGGAAACAAACATTAATCATAAAAATGCGAAATAATAAATAAACAAAAGAAAAGATAAGCTGTGGGGTGCCTCCCATGAGCGCTAAGTTTTACGTCTTCAGCCAGACTCTCCCTAGAATACTACACTCAATCTGAGTAACTAGGATCCTCCAACAGTATCGTCTCAATGTCCGGACTCCTCAACTCTAAGAATGGTTTCAGCCTCTGTCCATTTACCTTGAAAGTATTACCATTCTTAGGATCCTCAATCTCGATGACCCCATGAGGAAAAACCGATCGAATAATGAATGGGCCTGACCATTGGGATTTGAGCTTGCCTGGAAAAAGATGCAGGCGCGAATTATAAAGAAGAACTCTCTGACCAGGCTCAAAAGCTCGTCTCAAAATATTTTGGTCATGAGTCTTCTTCATTTGTGCTTTGTATGCTCGGGCACACTCATATGCATCATTCCGCAGCTCCTCCAATTCATTGAGTTGGAGCTTTCGTTGTGAGCCAGCCTTGGAAAGATTAAAATTTAGTTGCTTGACAGCCCAATACGCACGATGCTCTAATTCAACCGGAAGGTGACATGCCTTTCCGCATACAATGCGATAGGGAGACATGCCAATTGGTGTCTTGAAGGCTGTCCGATATGCCCACAGTGCATCCGTCAATCGCAGAGACCAATCCTTTCTAGTAGGGTTCACAGTCTTTTCCAAAATATGTTTGATCTCGCGATTTGAGATTTCCACTTGACCACTCGTCTGTGGGTGATATGGGGTGGCAACTTTGTGTGTAATACAATATTTCTTCATCAACTGCTCAAAGATCTTGTTGCAAAAGTGCTTACCTCCATCACTTATGATTGCTTGAGGCGTACCAAAACGAGCAAAAATAGTGTCTTTCAAGAACTGGACCATAACTCTGTGGTCATTGGTCTTGCACACAACAGCCTCCACCCACTTGGACAGATAGTCCACAGCAACTAGAATGTATAAGTAGCCAAAGGATTTTGGAAATTGTCCAATGAAATCAATGCCCCACACATCAAAAATCTCAACAATCAGAATAGGGTTGAGGGGCATCATATTTCTCCTAGAAAGACTCCCTAGCTTTTGGCAACGCTCACAAGATATACAGTAGGTGTGAGAGTCCCGGAACAGGGTAGGCCAATAAAATCCACACTGCAAAATCTTTGCAGCGGTCTTTTTAGCACTAAAATGGCCTCCACATGCATGATCATGACAAAAGGCGATGACATTAGATGGTCATGCTCAGGAATACATCGTCTAATGATCTGATCAGGACAATACTTGAACAGGTAAGGATCGTCCCAGAAAAAGTGTTTTACCATGGCCAAAAATTTTGATTTATCTTGCCTCCCCCAATGCAAGGGCATGTGTCCGGTGACAAGATAGTTCACTATGTCAGCAAACCATGGTGTGGGACTGTGAGCAATGTGCATCAATTGCTCATCAGGAAAGGTCTCAGAGATGGGAGTGGCAGCCTCACTGAATTCCATAATCAATCTAGACAAATGGTCCGCCACCACATTTTCCAAACCTTTCTTATCCCGAATCTCATTGTCGAACTCTTGAAGTAGCAAGATCCATCGGATAAGACGAGATTTAGCATCTTTTTTAGAGAAAAGATACTTCAATGCAGCATGGTCCGAGTAGATAATGACTTTAGATCCTAACAAGTAGGATCTGAACTTGTCTAGTGCAAAAACGACTGCAAGCAACTCCTTCTCAGTGGTAGAATAATTGAGTTGTGCGTCGTTTAGAGTTCGACTTGCGTAATAGATAGCATGGGGAAGTTTATCAACACGCTGCCCCAAAACAGCTCCAACAGCATAGTCTGATGCGTCACACATAATCTCAAAAGGCACACCCCAGTTAGGTGGCTGAATAATGGGTGTGGACGTCAGAATTTCCTTCAGATCCCCAAATGCTTTCTTACAATCCTCATCAAATAGAAATGGGGCATCTTTTTGCAACAACTTGCACAAGGGCCTGGCGATCTTACTGAAATTCTGGATAAATCGCCTATAGAAACCTGCATGGCCCAGAAAAGATCGAACCTCTTTCACCGTACGTGGGGGTGGAAGGCTGGAAATCAAATCCACCTTTGCTTTGTCGACCTCAATCCCTCGATGAGATACGATATGCCCCAATACAATTCCTTGCTTGACCATAAAATGGCACTTCTCCCAATTAAGCACCAGGTTCTTCTCCTTGCACCGTACCAAAACCAAAGAGAGACGGTGCAGGCACTCCTCAAATGTTGAACCGAAGACGGAGAAGTCGTCCATGAAAATCTCCAAGAACCGCTCTACCATGTCAGAGAATATACTGACCATGCACCGCTGAAAAGTGGCGGGTGCATTGCATAACCCAAAGGGCATGCGACGGTAGGCGAAGGTCCCAAAAGGACAGGTAAATGTCGTCTTCTCCTGATCTTCGGGGTCCACGGGGACCTGGTTATATCCAGAATAACCATCCAAAAAGCAATAATACTCGTGCCCAGCCAAATGCTCCACCATCTGATCAATAAATGGAAGTGGAAAGTGATCATTCCTTGTGGCAGTGTTCAGCTTACGGTAGTCTATACACACTCTCCACCCAGACTGCACACGAGTTGGCACCAACTCTTCGTCCTTATTCTTTACTATCGTTAACCCAGCTCGCTTGGGCACGACATGAATGGGGCTCACCCACTTGCTATCAGAGATGGGATAAATGATCCCTGCATCTAACAGCTTAATAACCTCTGCCCTCACAACCTCTTGCATAGCAGGGTTGAGCCTTCTTTGTGGCTCCCTCGATGGCTTAGCATCTTCCTCCAAATGTATCCTGTGCATCACCACCGAGGGGCTGATTCCCTTAATATCCTCAATGGTCCAGCCGATAGCTTCCTTGTGCTCTCTTAAAACATCTAATAATTTCTCCTCTTGAGCCTCTCTCAAATCTGAAGCTATTATCACAGGCAAACAGTGTGCTGGACCCAAGAACTTATACTTAAGATTATCCGATAAAGGCTTAAGTTCCTTCTGTTGAGGTTCGGGTGACTCCTTCTCCTCCTCTATGCTTTCTTGAGGATCAGACTCCAAAATGGCATTTACTTCCTCGAGTAACTTATCTAAACCCAAGTCCTCTCCAAAGTGAGCAAAGCATGCCTCCATAGGATCCTCAATGCTTGATTCATCCACAGTATCCTCAAGAATCTCCTCTATCAAGCATACATCTCTCATTTCATCATATTCCAGTGGTTGCCTAGTGATATCAAAAATGTTCAACTCCACTGTCATATTTTCGAAGGAGATCTTCATCACCCCTGTCCTACAATTGATTAGGGCGTTAGCCGTGGCTAAGAATGGTCGCCCTAGAATCACCGGTATTTGAATCCCTACATTCTGAACCGGCTCTGTGTCAAGCACAATAAAATCCACGGGGAAATAGAACTTATCCACTTTTATCAAAACATCCTCAACTATCCCCCGTGGTCTTTTCACTGACCTGTCAGCCAATTGAAGCGTCGTGGATGTGGGCTTCAATTCTCCTAACCCCAACTGTACATAGACTGAGTAGGGTAGAAGATTCACACTCGCCCCTAGATCTAAAAGGTCCCTCTCAATATAGCTAACTCCTATCGTGCAAGAGATGGTAGGACACCCCGGGTCCTTATACTTGATGGGTAGCTTGCACTGAAGGATTGAACTGACCTGCTCGGTCAAAAATGCCTTCTTTGGGACATTCGTCCTTCTCTTGATAGTGACCAAGTCCTTTAAAAACTTGGCATATGATGGCAGTTGATGGATGGCATCCAAAAATGGGATATTGATATGGACTTGCTTGAATACCTCCAGAATTTCTTCATACTTCCCTCCTTTCTTGGGCGCCTGTAATCTCTCGGGGTAGGGTGCTCTAGGTACAAACGACCTAGGAGGGTCTTTCTCAGTAGGTGTGGCTGTAGATGGCTCAGCATCTCTCTTCTCTATGTTGCCACTCCCTTGCCCTTGCTGCATAGCAGGGCTCTCTTCCACTCGATTGTCCACTTGTCTCCCAGACCTTAGTGTGACAATCGACTGTACTTGTTCCTCCCCGTGCGTTGGAGTTGATGAACTCTCAACCATAAATTGTCCTTTTGGGTTTTGCACGGGCTGACTGGGGAACTTTTCTTTCTCTCTCTCACCCAAGTGACTTGCAATTTGCCCTATTTGACTCTCCAGCTTGGCAATTGCTTGGGTGTTTACCATTGTTGCACTCCTCACATCGCTCATATTTTGGCTAGTCGCCTTCATGAATTCCTTGAGGGTGTCCTCAAGCGATTGAGAAACTGGCGCTGGTGTTTGAGCGGGTGCATGGTAAGCAGGTGAAGGTGCTGGATGGGCAGAACGACCATGATTAGGAATTTGTGAGGAAAATCCGGGAGGATATTGATTTTGAGCATGATGAGAGGATCCTCCCTGATTCATTGGTTGATTCTGTCTCCATGAAAAATTTGGGTGGTTCCGCCACCCTGGATTGTACGTCTCAGAGTACGATCCATTTGACTGCCTTCGAAAGTCATTGAAAGCATTTACTTGTTCCATAGGATACTCGGCACAAGCCGGCATTGATGGGCAATTCTGTGCTAGATGCATGGGACTAGCACAGATGGAACAGCTTTCAATATTGAATGTGTTGGCAGCATTAATGGATTGGCTCACAGTGAGTGCGTCAATCTTCTTAGTGAGGGCATCTAACTTTATCCTCAAATCAGCGTCCTCTCTGACCTCATAGATGCCTCCCCTCTTAGGAGCACGAATGGACTTATCTCGACAGCTTGAAAAATCCCACTGCTGTGAGTTGTCGGACAACTTGTCCAACGCCATATATGCTTCGTCTCCTGTCAGACTCAAGAATGCACCCCCATTCATAGACTCGATCATGCTACGGTTGGGTTGAGTCAACCCTTGGTAGAAGAATTGAACGAGTCTCCACTTCTCATATCCATGTGGAGGGCATCTGATCAGTAACTCTTTAAAGCGCTCCCAGCTTTCAGAGAACTTCTCATCCTCGTCCTGAGTGAAAGAGCTAATCTCCTAACGGCACTCATTCACTCTAGACATTGGGAAAAACTTATGGTAAAATTTGCTAAGCAGGTTTTCCCAAGATGTAATAGACCCGGACGTGTTGGAGTCCAACCACGCCCTAGCTCTATCGTGAAGGGAGAAAGGGAAGAGTCGAAGATGGACTGACTCCTCAGAGAAGTTCTGGAATTTGAATGTAGCACAAATGTCTTTGAACTTCTTCACATGACTATAAGGATTTTCAAGATCTAAGCCATGGAATAAGGGTAGGAGTTGGATAACATGTGGCTTCAAATCAAAGTGTGTGGCATTGGTTGGTGGCAACACTATGCAGGAAGATGAGTTAGTCGCAGCGGGTGCAAACAAATCCCTAAGGGATGTAGTGGAGTCCACGTTCCAAGCTCTAGGTTGCTCTACATGTTCAGGATGATTAAAATTTTCTCCCATCTCAGCAGTCTCTCTCTCAACTAGCGCTCTTTTCTGTTTCCTAAGAGTTCTTTCTAAGTCGGGATCTAAATGTGTCAAATCTAAGTTCAAGGATCTCCGACCAAGCATACACTATCAGAAAAATAATGAGATACTAACCAGCAGAAGCAACAGAATAAAGCAAAAATAATTTTTTTTTTAAACTAATTAAATTAACTAGTAGAAAAATAAAATCAATTCAGACCAAAAATTTTCACAAACAAAACAATTCCCCGGCAACGGCGCCAAAAACTTGTTGTGAGTTTTAATTTACTCGCAAGCGCACGAGTCGTTTCCAGTATAGCGTTGTGCAAGTGCGAGGTCGAATCCACAGGGAATTGCGTTGTGAAAATATAATTTTTAATCTAAACTAACTCTATCTTAACCTAGTTCCGAATTTTGAATGATAATTTGTAAAATAAATTAAAACTAAATTAAATTGATTTTAAAATCTAATAATAAAAAGCACTAAGGTTTCCGAATCCACTCCACCGAAGTTAAGCATACATGTTCTAAAAATATAGCCTATCAAAACATTCAATGAATCCAACTATAAGACAAAAAACAAAGAATATCCCAACTAAACCAAAAGCACCCGATGTATCCGCTCTTAACAAATCACAAGGGAATCCAATTTAATCGAAAAGCATTCAATGTATCCATCAGATGAAACACAAAGAAAATCCAATAGACAATTTAAACTCAATCAATTATAAGATTAACTCAAATAATTGACAGAACATTTATACTAAAAATTGTCAGATTTGTACAAGCAAATCTGAACTACTACGCCAAACAACGGTGGGGCTTCATCTTCAACCTTAGCTGAAGAGTCTAGCCACTCATAACTATAAAACTATAATAACAAGTGCTAAACATTTAAACTAAAACAACTGAATATAAAGAAATAAATAAACAACTTTACATGGGAGAAATTTCACTCGCTGCCGGGCGGCGCTTCCCCTCGTGGTAGCAATGCCTTCGGGATCCACCAGAATGCTAGCGGACGTCCACCGGTAAACACCAAAGTGGCTCAGGAATTGTACCTTGGATTATGAAGCTAAATGGTGTTTATATATGGGGAGACCCGGAGTAAAACAGGTTGCAGAAACGATGTGGGATACAGGCCCGTGTGCGCTCGATCGCAGTGTGGTGCGATCGATCGCAGGTACGATCGATCGCATGTCTTGTGCGCACGATCTCATGTGCGCTCGATCACATGTCTGCTGCGATCGATCGCAAATGCACTGAACTTCAAATATTTCGATGTGGGATGTTGGCCTTGCGCTCGTTCAAAGGCAGGTGCGCTCGAGTGCTGGTGCGCTCGATCGCATATCTGTTGCGATCGAGTGCAATGTCTCCAGAAGCTTCAAATCAACCTGAAATGCTGCACTTTCTCCACAAACATGTAAAAATACACAAAACACAAGAAAAACGTAAAATAAAGTAAAATACTACTAACTAAGAGCATAACAAATATAAGTTAAGGGTCTAAAATATGCAATATTTTAGACTCATCAGGGAACATGATACAAGATGGTGTGGCCGTTAAGCTAGGGTGCAAGTAGTCTTTAAGTGTCCTAGCAACATTCTCATTGTTATTGTTGGCCATGTTAACAAAATTCTCATTTGGGTGTGTACTATGATTTGATCTAGGCGAGCTTCCACTATCGGACAAAGAAGGAGAGAGTAACTCTATTTCAGGTCTTTTAATGAATCTACCTCACTTATCTATAAGTTTATGCATACACCAAAGGAATTAGAGGGGAGACGAATAAAGAAAACGAAATAAAATATAAATATAAATTCAAAACAAAGAGAAAAAAACAATGTTACTGTCTTGTCTCAAAGTTGACAATCTTCCTTATAATTAAGTGCAGTTCCTTTGCAACGGTGCCAAAATTTGATAACGCTCAAACTAACATGCGATTATTGTATATAGTTGAGGTGTCGATCCCACGAGGAAAGTGAACTACAAGAGAAAGTGTAAAACTTAACACTAAATGATAAAGTTCAAATAAGAAAATTTGAGTTTTACGAATGAAATTATATAAGAGAGTTTTGAAAATATGATGAAGAATTCAACAAAGAAATAACAAGGTTCTAGGAATCATTCATAAGTTCGTTGCCTTATTCCTATCTTGACTCAAATGTTTTATCTCAATTACTAGTTTCACATCCCAAACAAGCAATTGGTAAATATTCAATAAAAGCACATAAATACCCTAATGTAATTGCCGTAAATTACTCCTTAATTCCAATTCAAACACACAAGATCTATCTTATAAATTATCAAGAAGCGACAATAAATTTCAATAAAAATATTGCAGTAATGGACAAACCTATAAAATAGATCTACCGAAATCAATTGCATCTAATAACTTTGACATAAGAAAAGCTTGACTAGACTTATATGGAGAAGAAGAATACGATTACTGAATTAAGAAAATCTATGAGAAGAAGAACATAAATTGCAGCTATCACATGAATTCAAATCCTTCTTATTTAATCAAAGAGTAAATCATAAAAAATGTTTAACAATCAATCCATACAACTGAATCAAAGATAGAAATAAGAACAACTACACCTAGAAAGTCATCCTTTCTCATTGCTTGGAGTTTAGTTGGACATGGAGTTCATCCTTGATCACCGTGAGGAAGAAGAAGATAGAAGCTCTCTTCAAGAACTCTCCTCCCTCCTTTTCTCTGAGTCTAAATTCCTATATATAGCTGTATGGAGATGGCTTTGTTGACAAAAAAGTCACCCTAGGGTTTCTGTTCAGGCCGTGTGCTTCTGCTGCTGTCTAGGCTTGGTTCTACCTGACCTTTGTCTACTAAAACTGCCATAACTTTCTCTAGAAAAATCATATTTATGAGCCATAAAATTCTCCAGAAAATATACATCTGGATCTCCAAGAATATATGGCTCATCTCCTAGTTCTTCCTGAATCAATACGGTTTAATTCGTAAAATTGACTGATCTGTCACGCTGAAATCACACATATCATAACCTTTGTCTACTAAAACTGCCATAACTTTCTCTAAATAAATCATATTTATGAGGTGTAAAATTCTCCAGAAAATAGACATCTGGATCTTTCCAAGCATATATGGTTCATCTCCTTGGTCTTCCTGAATCAATACAGTTTAATCCACAAAAATGACTGATCTGTATGGGCAATTCTAGCAATTTAGTGAAACTCTTTTCCAAATGCTTATGAACATGCATAGAATCTTCGTGCTTTAATCAACGTTAGCATTTCCATCTCTTTTAAACCTAAAATACCTGAAAATTTATCGAAATAAATCAATATACCAAGAATGACACTTAAGAATTATTAAGGCATAAATGTGTAATCCAGCCTTAAATCAACCCTAAATGCTAACAAATAAACACTATTAAGATGTATTTTTTGACTCTCATCATATCTACATTTGAAATTGAAGGAGTTAGCAAATTCCATAATCATATTTATCACTACCAGTAAATGAAAAAAAAATGAACATGGATGGAAATGGGAAATCATGTTGTATTAAGATTGTCTTACCTCTTGAAGGCAATGCTATCTTGTGGCTACATGCTTGTATCCAGCCATGCTCAAGAAGCTTAAAATTATTCAAAAAGTCTCTTATTGACTTGCGTATAAGTAAATCACAACCTTAAAAGTTATTAGGAACGACTATATAATATCATATTGTGTTAGTGTCATGAGAGAAGGTTGAAAGTATGACAAAACAAGGAACTATATTGAACTCTTCAGATAATTATGCAGTATAGTAAAAGTTAGCATGTAAGAAAGCAAGTGACAACCAATGGTGAAGTGAGTGTTTCTCTAACATGAGAAAAATCTTTCAATCCAAGTACATATGGAGACAATTATCACATGAATTAATTTTAGACATTTAGAAATTCCAACTAGAATCTGATTAGTTAAGTGAAACATAGATAATAACTTAGAGTATCAAAGAAATAATACATAGTCAAGAAAAGATCTAACAACCTGATCCACCCACAAAGAACCTTCCAATTCAATACCAGCACCACCCAATTCAGACTATACAATTCACTCATTTCAAGATAAGAACATGTTGCACCACCTAACCATAACATTGATACTATCCCATATCGAAATGTCATCAATCACGGCCTCTTACAGACAAGCAAAAATAAGCTCAGTAACTATACAGAGAAAGAAAGCTTAATTTAATCAAGTTTCCAAGCAAAACAAAGAAAATATAGTAATGAGCCTAACTAATTTAGAGAATTAATTAAGAGAACCCAAAATTAGAAAAAAATCAAAATTAGAAAAAAATCAAAATTAGAGACACCAAAAGGGAAACCAAAATTAGAGAAAACAATATAGAAACGCCAAAATCAGATAAACCAAAAGGGAAAACTCATGTTAATTTCATGATTATCCATTATCCATTCGATCCTATCATGTACATGTGTATACCCAAATCATCATATTCATCCCAGATCAAAATTTAGAAAAGCTAGTTAACAAACATAAGTATATTAATTAGGAATTCTTTTGAGCAAGCAAAACCAAGCTTAGTAACCATTTATGAATTCTTTCGAGCAAGTAAAACCATGATTAGTAACTATACTGAGAAAAAGAAAGTATCGCATAATCAAATTTATGAACAAATCAAGGTGAAAAAAGTAATGAACCTAACTGACTCAGAGAATTAATTAGAGAAATTAGAGAAACCAAAATTAGAAAAACAAATTTAGAGACACCAAATAGGAAACTGAAATTAGAGAAAACAATAGAAAGATGCCAAAACCATATAAACCAAAAGGGAAAACGCTAGCTAATTTCACGATTCTCCATTCTCCATGTGATCTTATCATCTGTATTCTACTATGTGCTTATGAATGTGAATACCCAAAAATAAAGCTATTTAACAAACATAATCATATCGATTACGAATTCTTTCGAGCAATAAAACCAAACTCTGTACCCAATTGTGAATTCTTTTGAGTAAGTAAAACCAAGATCAGTAACAACATTGAGAAAAAGAATATATTGTATAATCAAGTCTCCAAACAAAATGAAGAGCACAAAGTTATAAACCTAACTGACTTGGAGAATTATTGACTCATAGAATTAATTAGAGAAATTAGATGAACCCAAATTAGAAGGGAAAAAAACAAAATTAGACACACCAAAATCGAAACCAAAATTAGAGAAAACAATATTTTGACACCAAAATCATATATATATATATATATAGAGAGAGAGAGAGAGAGAGAGAGAGAGAGAGAGAGAGAGAGAAAACTCACCTGGGAGGTACAAGGGACAAGACTCAATCATGTGCGGGTAGTGGCGAGGAAAAAAAACAGACCTGGAGAAGGGTAACGTAGGGGGAAGGAGAGAAAGAGTGATGAGTGCCAAATATTGTGGACAATCTTATGTATAAGTTCTTAGGTCCAGCAGATTCTTTGCCTATGATTATAGCTTCAAATTTGGTTGATGCTCCAGAGGAGAAATTATTGGACGTTTTAAGAGAGCATAAGGAAGCTATCGGCCGGACTATTGAGAATGTCAAGGGACTATTGAGGATGCTCAAGTTACATTTGGAAGAGAATATCAAGCCATCGAGGGAGCCACAAAGAAGGCTCAACCCAGCTATGCAAGAGGTTGTGAGGATTGAAGTGATAAAGTTGTTTGATGCAGTGATCAATTATCCAATCTGTTAGCATGTGGGTGAACTCGATTCATGTCGTGCCAAAGCAGGCTAGATTGACGGTAGTGATAAATAAAGACGATGAGTTGGTTCCAACTCGTGTGCAATCAGGATGGATAGTGTGTCTAGATTACCGTAAATGGAATGCTACCACAAGAAATGATCATTTTCCACTCCCATTTATTGATCAGATGGTGGAGCGTTTAGCTGGGCACGATTACTGATGTTGGGTCTAGCTGAAGACATTAAACTTAGCGCTCATGGGAGGCACCTCACAGCTTATCCTTTCTGTTTATTTATTATTTTACATATTTATGATTAATGTTTGTTTCCAGTCGTTATTTTTTAGGGACAATGCGTACTTCAGTTCAAGTTTGGGGGTATGCTATGAGCCATACCCGTCCAGCTAGTTCTCCATCTCCTAGGTTAGCTCTTTCCATATTATTCACACATTGGGGTCAATGTGCAATTTAAGTTTGGGGGTATGACAGACACATTACACACACTTTGTCCTAATTTGTTGTTGTTTTTCTTCAATTAAAAAAAATAAAGAAGGTAAATGCATGTTCATGTTCGCCTGAAAATTTTGGTTGATCTGAAAAATTGTGATGTGATTTCATTGGTGAGCTTAAAATTTTGAACATATGATCTGATGATAGAGTTTTAAAACTTTGTTACTTACTTTAGGCATTCGAGAATTCACATGTTTAAGCCAATCTAACACGAGCACATTAGCACATATTTGTGTGAGGTATGACATGCGATTTCAATGTGTATGCTTCCTTGACTTAACTGAAACTGGATCACTTTGTGGGATTAACACTTGGGCATAACAAAGCATAAAAAAAAAAAAAACAAAACAAAACAAAAAAAAGAAAAAGAAAAATAACAATCATTATCAATAAACTTTCCACTGAGTAACTAGACCTCTTGCCTTAGTAAGTAGTGAGTGTTCACGTCAAAAGGTGGGAATTTTATTCATAATGATCATTACGAAATTTTCCACTGAGTAACTGGACCTCTTGCCTCAGTAACACAAGCACATTAGCACATATTTGTGTGAGGTATGACATGCGATTTCAATGTGTATGCTTCCTTGACTTAACTGAAACTGGATCACTTGTGGGATTAACACTTGGGCATAGAAAAGCATAAAAACAAAACAAAACAAAACAGAAAAAAGAAAAAGAAAAATAACGATCATCATCAATAAACTTTCCACTGAGTAACTGGACCTCTTTCCTTAGTAAGTAGTGAGTGTTCACGTCAAAAGGTGGGAATTTTATTCATAATGATCATTGCGAAATTTTCCACTGAGTAACTGGACCTCTTGCCTCAGTAAGCAGTGAGTGTTCACGTCAAAAGGTGAAAATTTTGCTTGGTAGCATTAAGGGCAGTTTAGTTTTGTAACCTTTTTGACTCGAGTTAATAAGTCTTTAGCAGTGTCTTTACACCTAATTCCCTAAAACCATCTGGTTTGGGAGTCGTTGACTCAACACTCGATACATGGATCAATTAGAAAGCTTAGGGGAACTAAACATAGCAGAGCCTTATAATAAAATAAAAAAAGGAGAAAAAAATAAAAACTATGTCATTTTTTGTTCATTCTGATGGGAAATTCGGTGAATCTTGAAACATGGAGACTTTACACAATGGAGTTATTTGGAAGCTTCATTTTTATATGCTAATTCACTTTACACAGTGTAAGACTTGTGATGCCTTAACTTGCCTTTTGTAAGTAATTAGATTTTAACATTTCTATTCATTGCGAAGATGGGTTTATCTTTTTAAGCTTGCTCATGAATGAATATCATGGTGATGTGTGCTCTTTAAACATTTGAATACCATGAGTGATGAACTTATCTTTATGTTCTTTGTTTTTCATTTAGTCTTTTATTTTGTTTTGCTAAGAGACTAGAAAAATGTAAGTTTGGGGGTATTTGATGAGTGCCAAATATGGCATATTTTGGCCCCTTAATTTACATTTGTTAGCTTAGGAATTTGTTACTTTGAGTTGTTTTTCGTTGTTTTACAGGTTTACAAGCTTGGAAAGGAGTTTCACTAAATTGCCAGAATTGCTCGTACAGATCAGCCATTTTTTAGGATTAAAATGTATTGATTCAAGAAGAACCAGGAGATAAGCCATATATTTTTGGAAAGATCCAGATGTCTAGTTTCTGAAGAATTTCACGGATCAATAAAATGATTTTTCTAGACAAAGTTATGGCAATTTTAGTAGACAAAGGTCAGGCTGTACATGATTTCAGCATGACAGATTAGCCATTTTTTAGGATTAAACTGTATTGATTCAGAAAGAACAAGGAGATGAGCCATATATTCTTAGAAAGATCTGGATTTCTATTTTCTGGAAAATTTTACGGATCAATAAAATGATTTTTCTAGAGAAAGTTATGACAGTTTTAGTAAACAAAGGTCAAAGAGCAAAAGCTAGAATCTACAGTATCCCACATCGGATTGGAAATATATTGCACTTGTGATGTTTCCCTATATAAGCCCCTCTTCACTTCATCTTTAGTAAGCAATCCAAGTGCCATTTTGGTGCAATCCGGAAGACTTCTACTATTATTCTGGTGGATCCCGAAGGCTTTGCTACCACGAGGGGAAGCGTCGCCCAACAGCGAGTGGAATTTCTCCCATGTATAGTCAGTTTTAGTTTACTGTTTTTTTTAGTTTAATGTTTAGCACTGTTATTGTGAACTTTAGTTTCATGATTATGAGTGACTAAAATCTTCAACTAAGATTGAAGATGAAGCCTCGCCGTTGTTTGGCATAAGATTTTCATATTTGTTTATACAATTATGATGTTTTTTTTAGTATAAATGTTCTGGTCAATTGTTTGAGTAAATTTTTACGATTGATAGTTTTTAAATTATTCTATTGGATATTCCATGTGTTTCATTTGATGGATACATCGAATCGTTTTTTATTAAATTGGATATCCTTTGTGATTTGTTAAAAGCGGATACATTGGATTGTTTTGGTTTAATTGGGATATTTGTTGTGATTTGTTTAAAGTTGGATTCATGGAATGTTTTGATAAATTATTTTTATAAAACATAAAAATATATGCTTTACTTTGGTGGGGTGGATTCAGAAACCTTAGTGTTTTTATTATTAGTCTTTAAATCAATTTAGTTTAGTTTATATTTGTTTTGCAAAAGACAATTCAAAACTTGGAACTACGTTAAAATAGGTTTAGTTTAGATAAAAATATTTTCACAATGCAATTCCCTGTGGATTCGACCTCGCACTTGCACTACACTATATTGCAAATGACTTGTGCACTTGCGAGTAATTTAAAACTCACAACAAGTTTTTGGCGCTGTTGCCGGGGAGTTGTTTGGTTTGTGAAATTTTTGTCTGAATTAATTTTATTTTTCTACTAGTTAGTTAGCATTTTTTTGTTTGATTTTTCTTATTTCAATTTAATTTTAGTTTATTTGTTTTCCCATAAAAAAAAATTAGAAAAAATTAAAAATTAAAAAAAATATATGGATGAATCCAGCTCCGGTTTCACAGTCTTTAGAGGACGCTCTCAAGGATTTCATGAAAATGACCGACCAGTCCATCAATACGACCAATACATTCAATGTTGATAGTTTCTTCATCTGTGCTAGTCCTGTGCATTTAGCACAGAATTTTCCATCTACGCCGGCTTTTGTCGAGTATCCCATAGAACAAATAAACGCTTTCAATGACTATTGGTGGCAATCAAATGGATCTTACCCCGAGACGTACAATCCAGGGTGGCGGAACTACCTTGATTTTTCATGGACGTAGAACCAACTGATGAATCAGGGAGGAGCCCCTTATCATGCTCACAATCAATACCCTCCCGAATTTCTTCCACCAGTTCCAAGTTACGGTCACTCAGCCTATCCAGCACCATCACCCGCTTACCAAGCTCCCATTCAAGCGCCAGCATCAGTTTCATAGTCATTGGACGATGCCCTCAATGATTTCAGGAAGATGACCGGCCAATCCATAAGCGAAGTAAGGAGTGCATGAATAGTAAACACCCAAGTGATTGCCAAGCTAAAGAGTCAAATGGATCAAATCACAAGTCACGTGGGTGAAGGAGAGAAGGTATTGTTCCCTAGTCAACCTGAGCCTAACCTGAAGGAACGGTTTGCGGTGGAAAATTCATCAACTCCTATGCACGGGCAGGAACAAGTGCAACCGATTGTCCCATTGAGGTATGGGAGACAAGTGGACAATCAAGTTGAAGAGAACCCTGCTATGCAACAAGGGCAAGAAAGTGGCAACAAGGAGAAGAGAGATACTGAGCCATCTACAGCCACACCTATTATTCAGGATCTTCCTAGGTCGTTTGTACCTAAAGCACCTTACCCTGAGAGATTACAAGCGCCAAAGAAAGGAGGGGAATCTGAGGACATTCTGGAGGAATGCTTTGCTCAGTTTGGATTTGGATAAGCTACTTGAGCAAGCAACTGCTATCTTGGAGTCTACTCCTCTGGAGAGCAGTAAGACAGAGGAAACTGTGGGTGAATCAAGCATTGAGGACCCCCTGGAGGCATGCTTTGCTTAGTTGGGAGAAGATTTGGATTTGGATAAGTTACTTGAGCAAGAAAATGCTACTTTGGAGTCTGCTCCTCAGAAGAGCAGTGAGACAGAGGAGACCACAACACCTGAACCCCCCAAGAAGGAACTTAAGCCTTTACCGGACAATCTTAAGTATAAGTTCCTAGGTCCAGCAGATTCTTTGCCTATGATTATAGCTTCAGATTTGGTTGATGCTCCAGAGGAGAAATTATTGGACGTTTTAAGAGAGCATAAGGAATTGCGATATAGTATTGTGCAAGTGCGAGGTCGAATTGTTGTGAAAATATTTTTTATCTAAACTAAGCCTATTTTAACCTAGTTCCGAATTTTGTATTATATTGTGCAAAGAAATATAAACTTAAACTAAATTGGTTTAAAGCAAATGATAAAAAGACTAAGGTTTCTGAATCCACCCCACCAAAGTAAAACATATACTTTCATGTTCTATGTAAAAGTAATCAAAAAATTCCATGAATCCAACTTTAAACAAAAACAACGAATATCCCAATTAAACCAAAAGCATTCAATGTATCTGCTTTTAACAAATCACAAAGGAAATCCAATTTAATCGAAAATGATTCGATGTATCCATCAGATGAAACAAAAGGAATATTCAATTTAACAATTAAAAGCAATCAATCATAAGATTTACTCAAATAATTGAACACAACATTTATACTAAAAACATTAGAATTATTATGCGCAAATCTGAAAATATAATGCTAAACAATGGAAAGGCTTCATCTTCAACCTTAGCTGAAGATTTTAGCCTCTCATAATTATGAAACTAAAGTTCACAATACAAGTTCTAAACATTAAACTTTAAAACTAAATAAAAAAAATAAACGACTATACATGGGAGAAATTCCACTCGTTGTTGGGCGGCGCTTCCCCTCGTGGTAGCAAAGCCTTTAGAGTCCACCAGAATGCTAGCAGACATCCACCGGATTACACCAAATGGCCCAGGAATTGCACACTGAATGATGAAGTGAGATGGTTCTTTTATAGGGGAAGTCCCGGAGCACAATGGGTTACAGATTCGATGTGGGATACTACACGAGTGCGCTCGATCGCAGAATGTTGCGATCGATCACATGTGCGCTTGATCGCATGTCTTATGCGCACGATCGCATGTGCACTCGATCGCATGTCTTGTGCGTATGATCGCATGTGCGCTCGATCGCATGTCTGATGCGTTGGATCGCAGGTGCACTACACTGAGAAGATTTCAATGTGGAATGTTGACCATGCGCTCGTTTGTAGGCAGGTGTGCTTGATCGCACTAGGCATCCTCAGCTTTTGTTCTTGAAGCTTGACATCTCCTAAAATGCTTCATTTTCTCCACAAACCTATAAAAATACACAAAACACAGAAAAGACATAAAATAAAGTGAAATAATACAAACTAAGAGCTTAACACATATAATTTAAGGGCTTAAATATGCAATATTTAAGACTCATCAAATACCCCCAAACTTATATTTTGCTAGTCTCTTAGCAAAACAAAATAAAAATAAAATAAAATAAAAACTAAATGAAAAACAAAGATAAGTTCATTACTCATGGTGTCCAAAAATTTAAGGAGCACTCAAAATCATGAAATTCGTTCATGAGCAAGCTTAAAAAAATCTAACCCATCTTCACAATGAATAAGAATTTAAAACCTAATTACTTACAAGAGGCATGCTAAGACATCACAAGCTTGAATCAGTGTAAAGTGAGTTAGCATATACTGATGAGGTTTCCAAGTAAGTTCAATGTACAATGTTTCCACGTCTCAAGATTCACAGAATTTCTCATCAGAATGAACAACGATGGCATAGTTTTTTTTTTTCTTTTTTTCTTCTTTTTTATAAGGCTCTACTATGTTTAGTTCCCTTAAGCTTTCTAATTGACCTATGTAACGAGTATTGAGTCAATGACTCCCAAACTAGATGGTTTTAGGGCATTAGGTGTAAAGACACCCCTAAGGACTTACTAACTCGAGTCAAAAAGGCTACGAAACTAAACTGACCTTAATGCTACAAAATTTCCACCTTTTGACGTGAAAACTCACTGCTTACTGAGGCAAGAGGTCCAGTTACTCAGCGAAAAATTTCGCAATGATCATTATAAATAAAATTCCCACCTTTTGACGTGAACATACACTGCATACTGAGGCAAGAGGTCCAGTTACTCAGTGGAAAGTTTATTAATGATGATCATTAATTTTTTTTTTATGCTTTTCTATGCCCAAGTGTTAATCCCATAAGTCATCCCGTTTCAGTTAAGATAAGAAACATACACATTAACATCACATGTCATACCTCACACAAATATGTGCTAATGTGCACGTGTTAGATTGGCTCAAACATGTGAATTCTCAAATGCCTAAAGTAAGTAACTAAAGTTTAAACTCTATCATCAGATCATGTGTTCAAAGTTTTAAACTCACCAACGAAATCACATCACAATTTTTCAGATCAACCAAAATTTTCAGACGAACATGAACATGCATTTATCTTCACTAAGAAAAGCAACAACAAATTATGACAAAATGTGTGTAATGTGTCTCCCATACCCCCAAACTTAAATTACACATTAACCCCAATATGTGAATAATATGGAAAGAGCTAACCTGGGATATAGAGAACTATCTGGACTGGTATGGCTCATAGCATACCCCAAAACTTGATCTGAAGTACGCTTTGTCCCTGAAAAATAAAGACTGGAAAACAAAAAATACTGGAAATAAACATTAATCATAAATATGAAAAAAATAATAATAAATATATAGAAAGGATATGCTGTGGGGTGCCTCCCATGAGCACTAAGTTTAAAGTCTTTAGCCAGACTCTCCATAGTAGACGATATTCAATCTGAGTAAATAGGATCCTCCAACAATATCGTCTCAATGTCTGGACTCTTCAACTCCAAGAATGGTTTTAGCCTCTGTCCATTTACCTTGAAAGTGTTACAATTCTTTGGATCCTCAATCTCGATGGCCCCATGAGGAAAAACTAACCGAATAATAAATGAGTCTGTCCATCGAGATTTGAGCTTGCCTAGAAAAAGATGCAGGCATGAGTTGTAAAGAAGAACTTTTTGACCCGGCTCAAAAGCTCGTCTCAAAATGTTTTGGTCATAAGTCTTCTTCATTTGTGCCTTGTATGACCGTGCACACTCATATGCATCATTACGCAGCTCCTCTGATTCATTCAGTTGGAGCTTCCTTTGTGAGCTGGCCTTGGAAAGATTGAAGTTCAGCTGCTTAATAGCCCAATATGCACGATGCTCTAATTTTACCGGAAGGTGACATGCCTTTCTGTACACAATACGATAGGGAGACATGCCAATTGGCGTCTTGAAGGCTGTCCGATATGCCCATAGTGTATCAGTCAATTGTAGAGACCAATCCTTTCTACTAGGATTCACATTCTTCTCCAAAATTTGCTTGATCTCACGATTGGAAATTTTCACTTGGCCACTCGTCTGAGGGTGATACGGGGGTGGCAACTTTATGTGTGATGAAATACTTCTTCATCAACTGCTCAAAAATCCGATTGCAAAAGTGCTTACCTCCATCACTTATGATTGCTCGAGGCATACCAAAATGAGAAAAGATAGTGTCCTTCAAAAACTAGACCACAACTCTGTGGTCATTGGTCTTGCATGCAACGGCCTCAAACCATTTGGACAGATAGTTCACACCAACCAGAATGTACAAGTAGCCAAAAGAGTTTAGGAAAGGTCCCACAAAATCAATACCCCACACATCAAAAATCTCAACAATCAGGATAGGGTTGAGAGGCATTATATTCCTCCTAGAAAGACTCCCTAGCTTTTGGCAACACTCACAAGATACACAGTAGGTGTGAGAGTCTCAGAACAGGGTAGGCCAATAGAATCCACACTGCAAAATCTTCGCAGCGGTCTTTTTAGCACTGAAATGGCCCCCACAAGCATGATCATGACAAAAGGTGATGACATTAGATTGGTCACGCTCAAGAATACACCTTCTGATGATCTGATCGGGACAATACTTGAACAGGTAAAGATCATCCTAGAAAAAATGTTTAACCATGGCCAAAAACTTTGATTTATCTTGTCACCCCCAATATAAAGGCATTTGATTGGTGACAAGATAGTTCACTATATCAGCAAACCATGGAGTGGGATTGTGAGCAATGTGCATTAGCTGCTCATTAGAAAAGGTCTCAGAAATGGGAGTGGCGGTCTTAGTGAAATCCACAATCAATCTAGACAAATGGTCTGCCACCACATTTTCGAAACCTTTCTTATCCCGAATCTCTATGTTGAACTCTTGAAGTAGCAAGATCCATCAGATAAGAAGAGATTTAGCATCTTTTTTAGAGAAAAGATACTTCAATGCTGCATGGTCCGAGTAGATAATGACTTTAGATCCTAACAAGTAGGATCTGAACTTGTCTAATGCAAAAACGACTGCTAGCAACTCCTTCTCAGTGGTAGAGTAATTGAGTTGTGCATCGTTTAGAGTTCTACTTGCATAATAGATAACATGGGGAAGTTTATCAACACACTGCCCCAAAATAACTCCAACAGTATAGTCTGATGCATCACACATAATCTCAAAAGGCACACCCCAGTTGGGTGGCTGAATAATGGGTGTGGACGTTAGAATCTTCTTCATATCCCTAAATGCTTTCTTACAGTCTTCATCAAATATAAATGGGGCATCCTTCAATAATAACTTACACAAGGGCTTGGCGATTTTGCTAAAATTCTGGATAAATCGCCTGTAGAAGCTTGCATGGACCAAAAAAGATTTAACCTCCTTCACTATACGTGGGGGTAAAAGATTGGAAATCAGGTCCACCTTCGCTTTGTCGACCTCAATCCCCTGATGAGATATGACATTCCCCAGTACAATACCTTGCTTAACCATAAAATGGCACTTCTCCCAGTTAAGCACCAAGTTCTTCTCCTTGCACCGCACTAAAACCAAAGTGAGACGGTGCAGGCACCCCTCAAATGTTGAACCGAAGATGGAGAAATCGTCCGTGAAAATCTCTAAGAACCACTCTACTATGTCAGAGAATATGCTGACCATGCACCGCTGAAAAGTAGAGGGTGCATTGCATAACCCAAAGGGCATGCGACGGTAAGCAAATGTTCCAAAAGGACAGGTAAATGTCATCTTCTCTTGATCTTCAGGGTCCACGTGGACCTGGTTATATCCAGAATAACCATACAAAAAGCAATAATACTCGTGCCCAGCCAAACGCTCCACCATCTGATCAATAAATGGGAGTGGAAAATGATCTTTCCTTGGGGTAGCGTTCAATTTACGGTAGTCTATACACACTCTCCACCCTGACTGCACACGAGTTGGCACCAACTCGTCGTCCTTATTCTTCACTATCGTAAATCCAACTGGCTTGGGCATGACTTGAATCGGGCTCACCCACTTGCTATCAGAGATGGGATAAATGATCCCTACATCTAACAGCTTAATTACTTCTGCCCTCACAACCTCTTGCATAGCTGGGTTGAGCCTTCTTTGTGACTCCCTCGATGGCTTGACATTCTCCTCCAAATGTATCTTGCGCATTACCAACGAGGGGCTAATTCCCTTAATATCCTTTATAGTCCAGCCGATAGCTTCGTTGTGTTCTCTTAAAACATTTAATAATTTCTTCTCTTGAGCCTCACCCAAATCTGAAGCTATAATCATAGGCAAACAATCGACTGGACCTAGGAACTTATACTTAAGATTATCCGGTAAAGGCTTAAGTTCCTTCTTGGGGTGTTCAGGTGCTGCGGTCTCCTCTGTTTCATTGCTCTCCCGAGGAAGAGACTCCAAAATGGCACTTGCTTGCTCGAGCAACTTATCTAGATCAAACTCCTCTCTAAATTGAGTGAAGTGTGCCTCCAGGGGATCCTCAATGCTTGATTCATCCACAGTCTCCTCAAGAATCTCCTCTATCAAGCATACATTTCTCACTTCATCAAATTCCAGTGGTTGCTTAGTGATATCAAAGATATTCAACTCCACTGTCATATTTCCGAAGGAAATCTTCATCACCCCTGTCCTACAATTGATCAGGGTGTTAGTCGTGGCTAATAATGGTCGCCCTAGAATAACCGGTATCTAAATCCCTACATTCTGAACCGACTCTGTGTCAAGCACAATAAAATCCACTGGGAAATAGAATTTATCCACTTTTATCAAGATGTCCTCAACTATTCCTCGTGGTATTTTCACTGACCTATCAGCCAATTGAAGCATTGTGTTTGTGGGCTTCAGTTCTCCTAACCCTAACTATAAATAGACTGAGTAAGGTAGAAGGTTAACACTTGCTCCTAAATCCAAGAGAGCCCTCTCAATCTGGCTGACTTCTATCGTGCAAGAGATGGTAGGACACCCTGGGTCCTTATACTTGATGGGTACCTTGCACTGAAGGATTGAGCTAACTTGCTCGGTCAAAAATGCATTCTTTGGGACATTCGTCTTCCTCTTGATAGTGATCAAGTCCTTTAAAAACTTAGCATATGACGGCACTTGATGGATGGCATCAAACAATGGGATATTGATTTGGACCTGCTTGAATATCTTCAAAATTTCCTCATACTTCCCTCCTTTCTTAGGAGCCTATAATCTCTCAGGGTAAGGCACTTTAGGTACAAGTGACCCAGGAGGGTCCTTCACAGTAGCTGTGGCTGTAGATGGCTCAGCATCTCTCTTTTCCTTGTTGCCACTTTCTTGCCCTTGCTGCATAGTAGGGTTCTCTTCCACTCGATTGTCCACTTGTCTCCCAGACCTCAATGTGATAATCGACTGCACTTGTTCATCCCCATGCGTAGGAGTTGATGAATTTCCAACCATAAACTGTTCTTTCGGGTTGGGCACGGGATGACTGGAGAACTTCCCCTTCTCTCTTTCACCCAAGTGACTTGTAATTTGCCCTATTTGACTCTCAAGTTTGGCAATTGCTTGGGTGTTTACCATTATTGCGCTCCTTACTTCGCTCATGGATTGGCCAGTCATCTTCATGAACTCCTTAAGGGTGTCCTCTAGTGACTGTAAAACTGGCGCTGGCATTTGAGTTGGAGCTTGGTAAGCAGGTGATGGTGCTGGATGGGCAGAGCGACCATGACTAGAAATTTGTGGGGCAAATCCAGGAGGGTATTGATTTTGAGCATGATGCAAGGCTCCTCCCTGATTCACTTGTTCCATAGGATACTCGGCAAAAACTGGCATAGATAGACAATTCTGTGCTAGATGCATGGGACTAGCACTGATGGAATAGCTATCAACATTGAATGTGTTGACAGCATTGATGGATTGGCCCACAGCGAGAGTGTCAATCTTCTTAGTGAGAGCATCTAACTTTATCCTTAAATCAGTGTCTTCCCTGACCTCATAGATGCCTCCTTTCACAGGAGCACGAATGGACTTATCTCGACAGCTTGAAAAATCCCACTGCTGCGAGTTATCGAGCAACTTGTCCAATGCCTTGTATGCTTCCTCCCCCGTCAGACTCAAGAATGCCCCCCCATTCATAGACTCGATCATGCTATGGTTGGGTTGAATCAAGCCTTGGTAGAAAAACTAAACAAGTCTCCATTTTTCATATCCATGTGGAGGGAATCTGATCAGTAACTCTTTGAAGCGCTCCCAGCTCTCAGAAAACTTTTCATCCTCATCCTGAGTGAAAGAACTAATCTCCTTTTGGCACTCATTCACTCTAGACATTGGGAAAAACTTATGATAAAATTTGCTAAGCAGATTTTCCCAAGATGTAATAGACCTGGGTGTGTTTGAATCCAACCATGCCCTAACTCTATCGTGAAGAGAAAAAGGGAAAAACCGAAGATGGACTGACTCCTCAGAGAAGTTCTAGAACTTGAATGTGACACAAATGTCTTTGAACTTCTTTACATGACTATAAAGATTTTCAAGATCTAAGCCATGAAATGAGGGTAGGAGTTGGATGACATGTGGCTTTAAGTCAAAATAGGTGGCATTGGTAGGTGGAAACACTATGCAAGAAGATGAATTAGTCGCAACGGGTGCGAACAAATCCTTAAGGGATGTAATGGAGTCCACGTTCCAAGCTCTAGGTTGCTCTACATGTTCCGGATGATTTGCATTCCTAAAATTTTCTCCCATCTCAACTGTCTCTCTTTTAACTAGTGCTCTTTTCTGTCTCCTAAGAGTTCTTTCTAAGTTGGGATCTAAATGTGTCAAATCTAAATTTAGGGATCTCCGACCAAGCATACACCGCACTAAAATAAACTAAACAGCAGAAACTACATAACAAAATAGAATAAATGCACAAACGGTAAACACACTATTCACAAAATGAACCAACAAAAATTTGCAAAAATATTTTTTTTATTATTTTTTTATTGAATAATGCAAATAGAAACAAATAAAATAAAAGGGTAACGTAGGGGGAAGGAGAGAAAGAGAGAAAGAAAAAAAGGGTATAGGAGATTGAGGGAAAGTCTATGGTGTCTTCCAAATTTTAAATGAGAAATGAGACTGATCCCAATCTAAATCCCGATAAGAGACAATGAGAGGAAGAAGAGAAATAAGATGGAAAAAGGAAAGAAGGTTTTGTTGTTGACATGTGTGAAGAATATAAGAAATAAACAGTGCAAAATGGGTTTGGCTTAATATTATGGATAATTGCAAGTAAATGTAATAAAAAGGTTTAGAGGACCCAAGCAACAACAAATAACTATGGCATCTTGATAGTTTAGAATCATATTTCGACGTTTACCATTGAAGGAAGAAGGAAAAATATATTGTTTTGCAATTGCACCAACAATACAATTCCCTACTGTTACTACATCTTGTAACCTTGATAGAGTTCAACTCGTAATTTTTTTCTAGTTGTTCCTAATGCACTTCAAGTACAATCCTTTTATTGCTGCATAAGCATCAACAACAAATTGTTGGAATGATCGACCACCTTGCAAAAGTGTTTTACCCTTCGATGTACGGTACTGTAATCGAAAAGCATCAAATTCTCATATTCAAATTGAAATTTGAGAAGAATCAGAATGGAAAATTATTTGTGTAAAAGGAATGCCTACCCTCCATCTATCTTCACCATATGAGAATAACAACGGATACTGTAAAGGCATGTAACTTGAATGGATCTCACTAATCCTTCTTAAGAAATGATCAACAGTGGATGCCACGTTATCATGATGATTAACATTCTCAAAACCATCACCAACCATTAATGTTTCCACCCCATTACATGTTGGGCGTATATATTGCCTCCAATTTCCCTCTATATTTTCCAAGATCCTTATGGACAAGCCTGCACTTGATTTTCAGTGAGGAAGTCACTGGTACATCTATAAACTTGTATGTAAGGACTGATCTCATCAAGCATTTGTTTCAATAGCTCCGCAATTCATAGATTGAATTTCTCCTACTGATGATTATTTCCAACAACAACCACTCGATTTTGAACTTCATGTTCGGTGTCATAAATATATAACTGATAAAATTTTGGCATATCCCCAAACTTAAGTAGTAAGGACCTTATCCTATGATAATTGTCTCTAGTTAAGTGAAATGAATAAGTTCTATGACCATCCAGAACACTATTATCAATTTTTCCTCCCATTGAAGTGAATGAGAACATCAAATGGTTACCCTAGAGAAGGTCTTTGAACTTTGATCGCCTAGTGTCGTATTTGTCTCCAAACTACTCTTGTAGGCTTGGAGTTGTAGATAGAAACAATGACAAATCAAATTTTCCATTTTGGCAGCAAAGATAAAACATTGGATTTGCTTTTGTACTCTTTGAAAATTTTTCTTGGATCCACATGCACCACATTTAGGATAAATACAATGAGGGGGATCAAATTTCAATATTTTCTTGAATCGAAGTTTTCTTATTATGCTAGAACCTTACAAGGAAGATTTATTTCTAATAATAAATTGATCATCCTTAGTTATGTAATAAAAAATATATTATGAGGAAAACCAAGAGTGATGATTCATAGTAACGAAAAAATGCAAAAGTCTTACCATATGGTTTGTTAATTCTTTGATGGCTTATGGAAGCTATGTCAATCCTAAGATGATGTAATTTTATGTTAGGATGGAACTTTGATCTATAAAAGACAATGTTAGATCTATATGCAAAGTGGCACCATCCACATTTAGAATTGAAAGAGTTAGCAAATTCATAGTAAGGACAATTCGTAAGCTGACACCAACAATAATGTAGTAAGGAAAATAAGTAAAGGTCTTACCATTTTGTTTGTTAGTTCTTTAATAACTTGTGGAAGCTATATCAGTCATAAGATGATGTCGACTTATATTGGGAGTGGAACGTTGATATGCAAATGACAAAGATGGATCAATCCATTAGATGGTACCATCAACATTTGAAATTGAAGGAGTTAGCAAATTCCCTCATCATATTTATCACTATGAGTAAATGAAAAAAAAAAATTAACATTGACAAAAATGGGAAATCATGTTGTATTTAATTTGTCTTAACTTTAGAAGGCAATACTATGTTCTGGGTAGTCAAACGTGCTTGTAATGAGGTATGATGACATGAAATAGTTAGGTTATTTGGATGTGCGAATCCTTTTTTTTTCGTAAAATATTCATCCTACGAAGTCATGCTAATGAAAGGATAAAATTTCTACATGTTGGATTGAAATTAGTGAAGTCTTCGATTTTATTTCCACCTAGTAATGAAAAATCTTATTAAAAAAATCTGAATTTATCGTTAGAATAAAAATTAATGTAGCATCTACCTACAGATAGATGGACTTCAATCCATACTAAAAATGCTTAAAATTATTCAAAAAGTCTCTTATTGTCCTACATATAAGTAAAATACAACCTTAAAAGTTATTACGAACAAAAATATAATGTCATATTGTGTTAGTGTCATGAGAGAAGGTCGAAAAAATGACAAACGAGCCATGGAAGTGCATCGAACTCTTCTGATAATGGTGTAATATAGTAAAATTTAGCATGTAAGACAATAACTGAGAACCAAACGTGAAAGTTAGTGTTTCTCTAACATGAAAAAAATCTTTCAATCTAGGTTGATGCCTTCCCTAACTCAGTGTAGGTTGATTTGATTTAAAACAAGCCTAAACTCGAAGAAAGTTATAAATATATAACTAAGGGAGAAGAAAAAATTCTAGTTATATCATTCAATGAATCTGATTATAGATTGAAGGTTCTACTTATACAACTTACGATTGAGCTGTTAGTTAGTTAAGATTCTGTTTTAGTCCTTAACAGATTGGTAACTAACTTCTCACCACTCATTCTTCTTCTTAACTCTTATTTTAGCTATCCAAATGGTATAAGTGGTAGTACTTAAAGTCTCAATGATTTTCTAGGTTCCTGAACATCATCTACCATGTTTTTTCCTTCTCTTGCTTCACTTGTTTCTCTTCTACTTTCTTTCTTCTTAGTCTTCTCTTGTCTTTTCTCTGTATCAATACTTCCCTATTTGAAAGACACCTTGCCCTCAAGGTGAAATTGAGGAATTCTTTTCTTGAAATTGAAAATTTTTTCCAAGGTGGCTTATTCTACTGGTAGTCCTTCCCACTAAATCAACCACTAGTTTATCCATTGTCCTTGTTTCAAAACATGTCTCTTTTTCAATATTATTAGTAGCTTGTATAAGATGTGTCCTTCACAACTGGAAGATAAAGGACATGGAATAAATCCCTCTTCTAGTCCTTTATAAGGCTTCAAGAGGGACACATGGAATACATGGTGGACTTGTGCATCTTGTGGTAATTCCAGTTTGTAAGCAATCTTTCTAACATGTTTAATGATAGTGAAAGGACCAAAAAAAATTCTTCCTAACTTGTTGGATTGTCTCTTGGTAACTGAAGTTTATTTATAAGGTTGTAACTTAACAAGCACCAAGTCTCCAACCTTAAAATAATGCTCTTTCATATGCTTGTCAACTACAGCATTTGTTTGATTTTGAGCTTTTTGTAGACGAAGCTTAATGACTTGGAGGATTTCAGTTCTGTCCCTTAAGTCTTTATCAATGCTTGCTAAGCTATTGTCTCATCTTGTGTATGCTGTCAGGTTTGGAGTTTTCTCTCCCAAAAACTATTTCAAAATGGGAGATGCCAATGGATAAATGAAAGGCAATGTTGTAGTAAAATTTTGTCCAACACAAGAACTTATGCCATTTGTTTTGGCTGTCACTTACGAAGCACCTCAAGTACTATTCTAGTGTTTTATTGACTACTTAAGTTTGGCCATCAGTTCGATAATAATATGCACTACTCATGTGTAGGGTAATGCCTTGCAGCTTAAATAGTTCTGTCCATAATGAGCTCATGAAGACTGAATCTTTTAATGAGAAAATGGTCTTTGGAAATCCATGGAGTTTGTATACAATGTTGACAAATAAGCTTGCCACCACAGCAGTTGTGTAGCGCTTTGGAAGATGCCCAAAGTGTACAAACTTTAATAACCTATCAATAACCATAAGTTGACTGTGAAGCCTTGTGTTGGAGGTAGATGTGTAATGAAATCCATGGAGATGTCTTCCTAAATTTACTTAGGAATGGGTAGTGATTGTAGGGCCATAAGGAGCATGGTTCACAGGCTTAATTTGTTGTCACACTAAGCATTCTTTAACAAATTTCATTTCTTCTTTCCTTGTATGCTTCCAAAAGAAACTGGAAGATAATCTGGTCAATGTTCTTTGAATGACAGTATGCCCTCCTATTGGTGATGAGTGACACTCATCTAATAGTTTGAGTTTGACTGTAAATTGAGGGCTAAGATATATCTTGCTCCTCCAATAAATCAACCCATTTATAGCTGCCCATTCAGGGTAATGGGTAAGGTGATTTATAATGGTAGTTGCTAGTTATACTAACTGAGGCATTTCATAATTTTCCCTTTTGATAGTCTTTAAGAAGTCAAATGAAGGTAGGTAAAAAATAAGATAAGATACCTTGTCTTTTTAATAAGTTTTGATTCTTGATTGGCTGTCAGCAACCACATTGTCTTTGCCTGGTTTGAACTTAATTTGGAACCTAAAGCCTAGGAGTTTTCTAAAGAAGACTTGTTGCTCAAATTTTTGTATTGTCTGGTCCATTAGTGCTTTGTGACTCCTTTGGTCTATATGAATCAAAAATTTTGACCCAAGCAAATACTATCTCTAGTGTAGTAGCACTGTTGTAGTAATGGCCAACATTTCTCTAGTGTAAGTTAAGGCTAGTTGCATTGAAGGGCATAAATTCTTACTAAAGAAAACTATAGGGTGGCAATGTTGTAGAAGTATAACTCTAATCCCATATCCAGAAATATTAGTTTCAAGAATAAATGTTTGATTGAAATCTAGAAGTGTCAGGACTAGGGTGGAGGTCATTGCAAGCTTAAGTTTCTCAAAAGCATTTGTGGCACACTCATTCCAGATGAATTTTTCATTCTTAAGCAAGTGAGTTAAAGGAAAATAAATAAAATTATATCCTTTAAAAAAATTTCTATAATATCCAATGAGGCCTAGGAACCCTTTCAACTGTTTCACAGTGGTTGGAATAGGCCACTCTATCATAGCTTGGATTTTTTGTGGGTCTGGTGTTACCCCTTGCTCAGAGATTATATGTCCTAAATAGTCAATTGAAGTGGTGCCAAAGCTGCATTTGGATAGCTTTGCATACATAGAAGCTTTGTGGAGACAAGTCAACACAAGTTGATAGGAACACTTTATGTGACGTTTTTAATGTCTTTCCTACCCTATTTGGCTTTGTAATTCTCTTAACTTTGTTATTTTGAGCTTAGTTTCTATTCTTAGTGTTTAGAGAGCTTGTGAACGTGGGAATGGTAAAAGAAGGTGCAAAAATAAGTTTTCTTAGTTACTTTAGGAAATTTAAGTGGATCAAGAAAATAGTATTATCATTCTAAGAAACTTTCCTAATTTGGAAACTTGCCTTTTTGATATCTTTCCTTTTCTAATTATGGGAGCATTCCTTATTTATTATTTTTGATTTCTTTGTAGGGAATTTCCACCTTGGAATTATTTGGATGATGTGTCAAAACACGAGAAAATATTGGAGTCCAATAGGGATCCTATGCGGGCCATTTGTGTAGAAGAACCCTAATGCATGCATTTGCACATGATTGCATGTGTCTAGACATGTTTAGAAGCTTGAGGAGTTTTTGGTTCAACTTGGGAAGAGATCTTTGCACATAAGGAAAGAAAATCAGGCCAAGAATTTGGCCACCTCAATTGTGCTTGAAATTTAAAAGCCGAAAACCCTAGTTTTCCTTCTAATTAAGCCCAGCCAAAAACCCTAGTTTTCCTTCTAATTAAGCATAGCCGAAAATCCTAGTTTTCCTTCTATAAGAGCACAACTGAAAACCCTAGTTTTCCTTCTAATTAAGACCAGCCAAAAACCCTAGTTTTCCTTCTATTTAAGCCCAGCCGAAAACCCTAGTTTTCTTTCTATAAAAGCACAGCCGAAAACCCTAGTTTTCCTTCTATAAGAGCACAGCCGAAAACCCTTTTTAGGGGATCTTTTTCTCTAACCGGCGGTTGAGTTCACTACTCCACATTCAAAAAGCAAGAGGCTGAAACACTCCACCATTCCATCTCCAATTGTGAGCACATAAGGACTTCTCCAAATTGTGTTTTCCTTCATCCATCATCATAGCCGTGAGGATCATCACCATCAAGTTTCCTTGATTGTGTTAAAAAAGTGTAACCCTTATGACTATTCTTTTTAATTATTTCAAACCTGGTTGTTATTAGATTAAAGAATACTGTGTTGGATTCTTATGTTGGAGATTATTGTTAATTCAATGAGTTGGTTAATTTTCAGATTTATTCTTTGATGTTTTCGAATTGTTCATGATATGTAGACATATGAATTCATGATCTTTATTACATATGTTGAATTTTCGGTTCTATTATATTGAAAACTTTGATATTGCAAATCATTGAAGCCATAATCGCACTTTCGTTCACCTAATTGATCTGGAGTACGATTTAAAGTGGTGAAAGCTATGAACAATAGCCAATGTTCTGGAAATTGCATGTTCATTATCCATGGATATTTTTGTTTTCAAAGGAATAAGGATCAAATTATTGAATCATAATTCCTTTTGATCTTAATGATTTGTTTAATTAGTTGTAAGGATGTGCTGAGTATTAACTTGATTGCTTAAACAAAATAACTAGCTGATGGACTTTTCCTAAACTTAGGGATTATCTAAGAAGGAATTTATAAAATGCATGATCTCTTTAGGTTTGCACTTTGATTCAATTCTGATATGTGATTGAGGCATGGATTCATTGTCTACGTTGAAACAATTTGATTAGTCATTTAATAAATTTGATTTTATGAATTGTGAGAGAAAATGATCTATTGTAAATAATTGTTTTTTAATTTCCTTAGTAAAATTCGTAAAAAAAAAAAAAATCAGATCATGAAAACCCCTTAATTTTGTGTAATATGTTAATAGATGTAGATTCATATTTGTTTATAAACTACTAATTAAACCAACCAAATTTTTTTTATGACTCTTTAGTATAGGAGTACCCGCAATCCCCGGCCAATAACGATACCCTACTAATCACTTTACTACAATCTTTTGCAGGGTTTGTTGATGACTAAATTAATGGTTTATCAAATGGTGCCGTTGTCGGGGATTACAAAATCCCTATATTTTAGTGTCATTTAACTTGTTAATATTCTGGTTACTAGTAAAATTTGCATGTAATATACCTTGTGTTTTACTTTATTGCAATTTTAGCATGTGACTTCCTTAAAACCATTTGTAATGTTTGTTTGAAGGGAAGCTCATTATTATTTGTATTTCAAACTTTAACTTATATATTGATGCCTTTGCTTTTGTTGTTTAGGTCCATGAATGTCAGCTGTCAGTAGAAAGACTCAAGAACTTTCAAAACACTTGGCTTTGCTAAAAGAAGTTACACTTTCTACAAATCAATCCCCACCTCACAAAGTAGGGAGGGTAGAGTCGGAGGAGTTATATAACTCTTCACATCACTTGTCAGATGAAGAAGAAGACAAATGTCTTCTTCAACTGATGGGGGAGCTGCACCAGCTTGTATTACTTGTCCAGAACCAGTAGTTGGCAAGGTAGCTGAGTTCGAGCTGAAGAGTGGGTTCTTGCACCATTTGCCCAAATTCCATGGGCTCACTAACGAAGATCCTCACAAAAATCTCAAGGAGTTTTGGTTTGTGTGTTCAAATATGTGCCCACAGAATGCGGATCTCAACATTCTGAAACTGAAGTCATTCCCTTTTTCACTTGAATATAGGGCAAAGACTTTGTTGTTTGATCTACCCTCAGGTTATATCAACACATGGGAGAAGTTGATGACTGAGTTTTTGACTAAGTACTTCCCTGCCTCAAGGATTACTATCTTGACGAAGCAGATAACTTGAATTGAACAAAAGAAGGATGAGGCATTTTATGCCTACTATGAGAGATTCAAGAGCTTAGTTGCATCATGTCCTTTATATAGGAGGAAGGAAGGGAATCTCCTCACTTACTTTTATGAGGGACTTCTCCCTCTTGAACGTCAATTGTTAGATGTTGTTACTAGAGGTTCTTTTGTGGATAAGACACCTGAAGTTGCTAAGGAATTGCTCACCCAACGTGCTCTTAATTATCAACAATATAAGGGAGTGTTAAACTCCACTCGTGAGGTGAATGAGGTATCTTCTAACTTTGCTCTTGAGGAAAAAGTTACTAAAATGTCTACTCTTCTATCTCAGGTATTGAACGTGAATGGAGCACAAGTACAACAAGTTGCTCAAGTCTGTGGTGTGTGCTGTACTCAAGGGCATCCAACTGACTAATGTCCCCAACTGATCAACAATGGAGTATGGGAGTCTCGTAATGTTGTTCTATTTCAAGGTAATCAAGGTGGAAAAAGGTATAACCCTTTCTCTAACACATATAACCCTGGGTTTAGAGATCACCCTAATTTTTGTTGGGCCAGCAGTGATAATTTTCAGAACCCTCATGGTCACGGGCAAGTGTTTCCATGCCCTCCAGGTTTGTTTATGAGGCCTCAGGTACCTCAAAACTTTGTCCCTATTCCTCTTGCGCCTACAAATTCTGCTACTTCTAATTATGATTAAATTTTAAAATCCCTTGCTCAAGGGCAACAAAATTTAACTATTGCCACTCAAGCTCTTGTTATAGGTCAACAGGCTCACACTAAGGATATTGCAGAGTTGAAGAAGCAATTAGGACAAGTGGTGGACTTCATGGGGAAGATAACTGAGAGTGGAAAATTGCCTAGCAACACTATTCCCAACCCAAATATCAAGCAAGCTAAAGTTGTTACCACAAGGATTGGTAAGACCCTTGTGGATGTTCCTAAAACTCAAAAGAAAGCCCAAGTGACCCACGATGAGGAAGAGGATGTTGAGAGCACCAAGAAGGAAATAAAGAAAGATCCTGCCACCTCAATAGAAGAAGTTATTGGTCCTTCATCATCTGAGAATGCTTTGAAACCTCGAGGTAACAAACAAAACCCTAAACACTCTTTTGATTATAATCTTTTTACTTATGTACCTTTTCCTAATAGGTTTGCCAAAACCAAGAACGATGAATCTGATCAGGCCATCTTGGAGATTTTTAAGAAGGTATAAGTTAACATGCCTTTGATTGAGTGCTTGAAGCAAGTGCCAAGATATGCCAAGTTTCTTAAGGAGCTTTGCACTACAAGGAGGCAGACTCGTGAGAAGGAAGTGGTGAAGATGAATGAGACAGTCTCTGCTGTCATCCAAAGGAAATTGCCACCAAAGCTTAAGGATCCAGGGAGTTTTTCTGTTCCTTGTGTGATTGGTACCAACAAATTTGATAATATCATGCTAGACTTAGGAGATTCAATTAATGTGATGCCTTATAGTCTTTATGCTTCTTTAGAGCTAGGTGTACTTAGAAGTGATAATGTTGTTATCCAATTGGTTTATCGATCTAATAAGTATCCTCAAGGATACGTTGAGGACGTTCTTGTGCAGGTGAATCATTTCATTTTTCCTGTTGACTTCTATGTTCTTGATATGGAAGATTCGCCCCTAAATTCCACTCCATCGCTTTTAGGGTGCCCATTCATGAGGACCATAAGAACAAAGATCGATGTTTATGAGGGAACACTGACCATGGAATTTGATAATGAAGTTATACACTTCAACATATTTGAAGCCACGAGGTATCCATTGACTGACATTAAACCCTATTTTTTTATTGATGATATGATTCACTTGCGTAGAGATTTATGGAAGCAATGGAAGAGGATTAGTTGAAAGTAACACTCTCTCAAGAAGTTGGTTATACTGAGAATGGAGAATCCATTTCTAGGGCTAAGTTGGAGAAGGCTGAAGAGCCCATTGTGATCAAAACCGTAGCCTCCCTTGAGGCCCCGCCCATATTACCAAGGTCTATTCCTTTGTCCCTTCCTATTTCCACTAACAAAATGTTACCTTCAATGATACAGACCCCTATACTTGAGCTTAAGGTTTCGCTAGATCACTTGAAGTATGTCTTTTTGGGGGACAAGGAGACACTATCTGTTATTATATCCTCGAAGTTGGAGGAGGACCAAGAGAAGAAGCTTGTGGGCATTCTGAAGAAGTAAAAGACTGCCATTGGTTGGACTTTGGTAGATATCAAAGGAATTAGCTCAACCATGTGTGCTCATAGGATCCTGTTGGAGGATGGTGCCAAACCCACCAGAGAGGCCCAAAGACGCCTACATCCACCTATGATGAAGGTAGTGCAAGATGGAGTAATTAAATTACTTGATTGTGGTGTTATTTACCCTATTTCAGATAGCAAGTGGGTGTCTCCTGTTCAAGTTGTGCTAAAGAAGTTAGGAGTTACTGTGGTAAAGAATAAGGAGAATGAGCTTGTACCTCAAAGAGTGGTGACTGGTTATCGAGTTTGCATAGACCTTAGGAAGTTCAACGCTTCAACAAGGAAAAACCATTTCCCTCTGCCCTTCATCGATCAGATGCTTGAGAGGTTAGCTGGTTATCCTTTTTATTGTTTTTTGGATGGATATAGTGGGTACAACCAGATCTGTATAGCTCAAGAAAACTAAGAGAAGACCACCTTCACTTGCCCTTTTAGCACTTATGCCTACAGATGTATGCAATTCAGATTGTGCAATGCACCGGTAGGTTTCAACATTGTATGCTTTCCATTTTCTCTGAATACATTGAGAATATCATTGAGGTCTTTATGGATGATTTTAGTGTCTTTGGTAGAGATTTCGATGCAAGCTTAGAAAATTTGGAACTTATTCTGAAACGTTGTATTGAAACTAATTTGGTTGTAAATTGGGAAAAAGTGTCACTTCATGGTGACTCAAGGGATTGTTTTAGGACATATCATATCTGCTAGGGGGATTGAGGTTGATAAATCTAAGGTAGATCTTGTGCATCACTTACCCTCTCCCACTTGTGTGACAGAGGTTCATTAATTTCTTGGTTATACAGGATTTTACAGGCTGTTTATCAAGGACTTCTCCAAGGTATCAAGGCCCTTGTGCTGTTTACTCCAGAAGGACACTCCTATTGAGTTTGATGAGGCGTGCAAGAAAGCTTTTGAGAAGCTGAAGGAATTATTGACTACTGCTCCCATCATGTCTCCACCTAATTGGTCCTTACCTTTTGAATTGATGTGTGACACCTCAGATTATGCTGTTGGGGCTGTTTTGGGACAAAGAATGGACAAGAAGCCCTACGCCATCTACTATGCCTCTAGGACGCTCAATGATGCTCAACTGAACTATTCCACAACTGAAAAAGAGCTCATTGCTGTTGTTTTTGCCTTAGATAAATTTCGCTCTTATTTACTTCAAACTAAAGTTATTGTTTATACTGATCATGTAGCTTTGAAATATCTAATGACAAAGAAGGAGGCCAAACTAAGGCTGATTAGATGGGTGCTTTTGCCTCAAGAATTTGATTTGGAGATCAAGGACAAGAAAGGGAGTGAAAACTTGGTAGCTGACCATTTGAGTAGACTTGTTCATGAGGAGGATGTCCTACCCTTGCAAGAATCATTCCCAGATGAGCAGCTCTTTGGGATTGAGGTAAGTGAGCCTTGGTATGCTGATATGGTGCATTATTTAGTTACTAGGCAATTTCCTGACACTTTACCTTGTTCTAATAAAGAAAAGCTTAAGAAAATGGCTAGGTATTACATATGGGATGAACCTTATTTGTGGAAGCATTATAGTGATCAAATCATTAGGAGGTGTGTCCATGAATTTGAGCATAAATCGATACTTACCTTTTGTCATTCTGAGTCTTGTGGTGGAAATTTTGGTGCACGTAGGACTGCCCGTAAGGTATTAGATTGTGGTTTCTTTTGGCCTTCTATTTTTAAGGATGCATACTTGTATTGCATGACTTGTGATAGGTGCCAGAGAACAAGTAACTTAGGCTCTAAGGATTAGATGCCCATAGCCCATATTATAATTTTGGCTCATTGGGAGGTGGGTCACTGAATCTGAGTATAAATCGATACTTGCTTTTTGTCATTCTGAGTCTTGTGGTGGATATTTTGGTGCACGTAGGACAACTCGTAAGGTATTAGATTGTGGTTTCTTTTGGCCTTCTATTTTTAAGGATGCATACTTGTATTGCATGACTTGTGATAGGTGCCAGAGAACAAGTAACTTAGGCTCTAAGGATTAGATGCCCATAGCCCATATTATAATTTTGGCTCATTGGGAGGTGGGTCCCTGAATCTGAGTATAAATCGATACTTGCTTTTTGTCATTCTGAGTCTTGTGGTGGATATTTTGGTGCACGTAGGACAACTCGTAAGGTATTAGATTGTGGTTTCTTATGGTCTTCTATTTTTAAGGATGCATACTTGTATTGTATGACTTGTGACAGGTGCCAGAGAATAGTTAACTTAGGCTCTAAGGATCAGATGTCCATGGCCCATATTATAACTGTTGAGATTTTTGATGTTTGGGGCATTGATTTCATGGGGTTGTTTCCTTCATCTAACTGTTTTCTTTACATTCTTGTGGCTGTTGATTATATGTCCAAGTGGGTGGAGACTAAGGCCACCAGAACTAATGATTCTAAAGTTGTTGCAGATTTCTTGAGATCTAACATATTTGCTAGGTTTGGAATACCTTGTGTGATTATTAGTGATGGTGGATTACACTTCTGCAACCGTACAATTGAGGCCCTGCTCAAGAAGTACAAAGTGACTCATAAGGTGGCAACACCTTATCCTCCTCAGACGAGTGGACAAGTAGAGGTCTCTAATCATGAGTTTAAGGGGATTTTGGAGAAGACTGTGGGCCCTACATGCAAGGATTGGAGCAAAAGACTTGATGATGCACTTTGGGCTTATAGGACAGCTTACAAGACGCCAATTGGGATGTCTCCATTCAGACTCACCTATGGTAAGACGTGTCACTTACCAGTTGAGCTTGAGCATAGGGCATGGTGGGCTGTTAAGTCTTTCAACATGGACATTGATGAGGCTGGTTTACAGAGAAAACTCCAACTGAATGAACTTGAGGAAATCAGAAATAAGGTGTATGATAGTGCATAGATCTACAAGGAGAAATCTAGAGTTTTTTATGATAAGATGATCCGTGGCAAGGCCTTTGTTGTGGGCCAAAAAGTTCTTCTCTTCCATTCGAGACTTAACTTTTTCCTGGTAAGTTACGTTCTAGATGGGTTGGTCCCTTCATTTTCACTAATATTTTTCCTCATGGTGTTGTGCAGATAAAAGTGACAAAACTGGAAATGAATTCAAGGTGAATGGCCATCGCTTGAAGCCTTACTATGAGGCTTTTGAGGAGCACACTATAGAGGATGTACCCCTCCTAGAGACACCACTCACAAAGGACTAAAAAAGAGGTATAAAGTCTAGGCTGAAAGACTGTAAACATTAAACCGCTGCTTAGGAGGCAACCCAATTCAATTGAAGCTGTGGAGGAGCCACCAACACAGATTTGCATTCTCTTTCTCTATTCCATTTACTTTGGTTGATCTTTATATGTTATTTGTTTTGTGTGATTTTTGAAAATACCTTGCCTATGTTTAGATTCTATATTACATGCTTATATATTGAGGACAATGTAGAATTTAAGTGTGGGGGAGGGATTTACATCTTTTTGAGTCATACCATTTTTTTTAGGACCCCTTCTAACTCAATGATGAAACTGATTTTTAAGATAGATGGTTTTTAAAAGAGTTTGGGCATACTTTTAAAGATCAAACAAGAAATGGAGTTAATTTGCTTATATTGTAGTCATACTTGGAAATTTTAATGCACATTAGCCTTGATTTGAGTAATATGTTGTCTTAGAGTGAAGCATGGAGACATATTGAATGATACTTGCATAATTCCGCAATATTTGTGAGTTTTTCGAGCCTTATAATTGATTTATTATGCATATCGATTCAAATTCTCTTCAAGGTGCATCTTGTGAATATAATGTTTTCTAGAACTTGCTTTAAAACCGCTTGAGACGATCGTACATGTTCAGATTTGGAGAAGATGGAGGCAAATTAGGATTTTAGCACCATCACTAAATGGCCTTTTTCCTAATCGTGATTTGACCCTTAGATAGCCTTTTGAGCCTAAATTAGCCTATTTTCTTCATTAACCCACATTCACTTACCCTTATGAACTTAAACATTTTACCTACCCTTTTTCCTTGGAACTAGTGAGCTTGGATCTTGTTTATGTTGTGGAAAAGTATAAGTGTGGGGGAATTTCATGTGGTTCTAAGGTGGTTGTGAAAAAAAAATGAGATAAAAGGAGTAGTAGGGACATGAAAAGAAGTGTTGTGATTCAAAGAATACAAGTTCTGAAGAATTGGGAGCATTATAAGTCTTTAAAGTAAGTTGAAAGCCAAAGTGATGAAATCTGCCCTAGAGTAATGGAAACGTAGTACTTAATAATGATGATCTATTTATGATGTTTTTGAATGCTTTCTAGTTCTGAGGAAATTTTGTGATATCCTTTCTCTTCTTTCTTATGAAACATTGACCCCTTAGCCCCATTACAATCTTTTCAAAAACCTCCTGATCCATTGATGTTCTATTTTTTTATGTGGAGAGTGGGTGCATGATTACACTCAAACTAACACACGATTATTGTGTATAGCTAAGGTGTCGATCCCACGAGGAAAAGTGAACTACAAGAAGAAGTGTAAACCTAAACACGAAACGATGAAATTCAACTGAGTGAATCTTTGTTTTACGAATGAAACTATATGAGAGAGTTGTGAAAATATGACGAAGGATTTAATAAAGAAATAAAAAGGTTCCTGGAATCCTTCCTAAGTTCGTTGCCCTATTCTAATTGTTGGAAATCACCTCACAAGAATGCCCAGGTGATGATTCCCAAATACCCAAGTCCCAAATGACTTGTAATGAAATGAAACAGCAAATGAAAGCAAGAAAGAAAAGAACACAAGCAATTTGTTATCGAGGTTCGACAATGTGCCTATGTCCCCATGAGCTTCTCTAAGCTCTCTACACTATCTTATCAATGAAGTTCTTTACAAAATACAACAACTCTCTCTAAGAAACCCAAGTTCTTGAAGAACCAAGAAGAGAAGAAAGAAAGTGATAGAACTATTACAAAAGCACTCTACCCACAATCTATACTACTTCTCTCTTTACAACCAGCCTCTCTACAATGAGTCCCTCTTGTGTTCTGTGTCTTTGCACTCTCACACAATTCTCTCTTGTGTAATGATCACTTATATGTCACAATGTGTCTCTTGTAATCTCTCAATTAATTAATGAGAATGAAGCTAGGTGACCCTTTATATAGTGCACCAACTTCTTGTTCAATCTTGAGGGTTAATCTCTACCCTTAGATCTTGATGACCAATTAACCATGGTCCTCATAAACAGGGCGCGCTACGGCCTGGAGCTGGGCACACTTGCTGCCCCTCTGGATGCTGCGGCCTGGGAAAGGCAGTGCCGCGGCTTGCTCCTTCCTCCAGCACTCCTCAGCTTCTGGGCATCACGGCCTTGGGGAGGGGGCGCTGCGGCTTGGCCTGATGCACACACCTTTTTCCAGCTTTGTGCTAAGGCACACTTCTAGTGTGCTAAGGCTTCAAGGACTTCATGCTTGACCTCTTCCAACCTTGTTCAAACCTTAGACAAATACCAACAATCTCTACCTTTGTCTAAATGTTTAAACCTGAACCATTGTGCAGAGAACTCTGGATCCAAACTCATCTTGAGTCATCAATCAACTAACTCCAATCCTAAGTAGTCCAAGGCAATGATTGGACTTACTTAGGGGTAGAACCTTGGTGCCTAAATCTGCAGGATTTTCCTCCGTGGCTACCTTGCCCATATGAATGCATCCTTTCGTAACATTTTCTCGAATGAAATGACACCGAACATCCATGTGCTTTATCCTCTCATGGAACACCAGATTCTTGCACAAGTGCAATGCACTTTAACTATCTGAAAACACCACAACCTGCTCTTCTAGAACCTTCAACTCTTCTAACAACCCTTTACACCACATAGCCTCCTTTATGGCTTCTGTTGCTGCTATGTACTCAGCCTCGGTTATTGAGAGTGCTACCACAGGCTGCAACTGAGCCTTCCAACTTACACGACATCCATTTAAGTTGAAAAAGTAGGAGGTAATCGATCTTCTTTTATCATGGTCTGCTCCGTAGTCCGAATCTGCATAACCCTCAAGACAGATGGACTTACCCCTCTTCTCATAAATCAGCCCCACTTTTGGGCTTCCCTTCATATACCTCAGTAACTACTTCATCCCAAGCCAATGCTCCTTTCTGGGATTACTCATAAACCTGCTGAGAACATTTTTTGCATGAGCAATGTTAGGTCTAGTGCTTACCATCATGAACATGACAGAACCAACCGCATTAGAGTAAGGGACCTTTTCCATTTCCTTCTTCTCCGCCTCCGATCTCGAACATTGATTGCTGGAGAACTTGAAATGACCAGCAAGGGGAACCTTCACTAGTTTGCTATCTTCCATAGAGAACTTAGATATCATCTTCTCTATGTAGGAAGTTTGAGAGATCTTCAATCTGTTTCTCTCTCTTTCTTGGATGATATTCATCCCAAGGATCTTCTGTGCATGACCAAGATCCTTTATCTCAAACTCTGAACTGCGTTGAGACTTCAATTCTTTTATTCTCTCCATACTGCTCCCAACCAGCAACATATCATCAACATAGATCAGAATGATCACAACTTTCTCAACCTTCTGCCCCTTGTAGTACAAGCATAAATCATAGTAGCTCCTCATGAAACCCAAGCTGATTATAAAGGAATCGAACCTCTTATTCCATTGCCAAGGTGATTACTTCAGGCCATAGAGAGATTTCTTCAATTTGCACACCAACTCTCCCTGCCTTCCTTCCTCATAGCCTTCGGATTACCTCATGTAGATGATCTCATCAAGCCCTCCATGTAAGAACGCTGTCTTCACATCCATTTGCTCGATTTGCTAACCAAATTGGACCACCATTGCCAATACTATCCGTATAGACTTGTACTTCAAAACTGGTGAGAAGATTTCGGTGAAATCTATGCCTTCTTTTTGTGTGAACCCCTTCGCCACCAGCCTAGCTTTATACCGGACTTCATCTCCTAGAGTATTCCCTTCTTTGATCTTGTAGATCCATCTACACTCCACAACTCTTTATTTTTCTGGTTTGGGCACCAATTCCCAAGAGTTGTTCTTCCTCAAAGAATCCATTTCTTCCTCCATAGCCTGCTACCACGTTGATGAATCCTTACACTCCATGGCTTCCATGTAGGTTTCTGGTTCAACCATTCTTCTTTCTGTCCAAGGAGCTGCTACATTAGCTTCCGCAAACCCATATCTCAAAGGTGGTCTCACCACCCTCCTTTCTCGGTCCCTTATGAGCTAGTAGTCATTCTGACTTGCTGCATCAACCTCTTCCAGTTCAGCCTCCTCTTGAGTGCCCTGAGTATGGCCTTCATTAATGAGCTCTACCAGGTTCGAACCCTCTTGCCTCTTCTGCTCTACCTGAACTGAATTCTCCTTGATACGATGCTCCACAAATTTCGGACTGGTTTGTTCACTAGCCCCTGCAGGGTTAGTTTTCTCTAAGTAGGGAAATAATAATTCATTGAAAATAACATCCCTACTTATAATGAGTTTCATTCCTTTAGGTTCTAAGGACCATAACCTATATCCCTTAACCCCATCACCATACCCTAGAAATACACATTTTCTAGACCTTGGGTTAAGTTTATCATTCTTTTGATGTGCAAATGTAGCACACCCAAAAGTCCTAAGGTTGCTCAACTCAGGGGGTTTTCCACTTCACATCTCCATGGGAGTCTTGAGCTCTAAAGCTCTAAAGCTCTAAAGAGTGATCTATTTACCAAGTATGCAGCAGTAGACACAGCTTTCCCCAAAAAATATTTTTGTAAACCGGATCTTATTAACATGCACCTAACTTTTTCGATAAGGGTCCTATTCATCCTCTCAGCAACTCCATTTTGTTGGTGTTTTTACAACCGTTCTATACCTTAGAATGCCATTTAATTCACATAATTTATCAAAATCCTTATTAAAAAATTCTAAGCCATTATCAGTTTGTAAAGCCTTAACTACCATACCCGTTTGAGTCTTCAACAAATTTTTCCACACAACAAATTTATTCAAAGCATCTGATTTATTTTTAAGTAAATAAACCGAAACATTTCTTGAATAATCATCAATTAAAGACAGAAAGTAAAAGTTACCTCCCCGTGTTGGTGTTCTTGCTGGTCCCCAAAGGTCTGAATGAATGTAGTCAAGAATGACCTTAGACTTGTGCACTCTGGTGTTGAAGCTGACCTGATGTTGCTTCCCAAGAACGTAACACTGGCAGAAATCCAATTTCTCTACTTTGTCTCCTCCAAGTAGACCATCCTTACTAAGAACTTGCAGGCCGTTTTCGCTCATATGTCCCAAGCGAGTGTGCCAAAGGGCTGCCCTATCCATCTCAACCATCAAGCTTGTTGCTTGATCATTGATTTCTGTCTCTCCAACCATCACATAGAGTCCATCTTTTATTGCTGCTTTGATCACTACCAATGATCCCTTGATCACCTTGATCTTTTCTCCCCCTGCTTTGTATGTATACCCCATGGAATCTAGTTTCCCTAATGAGATCAAATTCCTCTTCAAATTTGGAAGATACTTCACATTCCGCAGCAGCCTTGTGACTCCATCAAACATCCTCAAGTGGTGTCTCCAATCCCCCTCACTTGGCAAGAATTGTCATTCCCTAAGGAAACCCTTCCATCATTGATTTCCTTGAAATTCTTGAACCATTCCTTGTGAGGGCACATATGATAAGTGCACCTAGAATCTAGAATCCATTTCTCGCTGCCTTGCCTCCTGCTCACATTTGAGCATACAACAAGAACACCATCTTGTTGTTCTCCTTTGGCAATCGAAGCCACTCCATTGTTGCTATAGCTTCTCCCTCTCTCATCCCATAACCTCTTCTTGCAATCTTCCTTGAAGTGACCCTCCTTGTTGTAGTAGAAGCACCTCTTTCCTCCAAATCTTGGTTTGGAATGTGCTCTCCCATAGCTCTGCCCTCTACCTCTTGATTTCTCCCGGTAGTTGCCATGGTTGCTACTGCCATTCCAAGTTGCTGGCCTTCCTTTTACGAACAACCCTTCCCCACTTGATGCCTCCCTACTCTTGGCTTTGAAATCATGAGCCTTTATAGCATTAACCACAATTTCTTTGGTTAGTGTATCTCTTTCATATTCAATTGCATTAATTAAACTATCAAAACAACCAGGAAGAGAATTTAATAACATAACAGCCAATTGTTCATCCGGGAATTTAATGCTACAACTAGCCAAATCTTGAACTAGTTTATTAAAGACATCAAGATTATCTTGCAACTCTTTATTAAGATCCATTTTAAAAGCAAAGATTCTTTTAAGAAGATAAATCTTGTTAGGGAGAGTTTTGGTAAGAAACAATTCATCTAGTTTTTTCCATATGACAGCAGGATCTTCTGAGTCTTCGCACTCCCTTGTGACACTATCCGACATCTGCAAGAAAATGGTGCTGTAAACCATCTTCTTCATCTCAATCCGCTGGTCCTCCGTGATACTTGCTGGGAAAGCATCATATTCTCCAATAGCCAAGTCCACCTTCTATTGCATAAGAACAACCTTGATATTCTGCTTCCACAGGGAAAAATCACCCTTTCCATCAAACTTCTCAACAACGAAATTTGAATCCATCCTGCGGAGATGATCCCAGATGTGTGCAGCACCCACAAATTCTGTCAAACTTCTTCTAAACCTCAAGAACATAATCGAAGATTGATCTCAACACCGTTCTTGAACCACCCTCAAGAACACGATCTGATCTTGATCTTTACTCCGTTCTTGAATCACCCAAGAAGTTTGTTATTTAATTCTTGGAGTCTTGCTCTGATATCTTCTGTTCTTGCTCCGATACCCAGCTGTGCAAGCTCTGATACCACTATTTAAAATCACCTCACAAGAATGCCCAGGTGATGATTCTCAAACACCCAAGTCCAGAATGACTTGTAATGAAATGAAACAGCAAACGAAAGCAAGAAAGAAAAGAACACAAGCAATTTGTTATCAAGGTTCGGCAATGTGCCTACCTCCCCGTGAGCTCCTCTAAGCTCTCTGCACTATCTTATCAATGGAGTTCTTTACAAAATACAGCAACCCTCTCCAAGAAACCTAAGTTCTTAAAGAACCAAGAAGAGAAGAAAGAAAATGATAGAACTATTACAAAAGCACTCTACCCACAATCTATACTACTTCTCTCTTTACAACCAGCCTCTCTACAATGAGTCCCTCTTGTGTTTTGTGTCTTTGCACTCTCACACAATTCTCTCTTGTGTAATGATCACTTGTATATCACAATGTGTCTCTTATAATCTCTCAATTAATTGATGAGAATGAGGCTAGGTGACCTTTTATATAGTGCACCAACTTCTTGTTCAATCTTGAGGGTTAATCTCCACCCTTAGATCTTGATGACCAATTAACCATGGTCCTCCATCAATCCTTAGTGATCCTATCTATTTTGAGCATGTCTCCTGAACTCAACTAAAGGTTGAAATATGTGTGCATCAGTATGCCTAGTGTCACGGCCTAGAACAGGGCGCGCTGCGGCTTGGAGCGGGGCACACTTGCTGCCCCTCTGGGCGCTGCGGCCTAGGGAAAGCAGTGCCGCGGCTTGCTCCTTCCTCCAGCACTCCTCAGGTTCTAGGCGTTGCGGCCTTGAGGAGGGAGCACTACAGCCTGGCCTGATGCACACACCTTTTTCCAGTTTTGTGCTGAGGCTTCAAGGACTTCATGCTTGACCTCTTCCAACCTTGTTCAAACCTTAGACAAATACCAACACTAATCTTGACTCAATTGTTTTTATCTCAATTGCTAGTTTCACATCCCAAACAAGCAATTGGTAAATATTCAATCACAGCACATAAACACTCTAATGTAATTGCTACAAATTACTCTTTAAATCCAATTCAAGTACACACGGTCTATCTTATAGATTATCAAGAAACGACAATATATTTCAATAACAATAACGCATTAATGGACAAACCTAAAAGATAAATCTACCGAAATCAATCACATCTAAAAACTTGACATAAGAAGAGCTTGACAAGACTTATATGGAGGAGAAAGATGCAATCACTGAATTAAGAGTAAATGTTCTCATTCTAACTTAATCAAAGAGTAAATCATAAGCAATGTTTAACAATGAATCCATGCAACTAAATCAAGAATAGAAATAAGAACAACTACACCTAGGAATTCATCATTTTGCCTTGCTTGGAGATTAGTTGGACATTAGGCTCATGCTTGATTCACCTTAATGGAGAAGAATATGGTGGCTCTCCTAATTTTAGCCTTCTTTTTAGCAAAACCTAAGTATTCTATTAATACCCCAAAGGTTCAAGGGTATTTTTGGGTCAAAAAATGTCATTAAAGCCCTAATAAAGTCATGAAACAGAAACAGGGGATTGCACTCACGCCATGGCTCAGCCTTTCCTCGCCGTGGTGCCACCCTGGATCCTGGCTTTTTAGAGGCTCTGGAGGTCGAGGCGCACACTGGTCCAGGCCACGGCGCACAACCTGATTATAGCCTCTAGCTTAGCAACTAATGGCTCTGGTGGCCGCAGCTCAAACCTTGGCTTGCCGCAACATGGAACCCTAGAAATGGGTTTCTCTTCATTTTATCCTTCCGAAACCATTTCTTCACTACGATATGCATAGAGTCTTCGTGCTTTAAGCAACGTTAGCTTTTCCATCACTTTTAAAACCCAAAATATCTGAAAATGCATCGAAATAAATCAATGAACCAAGAATGACATTTTAGAATTATTAAGGCATAAATGTGTAATTCACCCTAAATCAACCCTTAAATCCTAACAAATAAATACTATTAAGATGCATTTTATGACTCTCATCATAACCCCCAACTAGCTTATTGCTAGTCCCTAACAATTCAAGCGAAAAACATGAAATGAATTCTATATTAGAAATCAAAAGAAAATGAAGCAATGTTAGCGGTAATCCAAGAGTAATTCAAGTTTTTGTCTAAAAGATCGCACATAACACACAACATGTAGAATCATTAAATACCACCCAAGTCCAAAAATAATCGAAACATCAACCTCAAAATCGTTATCGACTCTTAACATTTATCTTACCACAAACCATTAATCCAAACACTCGGATGATTTTATGCACAACATTCATGAATACAAGTCTTGGCCTCTAAAAACATATTAAATTGCGTGACATCAATCACAAATCAAACTCCATAGGCTTACCTTTCAAACCACTCTCCATTAATGTAGAAAAGTCACACTACATCGGATCACTAGGTCTTTAATAGGCTTGTCACGTTAGGCTAAGGTAAAGGTCAAGAAAGAACAAAAAGGATTAAACAAGTAAAAGAACTCAGTCTCTTAATTTTAAACACAACCACTTTAAACACTAGCTAACCTTACTTCGAAACCCGACTCATTCAACCATTTTTCGAGCATTTCGCTCACTAATTCACCATTTTTTTTCTTCTTTCTTTGCCAAAATTCACTTCTTATTTTTTTTTTAGCACATAACTATTCACATCTGTTTTCATTTTTTTACTCTTTTCCACAACCCCCAGCTTATCTCCTTTAATGTACTTGGGTTGTGGTATAGATAATTTTTCATATTTCCATCCTTACTCCTCTTCAATGCTTCTAAACAAATGTGTATAAACTAAGTTCTCTTAAAAGAAATGTAAGGATAAAATTTTTTTTTGGCTCATAAAAGTAAGTAAATGGGCTATCGAAAGAAACAAGGCTCAATTTTTTTTTAAGAAAAGGCTCAAATAGGTGACTAGCGATAAATCTAACAAGGGTGAGGTTGAAGGGCTCAAATGGTCCAAAGATGGCCTACATAATATCCTAAGTAGTGTGCATTCTAGGATTTCGCCTTAAGTGATTATCAAATAAGTTCTAGAGCTTGTCGAGACCGCAAAAGTATTCACAACACAATCACACATAAAACTTCTCTAAATGCTTTAGACTAATCATGCAATCTTACCACAAACCAGAGTCTCAAACCAAATGAAGATCGACACTTAAAATTAATCTCAAACAAAAGCAAGACTTAACTTCTTCTAAATTAACTCCAAAACTAAATTAATTTCAATTAAACTCATATCATTAACATGTAAATTAACTCCAAAACTAACACAAAGCATATTATTTTTTTTTTATAATTTATCCTAACAAACAAATTAAAATGAAAAAGGGAAAGTGACACCAAACAATTCAATGGTATGGAAAGAAATACGTTTCCTCCACCCCCAACTAAAAATTTGCATTGTCCTCAATGTGAAAGAAAAAGTAAAGGAAACTCCCTTTTTAACCAAAAGTGCGAGGGAGCCAAAAATTGTGCACCATCATTCATACTCCATATTGTTCCTCTTTTTGAAATTTCGATCTCTAACATAGAACAAAACAAGCAAAAAGAAAGAAGCTACTGTGTAACATTAAGATTCCCACCGAATGTTAGGTTAGCGCATCAAAACTAAATAGATAACTAAAAATGAAAGATGAAGAAAAATAAAGATAACGAAAAGTTAATCCGATATAAAAGTTAATACAGTCATCCGATAATAAAATAAAATGACACAAACAAAAGATAACCCAAAAGTTAATCCTCCATGTCATCGTCCTCCTCTTCATCCTCCTCTGGAGCTGGATCAAAAGATGAACCCGGATAGGGTGGCAAGGTGGGAAAATGATCCATATCACAACCGGTGATGGAGGAAGGTGTTGGTACATCTGACTAAAAGAAGAGTAAACCGCTACTTGATAATCTGCTTGCCTGGCTAAGAATCAATCCTAACGATCAAACCTATCCTGTAAGAATTTCTTATGCTCATTAAACTGAATCTCTAAATGTTCAAGCCTCTTTGCAACAGTCAAAGACCTAGGAGGTAGAGGGGGTTGTTCCCTCTCCTGGAGCTTGCAACCTTGTTGCCTGTTGGTATTTGTCTAAGGTTTAAACATGGTTTGAAAGGGTTCAGCATTTGGCCTTGGCACCTTAGCACACAGAATGGAAAAAGGGCTCAGCATCAGGTCAAGCCACGGCCCAGCCTTCCCAGGCTGCGTATCCCAGCATGGAGGAGTCCTGGAGGAGGTGTGCCCTGCAGCTCAGCCTCCCCCAGGCCGCGGCGTCCAGAAACTTGAAGAAGTGTGCTCTGCCCTGGGCCGCGGTGCCAGGCACACTGGTGCACACATGTTTTACCCTTTTGAGTGGTGCGTGAGGCATGTTCAAAACATACAGGATCACTAAGGATTGATGAAGGGCTATGATTGAATGGTCCTCAAGATCTAAGGTTGGCTATTGACCTTCAAGATTGGTCAAGAAGTTGGTGCACTATATAAAGGGTCACCTGGCTTCAATCTCAATAGAATAACACAAGTTGTAAACACAAGTGATCATCATACAAGAGAATTTAAGTGCTAGTGTGAGAGTGCAAAGACATAAAACACAGGAGAGGCACTATAATATATCTCAAAAGCGAGGCTGGTTGTAAAGAGGGAGTAGTATAGACTGTGGGTAGAGGGCTTTGTAATAGTTCTTATCACTTTCTTTCTTCTCTTCTTTGGTTCTTCAAGAACTTGAGATTCTTGAAGAGGAGTTGTTGTAACTTGTAAGAACTCATTGGTTTAGTGCAGAGAGTTCGAAGGAACTCATGGGGATGTAGGCTATTACCAAACCTCGATAACAAATTGCTATGTTCTTTCCTTTCTTTGATTTCTATTTCTATTTCTGATCGTTACAAGTCATTTTAGATTTGGGTGTTTGGAAGATCACCACCTAGGCATCTCAAGGTGATTTCCCAACAGTGGTATAAGAGCCAGAGGAGCTTTGGAGAGTGGGTATCAGAGCTGGAACAGAAGGTGTCAGAGTCAAGACTCCAAGAATCAAAGATCAACTTCTTGGGTGATTCAAGAACGGAGTAAAGATCAAGATAAGATCGTGTTCTTGAGGGTGAATCAAGAACGGTATTGAGATCAATCTTCGATCGTGTTCCTAAGGTTTAGAAAAAGTTGAAAGCAGTTGTGGGTGCTGCATAAATCTAGGATTTTCTCCGCAAGATGGCTTCAAATTTCATTGTTGAGAAGTTTAATGGAAAGGGAGACTTTACCCTTTAGAAGCGGAAGATTAAGGTTGTTCTTATGCAACAGAAGGTGGACTTGGCTATTGGAGAAGATGACGCTTTTCTAGCAAGTATCACAAAAGACCAGTGGATTGAGATGAAGAAGATGGCGTACAACACCATTTTCTTACACATGTCAGATAGTGTCACAAGGGAGTGTGGAGACTCAGAAGATCCTACTGTCATATGGAAGAAACTAGATGAGTTATTTCTTACCAAGACTCTCTCATATAAGATTTATCTTCTTAAAAGAATCTTTGCTTTTAAAATGGATCCTAATAATGAGTTGCAAGATAATCTTGATGTGTTTAATAAGCTAGTTCAAGATTTGAATAGCTATAGCATTACATTCCCAAATGAACAATTGACTGTTATTTTGTTAAATTCTCTTCCTGATTGTTTTGATAATTTGATTAATGCTATTGAATATGGAAGAGATACACTAACCAAGGAAATCGTGATTAATGCTATAAGGGCTCATGATTTCAAAGCCAAGATAAGGGAAACATCTAGTAGTGAAGGGATGTTCGTTAGAGGAAGGCCAGCAACTCGAAATGGCAGTAGCATTCATGGCAACTACCGGGAGAAATCAAGAGGTAGAGGGCAGAGCCATGGGAGATCTCATTCCAAACCGAGATTTAGAGGAAAGAGATGCTTCTACTGCAACAAGGAGGGCCATTTCAGGAAAGATTGCAAGAAGAAGATGTGGGATGAGAGAGGAAGAAGCTATACCAACAATGGAGAGGCTTCGGTTGCCAAAGGAGAATAGCAAGATGATGTTCTTGTTGTGTGCTTAAATGTGAGCAGCAGACAAGGTAGCGAGAAATGGATTATGGATTCTGGGTGCACTTATCACATGTTCCTTCCTCGAAATTGGTTCAAGAATTTCTAGGAAACCAATAATGGAAAGGTTTTCTTGGGGAATGACACTTCTTGCCAAGTGAGGGGGATAGGAGACATCCAGTTGAGGATGTTTGATGGAGTCACAAGGCTGCTACGGAATGAGAGGTATCTTCCAGATTTGAAGAGGAATTTGATCTCACTGGGGCAGCTAGATTCCATGGGGTATACATACAAAGCAGAGGGAGGAAAGATCAAGGTGACCATGGAATCTTTGATAGTGATCAAAGTAGCAATAAAAGATGGACTCTATGAGATGATCGGAGAGACAAAAATCAAGGATCAAGCAACAAGCTTGATGGTTGAGATGGACAGGGCAGCCCTTTGGCACACTTGCTTGGGACATATGAGCGAAAAGGGCCTGCAAGTTCTCAACAAGGATGGTCTACTTGGAGGAGACAAAGTAGAGAAACTTGATTTCTGTGAGTGTTGCATTCTTGGGAAGTAACACCAGGTCAGCTTCAACACTGAAGTGCCCAAGTCTAAGGGGATTCTTGACTACATTCATTCGGACCTTTGGGGACCAGCAAGAACACCAACACATGGAGGTAACTTTTTCTTTTTGTCTTTAATTGATGATTATTCAAGAAAGGTTTGGGTTTATTTTCTTAAAAATAAATCAGATGCTTTGAATAAATTTGTGGCGTGGAAAAAGTTGCTGGAGACTCAAACGGGTAGGGTAGTTAAGGTTTTACGAACCGATAATGGCTTAGAATTTTGTAATAAGGATTTTGATAAATTCTGTGAATTAAATGGCATTCTAAGACATAGAACAGTTGTAAAAACACATCAGCAAAATGGAGTTGCTAAAAGGTTGAATAAGACCCTTATGGAAAAGGTTAGGTGCATGTTAATAGGATCCGGATTACAAAAATATTTTTGGGGAGAAGCTGTGTCTACTGCTGTATACTTGGTAAATAGATCACCCTCTAGAGCTTTAGAGCTTAAGACTCCCATGGAGATGTGGAGTGGAAAACCCCCTGAGTTAAGCAATCTTAAGACTTTTGGGTGTGCTGCATGTGCACATCAAAAGAATGATAAACTTAACCCAAGGTCTAGAAAATGTGTATTTCTAGGGTATGGTGATGGGGTTAAGGGGTATAGGTTATGGTCCTTAGAACCAAAAGGAATGAAACTCATAATAAGTAGGGATGTTATTTTTAATGAATTGTTATTTCCCTATTTGGAGAAAACTAACCCTGCACGGGCTAGTGAGCAAACCAGTCCGAAATTTGTGGAGCATCGCATCAAGGAAAATTTAGTTCAGGTAGAGCAAGGAAGGCAAGAGAGTTTGGACCAGGTAGAGCGCATTGATGAAGGCGAAGCCCAGGGCAGTCAAGAGGAGGCTGAACTAGAAGGGGTTGATGTAGTAAGTCATAATGACTACCAGCTCACAAGGGACCAGGGAAGGAGGGTGGTCAGACCACCTTTGAGATATGGGTTTGCGGATGCTAATGTAGCAGCTCCTTGGACAGAAGGAGGGATGGTTGAATCATAAACTTACATGGAAGCCATGGAATGTAAGGAGTCATCAAAGTGGTAGCTAGCTATGGAGGAAGAAATTGATTCTTTGAGGAAGAACAACTCTTGGGAATTGGTGCCCAAACTAGAAAAACAGATAGTTGTGGATTGTAGGTAGATCTACAAAATTAAAGAAGGGAACACTCCAGGGGATGAAGTCTAGTATAAAGCTAGGCTAGTGGCGAAGGGGTTCACGCAAAGAGACGGCATAGATTTCACAGAAACCTTCTCACCTGGATGTAAATTAGATGATGTGGTGATATTCCTCATCTATGTTGATGATATGTTGCTGGTTGGAAGCAACATGGAGAGGATAGAAGAATTGAAGTCTCAACTCAATGAGGAGTTTGAGATGAAGGATCTTGGCCATGCACATAAGATCCTTGGGATGAATATAATCTAGGAAAGAGAGAGAAATAGATTGAAGATTTCTCAGACTTCCTATATAGAGAAGAAGATATCTAAGTTCTCTATGGAAGATAGTAAACCAGTTAAGGTTCCTGATTACGCCCAAAACAGTAACGCAGTTGTTATAGAACGACTTTGGGGTGTCGATTCCACAGGGAAACAAGTTAACTATAAAGAAAGATGTAAACCTTAATATGAGATAATATAATCAAAATAAGTAAACAATCTGAAATTGATGATGAAGTAATTGTGTAGGTTGTAAAATATGATAGAGGGAAAACAAGGATCCGGGAATCCTCCCTAGGTTCATTGCCCTAGTCCTAACTTGATTCAGTTGTTTTTATCTCGATTGCACGTTTCACATCCCAAACATACAATCGACAAATATTCAATGAGAACATGTATAAACCCTAATATGATCGTAATGAAATACTTCTTATTTCTGATTCATGCACATATGATCTATCCTATAGGTTTATCAAGAAACGACAATATATCTTTGTCGACAATATTGAAATAATGGACAAACCTAAAGGCTAGATTTACCTAACTCAATTATACCCAATAATCTTGACATAAGAGAAGCATGACCAAAGTTATATCAAGGAAAAAAGATACAATTATCGGAATAGATAAAATCTTATAATTAGATAAAGAAGCAAATCATGACAATGTTTGACAATAAATTCTTACTACAACTGAACCAAATAAGGGTAGATAAGGACAACTACACCTAGGGATTCATCCCTTCGCCTTGCTAGGAAGTTAGTTAGCCATGGTGTTCATGGCTAAACACTTTTGTGGATGAGCTGTTGCTTTGAGTTTTCTGGCTTTTCTTCTCAGCCAAGATGCCCCCTCTCTTAAACCCCAAGTATCTTATTTATAGTACAAGAGTCCAACGGTGTTTTTGGGTTTATTCTAATGTTTAAACCCCTAATTAAAGTCTAACTCAGAGATGAAAATCCGTGTGTGCGCTGCAGTGCTGCTGGGGAGCACCGCGGTGCTAGGCATATTCTGGATTGGGCAAGCTTCTAGGCACCGCGGTGCTGTTGAGGAGCATCGCGGTGCTGGCTGGTTGTTCACAATGGGTGAGTTTCTGGGCACTACGGTGCTACTGAGGAGCACCACGGTGCTGGCCTTTTTGCTGATTTTCTTCATGCTTTGCCTCTCCGCAGCCACTCCTATGCTTCGTCGTGCATGGAACCTTGGTGCTTTTAAACAACGATCGCTTCTTCTCCTCTTTAGAATCAAAATACCTGAAATTGTACTAGAATAAGTTAGTGATCTAATAATATTCCTTAAGAGTTATCAACACACAAGAGTGCAAGATAGACCGAGAAGAATCATAAAATGCTAACAATTAAACATCGTTAAGGTGCATTTTATGGCTCTTATCACAACCCCCAACTAGCTTATTGCTAATCTCTAGCAATTCAAGCGAAAACAAGAGATGAATTCCATGGTGGGAGTCAAAAACAAAGTAAAGCACTACTAGTGTTAACCAAGAGTAATTCACTTTTGTCTCAAACATTGCACACAACATACAGCACATAGGATCATTAAATATCACTCAAATCCAAAAATAATCCAAATATCGATCTTGCAATCGTTATTGACTCTTAACATCCATCTTACCACAATCCAATAATCTATACACTTGGATGATTTTATGCATCACATTCATGAATACAAGTCTTGGTCTCTAAAAAACATAAAAAATTGTGTGACATCATTCACATAAACAAACTCCATAGACTTACTTTTCAAACCACTCTCCACTATTGTAGAAAAATCACATTACATTGGATCAATAGGTCTTTAATAAGCTTGTAATATTAGGCTAAGGTAAAGGTTAAGAAAGGATGGGAAGGAATTACAAGTAAAAGAACTCAATCTCTTAGCTTTAAACATAACTACTTTTAAGCACTATATAACCTTACTTCAACACCCAACTTTTTCAACTATTTTTCGAGCATTTTTTCTCAAATCACCACTTTTCTTTTCTTTTCTTCTTTCTTTGCCATAATTCACTTTCCTTTTTCTTTTGTATTTTGGCATAAGACCATTTACCTCTTTTTTTTTCTTTTTTTAAGGCTTCTTTTCTTTTCCATAACCCCCAACTTATCTCATTTAGTGTACTTGGGTTATGGTTTCCATATTTCCATCCTTACTCCTTTTAAGTGCTTCTCAATAAATGTATATAGCTAAGTTCTTTGAAGAGAAAGGTAAGGATTAAATATTCTCTTTAGGCTCATAAGGGTGAGTAAATGGGCTATTTAAAAGAAACAAGGCTCAAATTGGTGACTAGTGGTAAATATAGCAATGGTAGGTTTTTGACAGGCTCAAACGGTCCAAAATGGCCTATATCATATATTGTGAGTTTTAAAGTACTCGCAAGTGCACGAGTCATTTGCAATATAGTGTTGTGCAAGTGCGAGGTCGAATCCACAGAGAATTGCGTTGTGAAAATATTTTTATCTAAACTAAGCCTTTTTTAACCTAGTTCCAAGTTTTGAATTGTCTTTTGCAAAACAAATATAAACTAAACTATATTGATTTAAAGACTAATGATAAAAACACTAAGGTTTCTAAATCCACCCCACCAAAGTAAAGCATATATCTTCACGTTCTATATAAAAATAATCTATCAAAACATTCTATGAATCCAACTTTAAACAAATCACAACAAATATCCCAATTAAACCAAAACAATCCAATGTATCCGCTTTTAACAAATCACAAAGGATATCCAATTTAATAAAAAACGATTCAATGTATCCATCAGATAAAACACACAGAATATCCAACAGAACAATTTAAACTCAATCAATCATAAGATTTTACTCAAATAATTGAACAGAACATTTATACTAAAAAACATCATAATTGTATAAACAAATCTGAAAATATTATGCCAAACAACGGCGAGGCTTCATCTTCAACCTTAGCTGAAGATTTTAGCCACTCATAATCATAAAACTAAAGTTCACAATAACAGTACTAAACATTAAACTTTAAAACTAACAAAAGCAGTAAATTAAAAACTGACTATACATGGGGAGAAATTCCACTTGCTGTTGGGCGGCGCTTCCCCTCGTGATAGCAAAGCCTTCGGAGATCCACCAGAATGCTAGTAGAAGTCCTCCAAATTGCACCAAAATGACACTTGGATTGCTTACTAAAGATGAAGTGAAGAGGGGCTTATATAGGAAAATATCACAAGTGCAATATGCTTCCAATCCGATGTGGGATACTGCAAATTCCAGCTTTTGCTCTTTGACCTTTGTCTACTAAAACTGCCATAACTTTCTCTAGAAAAATCATTTTATTGATCTGTAAAATTTTTCAGAAAATAGACATCGGGATCTTTCCAAGAATATATGGCTCATCTCCTAGTTCTCTTTGAATCAATACAGTTTAATCCTCAAAAATGGCTGATCTGTCACGCTGAAATCATGCACAGCCTGATTTTTGTCTACTAAAACTGCCATAACTTTCTCTAGAAAAATCATTTTATTGATCCGTAAAATTTCCCAGAAACTAGACATCCAGATCTTTCCAAGCATATATGGATCATCTTCTGGTTCTTCCTGAATCAATACAGTTTAATCTTCAAAAATGGCTGATTTGTACGAGCAATTCTGACAATTTAGTGAAACTCCTTTACAAGATTGTAAACCTGTAAAACAACGAAAAAAAACTCAAAGTAACAAATTCCTAAGCTAAAAAATGTAAATTAAGGGGTCAAAATATGCAATATTTGGCACTCATCAAATACCCCCAAACTTTCATTTTGCTAGTCCCTTAGCAAAACAAAATAAAAGACTAAATGAAAAATAAAGGACATAAAGATAAGTTCATCACTCATGGTATCCAAAAATTTAAGGAGCACACATCACCACGATATTCATTCATGAGCAAGCTTAAAAATATAAACCCATCTTCGCTATAAATAGAAATGTTAAAATCTAATTACTTACAAAAGGCAGGTTAAAGCATCACAAGTCTGACACTGTGTAAAGTGAATTAGCATATAAAAATGAAGCTTCCAAATAACTCCAATGTGTAAGGTCTCCATGTCTCAAGATTCACCAAATTTCCCATCAGAATGAACGAAAATGGCATAGTTTTTATTTTATTTATTTATTTTTTTTAGTAAGGCTCTGCTATGTTTAGTTCCCTTAAGCTTTCTAATTGACCCATGTAGCGAGTGTTGAGTCAATGACTCCCAAACCAGATGGTTTTAGGGCATTAGGTGTAAAAACACCCCTAAGGACTTACTAACTCGAGTCAAAAAGGCTATGAAATTAAACTGGCCTTAATACTACCAAGTAAAATTCCCACATTTTGATGTGAACACTCAATGCTTACTGAGGCAAGAGGTCCAGTTACTTAGTGGAAAGTTTATTTATGATCATCATTTTTTTTTATATTTTTTGGGTACTTTTTTAATGCCAAAGTGCTCGTACACATTAAAATCACATGTCATACCTCACATAATTTGTGCTAATGTGCTCGTGTTAGATTAGATCAAACATGTGAATTCTCAAATACCTAAAGTAACTAAATTTTAAAACTTTATCACCAGATCATGTCTTCAAAATTTTAAGCTCACCAATGACATCACATCACAGAAATTGTTTAGATCAACCAAAATTTCAAAATAACATGAGCATACATTTACTTTCTTTCTTTTTCCTTTTTTTTTAAATGAAGAAAAACAACAACAAATTAGGACAAAGTGTGTGTAATGTGTCTCCTATACCCCCAAACTTAAATTACACATTGACCCCAATGTGTGAATAATATGGAAAGAGCTGACCTGGGATATTGAGAACCATTTGGACTGGTATGGCTCATAGCATACCCCCAAACTTGATCTGAAGTACGTTTTGTCCCTGAAAAATAAAGACTGGAAAACAAAAAAAAAACACTAGAGAAAAACAATAACAAGAAATATGTAAAACACCATCTCACTTCATCATTCAGGTGGCAATTCTTGGTGCCATTTGGTGCAATCCGGTGGATGTCTGCTAGCATTCTGGTGGATCCCGAAGGCTTTGCTACCACAAGGGGAAGTACCGCCCAACAGCGAGTGGAATTTCTCCCCTGTATAGTCAGTTTTAATTTAATGTTTTTTTTTGTTAGTTTAATATTTAAAACTGACTCTTAGTAAATTAAAACTGACTATACATGGGAGAAATTCCACTCGCTGTTGGGCGGCGCTTCCCCTTGTGGTAGCAAAGCCTTCGGGATCCACCAGAATGCTAGCAGACGTCCACTGGATTGCACCAAGAATTGCCCCCTGAATGATGAAGTGAGATGGTGCTTTTATAGGGGGAGTCCCAGAACACAGTAGGTTGCAGATTCAATGTGGGATACTGCCCGAGTGCACTCGATCGCAAAATGGTGCGATCGATCGTATGTGCGCTCGATCGCACGTCTTGTGCACACGATCATATGTGAGCTTGATCGCATGTCTGATGCGCTCGATCGCAGGTGCACTGCACTGCAAAGATTTCAATGTGGGATGTTGACCATGCACTCGTTCGTAGGCAGGTGCGCTCGAGCGCATATCTCGTGCGCTTGATTGCATTAGGCATCCTCATCTCTTGCTCTTGAAGCTTGACATCTCTCGAAATGCTTCATTTTCTCCACAAACCTATAAAAATACACAAAACACAGAAAAGACATAAAATAAAGTGAAATAATACAAACTAAGAGCTTAACAAATATAATTTAGGGGCTTAAATATGCAATATTTAAGACTCATCAAATACCCCCAAACTTATATTTTGCTAGTCCCTTAGCAAAACTAAATGAAAAACAAAGAACACAAAGATAAGTTCATTACTCATGGTATCCAAAAATTTAAGGAGCACTCAAAATCATTAAATTCATTCTTGAGCAAGCTTAAAAAATCTAACCCATCTTCACAATGAATAAGAATTTAAAACCTAATTACTTACAAGAGGCATGCTAAGACATCACAAGCTTGAATCAGTATAAAGTGAATTAGCATATACTGATGAGGTTTCCAAATAAGTTCAATGTACAATGTTTCCATGTCTCAAGATTCACAGAATTTCTCATCAGAATGAACAACGATGGCATAGTTTTATTTTATTTTTTATAAGGCTTTGTTATGTTTAGTTCCCTTAAGCTTTCTAATTGACCCATGTAACGAGTGTTGAGTCAATGACTCCCAAACCAGATGGTTTTAGGGCATTAGGTGTAAAGACACCCCTAAGGATTTACTAACTCGAGTAAAAAAGGCTACGAAACTAAACTGACCTTAATACTACCAAACAAAATTTCCACCTTTTAACGTGAACACTCACTGCTTACTGAGGCAAGAGGTCCAGTTACTCAGCGAAAACTTTCGCAATGATCATTATGAATAAAATTTCCACCTTTTGACGTGAACACTCATTGCTTACTGAGGCAAGAGGTCTAGTTACTCAGTGGAAAGTTTATTGATGATGATCATTATAAATATTAGTAATATTTTTTTTTTATATATGCCAAAGTGTTTATCCAACAAGTCATCCCGTTTCAGTTAAGATAAGAAACATACACATTAACATCACATGTCATACCTCACACAAATATGTGCTAATGTGCACGTGTTAGATTAGATCAAATATGTGAATTCTCGAATGCCTAAAGTAAGTAACTAAAGTTTAAACTCTATCATCAGATCATGTGTTCAAAGTTTTAAACTCACCAATGAAATCGCATCACAATTTTTCAGATCAACCAAAATTTTCAGACGAACATGAACATGCATTTATCTTCACTAAAAAACAACAAAAAATTAGGAAAAATTGTGTGAAATGTGTCTCCCATATCCCCAAACTTAAATTACACATTGACTCCAATGTGTGAACAATATGGAAAGAGCTGACCTGGGATATGGAGAACTATCTGGACTGGTATGGCTCATAGCATACCCCCAAACTTGAACTGAAGATCGCGTTGTCCCTGAAAAATAAAGACTGGAAAACAAAAAATACTGGAAACAAACAGTAATCATAAAAATGAAAAAATAATAAATATACAGAAAGGATATGCTGTGGGGTGCCTCCCATGAGCACTAAGTTTAAAGTCTTTAGCTAGACTCTCCATAGTAGACGACACTCAATCTGAGTAACTAGGATCCTCCAACAATATCGTCTTAATGTCCAGACTCCTAAACTCCAAGAATGGTTTTAGCCTCTGTCCATTTACCTTGAAAGTGTTACCATTCTTTGGATCCTCAATCTCGATGGCCCCATGAGTAAAAACCGACCGAATAATAAATGGGCCTGTCTATCAAGATTTGAGCTTGCCTGGAAAAAGATGCAGGCGTGAGTTGTAAAGAAGAACTTTTTGACCCGGCTCAAAAGCTCGTTTCAAAATGTTTTGGTCATAAGTCTTCTTCATTTGTGCCTTGTATGACCGTGCACACTCATATGCATCATTCCACAGCTCCTCTAATTCATTGAGTTTGAGCTTCCTTTGTGAGCCGGCCTTGGAAAGATTGAAGTTCAGCTACTTAATAGCCCAATACGCACGATGCTCTAATTCTTCCGGAAGGTGACATGCCTTTCCGTACACAATACAATAGGGAGACATGCCAATTGGCGTCTTGAAGGCTGTCCAATATGCCCATAGTGCATCAGTCAATCGCAGAGACCAATCCTTTCTACTAGGGTTCACAGTCTTCTCCAAAATTTGCTTGATCTCGGTATTGGAAATTTCCACTTGGCCACTCGTCTGAGGGTGATACGGGGTGGCAACCTTGTGTGTGATGAAATACTTCTTCATTAACTGCTCAAAAATTCGGTTGCAAAAGTGCTTACCTCCATCACTTATGATTGCTCGAGGCATACCAAAACAAGCAAAGATAATGTCCTTCAAAAACTGGACCACAACTCTATGGTTATTGATCTTGCATGCAACGGCCTCCACCCATTTGGACAGATAGTCTATAGTAACCAGAATGTACAGGTAGACAAAGGAGTTTGGGAACAGTCTCATAAAATCAATACCCCACACGTCAAAAATCTCAACAATTAGGATAGGGTTGAGGGGCATCATATTCCTCCTAGAAAGACTTTCTAGCTTTTGGCAACGCTCACAAGATACACAGTAGGAGTGAGAGTCTCGGAACAGGGTAGGCCAATAGAATCCACACTGTAAAATCTTTGCAGTGGTCTTTTTAGTATTGAAATGGCCTCCATAAGCATGATCATGACAAAAGGCGATGACATTAGATTGGTCATGCTCAGGAATACATCTTCTGATGATCTGATCAGGACAATACTTGAACTGGTAAGGATCATCCCAGAAAAAATGTTTTACCATGGCCAAAAACTTTGATTTATCTTGTCACCCCCAATGTAAAGGCATTTGACCGGTGACAAGATAGTTCACTATATCAGCAAACCATGGCGCGGGACTGTGAGCAATGTGCATCAATTGCTCATCATAAAAGGTCTCAGAAATGGGAGTGGCTGCCTCAGTGAAATCCACAATCAATCTAGACAAATGGTCCACCACCACATTTTCGGAACCTTTCTTATCCCGAATCTCTATGTTAAACTCTTGAAGTAGCAAGATCCATCTTATAAGACGAGATTTCGCATCTTTTTTAGAGAAAAGATACTTCAATGCTGTATGGTCCGAGTAGATAATGACTTTAGATCCTAACAAGTAGGATCTGAACTTATTTAATGCAAAAACGACTGCTAGCAACTCCTTCTCAGTGGTAGAGTAATTGAGTTGTGCGTCATTTAGAGTTCGACTTAGATAATAGATAATATGGGGAAGTTTATCAACACATTGCCCCAAAACAACTCTAGCAGCATAGTCTGATGCATCACACATAATCTCAAAAGGCACACCCTAATTGGGTGGCTGAATAATGGGTGTGGATGTCAGAATCTTCTTCAAATCCCCAAATGCTTTCTTACAGTCTTCATCAAAGACAAATGGGGCATCCTTCAGCAATAACTTGCACAAAGGTCTGGTGATCTTGCTGAAATTCTGGATAAATTGCCTGTAGAAGCCTGCATGGCCTAGAAAAGATAAAACCTCCTTCACTGTACGTGGGCATGGAAGATTGGAAATCAGGTCCACCTTCGCTTTGTCGACCTCAATCCCCTGATGAGATACAACATGCCCCAGTACAATACCTTGCTTAACCATAAAATTGCACTTCTCCCAATTAAGCACCGGGTTCTTCTCCTTGCACCGCACTAAAACCAAAGTGAGACAGTGTAGGCACTCCTCAAATGTTGAACCGAAGAAGGAGAAGTCATCCATGAAAATCTCTAAGAACTGCTCTACCATGTCAGAGAATATGTTGACCATGCATCACTGAAAAGTAGCGGGTGCATTGCATAACCCAAAGGGCATGCGACGGTAGGAGAATGTCCTAAAAGGACAGGTAAACATCGACTTCTCCTGATCTTCGGGGTCCACAGGGACCTGTTATATCCAGAATAACCATCCAAAAAGTAATAATACTCGTGCCCAGCGAAACGCTCCACTATCTGATCGATAAATAGGAGTGGAAAGTGATCCTTCTTTATGGCAGCGTTCAGTTTACGGTAGTCTATACACACTCTCCACCCTGACTGAACATGAGTTGGCACCAACTCATCGTCCTTATTCTTCACTACCGTTAATCCAGCTCGCTTGGGCACGACATGAATCGGGCTCACCCACTTGCTATCAGAGATGGGATAAATGATCCCTGCATCTAACAGCTTAATTACTTCTGCCCTCACAACCTCTTGCATAGCTGGGTTGAGCCTTCTTTGTGGCTCCCTCGATGGCTTGGCATTCTCCTCCAAATGTATCTTGTGCATTACCAATGAGGGGCTGATTCCCTTGACATCCTCAATAGTCCAGCCGATAGCTTCCTTATGCTCTCATAAAACATCAAATAATTTCTCCTCTGGAGCATCAACCAAATTTGAAGCTATAATCATAGGCAAAGAATCTGCTAGACATAGGAACTTATACTTAAGATTGTCCAGTAAAGGCTTAAGTTCCTTCTTCCGGAGTTCAGGTGTTGTGGTCTCCTCCATCTCACTACTCTTCTGAGGAGAAGACTCCAAAGTAGCATTTGCTTGCTCAAGTAACTTATCCAAATCCAAATCTTCTCCAAACTGAGCAAAGCATGCCTCCAAGGGGTCCTCAATGCTTGATTTACCCACAGTCTCCTCTGTCTTAATGCTCTCCCGATGAGCAAACTCTAAGATAACAGTTGCTTGCTCAAGTAGCTTATCTAAATCCAAATCCTCTCCAAAATGAGCAAAGCATGCCTCCACACTGTACTCAGACTGCCCTCCTTTCTTGGGCGCTTGTAATCTCCCAGGGTAAGGCACTTTAGGTACAAATGACCCAGGAAGATCCTTAATAGTAGGTGTGGCTATAGATGGCTCAGCATCTCTTTTCTCCTTGTTGCCACTTTCTTGCCCTTGCTGCAGAACGTGGTTCTTTTCCACTTGATTGTCCACTTGTCTCCCAGACCTCAATGGGACAATCAATTGCACTTGTTCCTGCCTGTGCATAGGAGTTGATGAATTTCCCACTGCAAACTGTTCCTTCAGGTTAGGCTCAGGTTGGCTAGGGAACCTTCCCTTCTCTCCTTCACCCAAGTGACTTGCGATTTGACCCATTTGACTCTCTAGCTTGGCAATCACTTGGGTGTTTACTATTGTTGCACTCCTCACTTCGCTTATGGATTGGCCGGTCATCTTCCTGAAATCATTGAGGGCATCCTCCAATGACTGTGAAACCGACACTGGCACTTGAATGGGAGCTTGGTAAGCGGGTGATGGTGCTGGATAGGCTGAGTGACCATAACTTGGAACTAGTGGAGGAAATCCGGGAGGGTATTGATTTTGAGCATAATGAGGGGCTCCTCCCTGATTCATCAGTTGGTTCTGCTTCCATGAAAAATTAGGGTGGTTCTGCCACCCTAGATTGTACGTCTCGGAGTAAGATCCATTTGATTGCCACCAATAGTCATTGAAAGCGTTCATTTGTTCCTTGAGATACTCGACAAAAGCCAACGTAGATGGACAATTCTGTGCTAAATGCATTGGTTGTATTGATGAACTGGCCGGTCATCTTCATGAAATCCTTGAGGGCGTCCTCTAAAGACTATGAAACTGGCATTGGATTTATCCACAAGTTTTTAAATTTTTTTATATATTTATTTTTTTATAAGCCAATGCAAATAGAAACAAATAAAATAAATTAAAATTGCAAAAAGAAAAATCAAACAAAAATTGCTAACTAACTAGTAGAAAAATAAAATCAATTCAGACCAAAAATTTAATTTTCACAAACCAAACAACTCCCCGGCAACGGCACCAAAACTTGTGAGTTTTAAATTTCTCGCAAGTGCACGAGTCGTTTGCAATATAGTGTTGTGCAAGTGCGAGGTCGAATCCACAGGGAATTGCGTTGTGAAAATGTAATTTAATCTACACTAACCTTATCTTAACCTAGTTCCGAATTGCGAATATATTTTGCAAAACAGATATAAACAAAACTAAATTGATTTAAAAACTAATGATAAAAACACAAAGGTTTCTGAATCCACCCCACCAAAGTAAAGCTTATATTTTCATGTTCTATAAAAATAATCTATCAAAATATTCCATGAATCCAACTTTAAACAAATCACAACAAATATCTCAATTAAACCAAAGCAATCCAATGTATCCGCTTTTAACAAATCACAAAGGATATCCAATTTAATCAAAAACGATTCGATGTATCCATCAGATGAAACACATGGAATATCCAATAGAATAATTTAAAAAAATGACCAATCGTAAGAATTTACTCAAAAAATTGACCAAAACATTTATACTAAAAAAAACATCAGAATTGTATAAAAAAATCTAAAAATCTTATGCCAAACAACGGCGAGGCTTCATCTTCAACCTTAGTTGAAGATTTTAGCCACTCATAGTCATGAAACTAAAGTTCACAATAACAGTGCTAAACATTAAACTAACAAAAAAAACAGTAAATTAAAACTGACTATACATGGGAGAAATTTCACTCGTTGTTGGGCAGCGCTTCCCCTTGTGGTAGCAAAGCCTTCGGGATCCACTAGAATGCTAGCAGACGTCCATCAGATTGCACCAAATGGCATGAGGAATTGCCTCCTGAATGATGAAGTGAGATGGTGCTTTTATAGGGGGAGTCCCGAAGCACAATGGGTTGCAGATTCGATGTGGGATACTGCCCAAGTGCGCTCGATCGCAGAATGGTGCGATCAATCTCATGTGCGCTGGATCGCATGTCTTGGGTGCAAGATCGCATGTGCGCTTGATCGCATGTCTGATGCGCTCGATTGCAGGTGCACTGCACTGCAAAGATTTCGATGTGGGATGTTGACCATGCGCTCGTTTGTAGGCAGGTGCGCTCGATCGCATGTCTCGTGCGCTCTATCGCACTAAGCATCCTCAGCTTTTGCTCTTGAAGCTTGACATCTCCCGAAATGCATCATTTTCTCCACAAACCTATAAAAATACACAAAACACAGAAAAGACATAAAATAAAGTGAAATAATACAAACTAAGAGCTTAACAAATATAATTTAAGGGCTTAAATATGCAATAAATTACTCATCACATCCCAAACAAGCAATTGGTAAATATTCAATCAAAGTACATAAATACCCTAATGTAATTGCTATAAAATACTCCTTAATTCAAATTCAAACACACAAGATCTATCTTATAAATTATCAATAAGCGACAATATATTTCAATAATAATACTGCAATAATGGACAAACCTATAAGATAGATCTACCGAAATCAATTGCATCTAACAACTTTGACATAAGAAAATCTTGACTAGATTTATATGGAGAAGAAGAATGCGATCACCGGATTAAGAAAATCTAAGAGAAGAAGAACATAAATGGCAACTGTCACATGTATTCAAATACTTCTTATTTAATCAAAGAGTAAATCATAAACAATGTTTAACAATCAATCCATACAACTGAATCAAAGATAGAAACAAGAACAACTACACCTAAAAACTCATCCTTTCGCCTTACTTGGAGTTTAGTTGGACATGGAGTTCATCCTTGATCACATTGAAGAAGAAGAAGAAGATGGAAGGTCTCTTCAAAAACACTCGTCCCTATTCTCTAAGTATAAATTCCTATATATAGTTGTATGGAGATGGCTTTGTAGACAGAAAAACCACCCTAGAGTTTTTGTTCAGGCCGTGTGCTTCTACTGCTGTCTAGGCCCGGTCTGCTGCTATCTAAGCCCTGTTCTGCCTGCCCTTTGTCTACTAAAACTGCCATAATTTTCTCTAGGAAAATCATATTTACAAGCCATAAAATTCTTCAGAAAATAGACATCTGGATCTTTCCAAGAATATATATCTCATCTCGTGGTTCTTCCTGAATCAATACAGTTTAATCCGCAAAATGACTGATCTGTCACGCTGAAATATCGCACAGCCTGACCTTTTTCTACTACAACTGCCATAACTTTCTCTAGGAAAATCATATTTATGAGCTGTAAAATTCTCCAAAAAATAGAGATCCATATCTTTCCAAGAATATATGGCTCATCTCCTGGTTCTTCCTGAATCAGTACAATTTAATCGACAAAAATGACTGATCTGTACAGGAAATTCTGGCAATTTAGTGAAACTCCTTTCCAAATGCCTGTGAACATGCATAGAAACTTCGTACTTTATTCAACATTAGCTTTTCCATCTCTTTTAAACCCAAAATACCTGAAAATGCATCGAAATAAATCAATATACCAAGAATGACACTTAAGAATTATTAAGGCATAAATGTGTAATCCAGCCCTAAATCAACCCTAAATGCTAACAAATAAACACTATTAAGATGCATTTTCTGACTCTCATCAGGCCCCTCCCAACCAACCTAATGGCCACAAAAGAAAGAGCCCCACCAAAACCCTCGACCAATGAGGCACCAGAGAGACAACCCTTAAAGGAGGCATTGAAGCCTTAGCCTGAGTCTTCACTCCACCGATCGTAGGTCCACTATTGGGTCCTCATCTCTTCATCGAAAAGAGAAATACCAAGGCCATTCCATGAACTTCAAGGACAATGTAGACTTAGACAAGAAGCAGGAAGAGATGGACCAACGCATAGGGGAAGCATTTAATAGTAGAGTTACGAATGTCCTAGATGAGCTTGACTCTCACAACCCCCCATTAACACTAAAGATTCTTGATGCCCCACTGTACCGGCATTTCAAGATGCCAATTAAAAAGGTGTATCATGGTACCAGCAACCTAAATGGACCTCCTCTAGTTTTAAAAGACCAAGATGCTCTTATATTGATATCTTGATGTGGTAATGTGCCGAGCATTTCTGTCGACTCTTAAAAAAGTTGCTAGTATCTGGTACTCCCATCTGAAACTTCGTAGCATTACTTTTTTCAAAGAACTAAGCCACACATTTATCGTGCACTTTCTCAGCAACAAAGGGCCAAAGAAGACGTCGGAGAGCCTTTTCAGCATTCACCAACAAAGAGGTGAGAAGCTCTGAGACTAAATCTCACGGTTCAATGTAGGAGCATGGGAAGTCCCAGACCTCAACCCAAAAATTTAGTTGGTAGCCTTCAAAAATGGGCTCAGGTGGGGCTCTTTCAACTCAAAGCTTTCCAGATGCTCAACAAAAGACATGAACAAAGTCCTCGCTCGAGTAAAGGAATACATAATTGTTGAGGAAGATCAAGCATTAAAAAGGGAACAAGAAGAAAATGGGGAGAAAAGCAAAAAAGAACAAGGTGATTCCATAAGTGATTCCCAGAAGAAACCTTATCAAGAAGAGAAGAAGAGAGGATCCAAAAATCCACCCAGGAAGTTTAAGAGCTACATGACTCTTAATGCCACTAGAGCGAATGTCTTGATAAGAATTCATGACTGTGACCTGATCCACTGGCCCACCAAGCCTAAAGGAAACAAGGAAAAGAAAGACAAATTAAGATGATACCGGTTCTACCATAATCATGACCACAACACAAAAGAGTGTCATGCGCTCAAAGATCAGATCAAATCTCCCATCCAAAAGGCGGTATCTGAAAGAATACACTAAAACAAAAACTTACTAGAGAGGTGTGTAATGACCCATCTTGGGTTGGCCACCCCCGAGACGGTGTCATCACATTTTGAAAATCCCAGCATGAAATATATATGTAACAATAAAAATAATACTAACAAATTTTTTTTACTTTAATCCTCAATCCTCAACAAGGGAGGTACATCATTTTGATCTTGGCTTAAACATAATATACAACGTAAAATGCGTGAATATTTATAAATAAATTTTAATTTTATTTTCTCGTTATTCTGAGGATGTTGACACGTATGTGGCTTGCAGAAAATGATTTCTTCTGACTCTCAATCCAACAGACTATTTGTCCTGCCTGCTACCTGAATCATTGTACAATGAGGGATAAGCTTCACAAGCTCAATGAATTAAATTTACTAAAAGTATTCAATTTGTATGAATAGTCCTTTTATATTTAATCATTTATGTCTCATATGACTGTATAATAGCATATAGTCTAATATTTAGATAGTTCATATCATATCGTACTTCTATGTTTCTTTTTCACCATAATTGTCTCTCTGTGAGACTCATTCATCTACAAATAAATGTATAATAACAACACTTCAGTACTACAATCAACATGTAAAACAAATGCCCACATGTCGACATGCTTTTATCTTAGGCCAACCCCCTCCTGGTTCTTTCATTTTCTAGCATATACCGGCAGTCACTTATTTCCAGCATATATCAACTGTCATGGTTTTCCTTTATTTCCAGCATATACCGGTTGTCACGGTTTTTCAATCAGACCAGTCCCCTCCCGGTTCTTTTATTTTATACACATGCATATGAACAATGATATGAAATATGCATATGAACAATAATATAAAAATAAACATGAATTCAATTATTTAATTTAGCTATCATGTCTTTCCTCAAAATTTTATTTGATCAATTTCACTAATTTCTTCTCCTCATTTATCACATCAATTTATCAACCATAACTCGTCAAGAATTTTATTTATTACCATCATTAATAAATCAACTCATTATTCTAATAATATTACTTCTCATGTAAAAAAATTTCTACATGTCTAATATTCATATCATACCTATCAATCAATTTTTCATCTACCACCAAAGCAATTATCACTAGATATTTCAATTTTATCTAGATTACTTAAAGTAAATCTAACTCACCACGTAGCACTTAGAACTACCTATGGATCACCTCCTAGCCTTTCCTGCTCCTCTCAACAATTTCCCCTGGTTGCTAATTGTAAATACCTGACATAATATTTATACTAAATTTCTAATTTATTCTTCAATTCTTCATAATTTACACCCTTTGAAAATTTCCACTTTGAATTCCGAGAAATTTCATGTATCCTAAAAATTCAAAAATAAACATTATGTTATTACTTTCTATTTTCTTATAGCTTCCCATGACTCTCTATAAAATTCTCCCGTAAACCCCTTCAAAAATTTTCTCTTTCAACTTTTCTTTCGGTCCCCAAGTGTTTAAAGAAATAGAGAAATTGAAGGAAAACCAAATAGGATTTGGTAAGTAATAAAATAAATTATATATATATATATATGTATATATAGTAAATTTTTTTGTAAAATCAACAACTCAAATTTGCAACCTCAGCAGCCTTTCCTCCCAAATTGCTCCACGAATTAGCCTTGCTACCTTATATGCGGTAAGGCCAATTTTCTTGGTAACAGGTGTTGCCACCTGTTACCCAATTTTTTTTTTTTTGAATTGTTTTATAAAAATTTAACTTTTCGCATTTTAAATATATATATTATTTTAACTTTATGTCATTTTTATTAAAGTACTTCTTTACCCTTACTTTTATAAATACGGGTATTACAATTCTACCCATCTTACAAAAATTTCGTCCCCGACATTTCCTTAACTAATTCAAGAAAAAGTTGGGGGTATTCCTTCCTCATTCTTGCTTCATGCTCCCACGTGACTTCTTTGAAATCTTTGTTCTGCCATAATATTTGAATCAAATGAATGACTTTATTTCGCAAGACTTGTTCTTTTCTGTCTAAAATTCTGATCGGTACTTGCATAAAAGTCAGATCTTCTTGAAGTTCTTTCACTTGATTCGGGATACTATGGGATTCATCGTGTAAGTGCTTTCTTAACAGTGACAAATGAAATACATTATGTAATTACTTTAACTCTGGGGGCAAATCCAATCGATATGCTACTGGTCTAATTCTCTCGATCACCTTATATGGCATCTCGGGCTTAATTTTCCATTTTTTTTAAACCTCAACACACCCTTCCACGGAGATATCTTCAAAAATACCCAATCACCAACTTGGAACTCGCGAGTTCGTATTCTTTTATCAACATATCCTTTCTGTATGTTTTGGGCTGCTCTGAGGTTCTCCCTAACCATTTTGATCCTCTCAGTAGTCAAATCTATCATTTTTGGACCAAAATCTTTCTCTCTCCAACTTCTTCCCAGCATATTGGAGTTCTACAGCTTCTACGATATAAAGCCTCGAATGGTACCATCCCAATACTAGTTTGATACTGATTATTGTATGCAAACTCGATCAAAGGAAAATAAGCATCCCAGCTCATTAAGAAACTCAATACACTTGCCCTCAGCATATCTTCTAGTATTCTGATGATTTTCTCCATCTGCCCATCAGTTTGTGGATGGAAAGCTATACTAAACTGCAATTGCATACCTATAGCTTCTTGGAAACCTCTCCAAAATCTAGAGGTAAATCTAGAATCTCTATCTGATATAATGCTCAAGGGTACTCCATGTAATTTTACTATCTCCGCTACATACAATTCAACCAACTTTTCTGGACTCAAGGTAGTTTTAATAGGAAGAAAATGTGAAGACTTAGAAAGTCTATCCACTATAACCCACACAGCGTCATGTTCCCTCTGGGTACGGAGAAAATCAGAGACAAAATCCATACTCACATTTTTCCTTGGCCACTCAGGTATTGGAAGAGGTTGTAATAAACCTGTTGGATGTTTATTCTTAGACTTCACCTGTTTACAAGTCAAACATCTAGAAATATATTCCACTACATCCTTCTTCATCCCTGACCACCAAAAACTCTATCTCGATCCCCTGTACATCTTATTATTACCTGGATGCATGGAATATACAGAATCATGAGCCTCCCTTAGTATCTCCTATCTCATCTCAATATTATTGGTAAGACAACCTATGCCCCAATACCAACCATACCATCTTCTCTAATTTTAAACTCAGTTGGCTTCCCACTCAACACTTCCCGTCTGATCTTCTCTATCCCCTCATCTCTACCCTGCATCTATTATAAACATTCAATAATAGAAGATTGTATCACCATATTCGTCATCAATACTCCTCTATCATTGACACTCAGCTGGATCCTCATTCTTCTTAATTCTATCATCAAGCTAGTATTATGACTCCCAATAGCAGCTAATCTCCCTATAGCCTTTTTACTCAATGCATTAGCTACTACATTAGCCTTTCCTGGATGATAATGAATTGTACAGTCATAATCACAAATTATCTCCATCCACCTCCTCTGCCTCAAATTCAACTCTTTTTGGGTCGGTAAATGAGTTTAACTTTTATGATCAGTAAAAATTTCACAATTGGCTCCATATATAACATGTCTCCAAATCTTCAAAGCAAAAACTATGGTAGCCAATTCTAATTCATGGGTCGGGTAATTCCTCTCATGGTTCTTCAGTTGCCTATATGCATAAGCTATAACTCTCCCATGTTGCATCAACACACAACCCAACCCCTGATGTGACGCATCACTATATACCACAAATCCTTCATCACCAAAAGGAAGCACTAATACCAGGGCAGTAGTCAATTTTTTTTTTCAATAGTTGGAAACCTCTCTCACATTTCTCTTACCACCTAAACTTCACATCCTTCCTGGTCAATTTAGTCAATGGTTCAGTAATCATAGAAAATTTTTGGATAAATCTCCTATAATAACCAGCCAACCACAAAAAGCTTCTAATTTCATTTACACTCGTGGATCTTTCCCAATTCAACACTGCTTCTACTTTCTGTGGGTCAACTGCTATCCCCTCTCCCGAAACAACATGCCCCAAGAAAGATATTTCACTAAATCAAAACTCACACTTAGAGAACTTTGTATATAATTTCTCTCTCCTTAGAATCTCCAACACTATCTTCAAATGTTGCATATGCTCATCTTCATTCTTGGAATATACCAAAATATCATCAATAAACATAATCACAAATCTGTCCAAGAATGGTTTAAACACCCAATTCATAAGGTCCATAAATGCTGTAGGAGCAGTAGTCAACCCAAATGGCATCACCAGGAACTCATGATGGCCATAACGTGTCCTAAAAGTAGTCTTAGGCACGTCCCCCTCCTTTATCCTCAATTGATGATAATTCCATCTTAGATCTATCTTAGAAAACACTCTAGCTCCCTATAACTACTTGAATAAATCATCTATCATGGGCAAAGGATATCTATTCTTGATGGTGATCTTATTCAACTATCTATAATCAACACACAACCTTATTGTCCCGTTCTTCTTCTTGACAAACAACATAGGGGCTCCCCAGGGTGACATACTAGGTCGAATAAATTGTTTATCTAGCAACTCCTGAAGCTGAACTTTCAAATCTCTCAATTTAGCTAGTGCCATTCTATAAGGTGCTATAGATATAAGTGTTGATCCTGGAATCACCTCAACAGAAAACTCAATCTCCCTATTGGGAGGCAACCCAGTCAACTCTTCAGGGGAAACATCAGAAAAATCTTTTACTACCAAGATTTCTTCTAACTTCCTACTCTCCTTGCTAGAATCCACCACATATGCCAAATACCCCTCACAACCCTTCTTCAACAATTTACTAGTAGATAAGGTAGAAATAAGACAGTTAGCAAGTATTTTATGTTCTCCCTGAAAATTAAACTCCTTCTGTCTGGGTATCTTGAACACCACATTTTTCCTAAAACAATCTACCCAAGCATGATATGCAGATAACCAATTCATCCCTAAAATTAAATCAAAATCTATCATATCTAAAGGCAATAAATCAACTTCAAATTCTCTATCCGCAATATTAATCACACAACCTTGATAAATTGTCCTGATAATAATCCTATCTCCAGTAGGAACCTCAACGATAATCGGATACATCAAAGGACTAGCACTAGCATCAATAGATTTCATATAAATACTAGATACAAAAGAATAGGTTGCACCTGGATCAATTAATAATCTAGCAGGCCTACCAAGGATAGATATGATACCTATAACAACATCAGGAGTGGCTTGGGCATCCTGTTGGGTCAATGCATAGACTTTGCTATTTCTGGATTGAAACTGGTTGCCATATCCTCGCTCAGCTACTGATCCTTGACTTCTGCCCCGCACACTCCCTGATCAACCACCTCTCTCCACCGATCTTGTCCCAACACTTCTAATGCCTACATCAGCAGATTTCCCCACTGGACAATCTGCAGCAACATGTCCTCCCTTACCACATACAAAGCATATCTGTATAGAGCAATTCTGAGACAGATGCCCTGTCTGATTACATCTAAAGCAAACCCTTGCCTCTCAATCATACATCAAGTTACCACTTCCTCTTGGTGGCATACTTACTCCTCTACAATAACTCCCAATTTCCATAGCTTGTCTCCCAAATCTAGGGGTCCCACCGGTATTACTCTAAGCTATAGAAGCAACAGATCCTGCTTGCCTCTGACTCTGCACTATAGTTCCTTATGACATGGAACGCCCCCTCTAGGGTGGTCTCCCATCCTGTACAGCCATACTGCTATCACCTCTAAGTCCCTCAAATCTAGTCTTCTTTAGCCAATCTCTCCTACCTCTAAACTCCATCAAATCCTTCTTAATCTATAATTCTTTATCCACCAGTACAACATAATTTTCTATGCCCATATAAGAGAGTTTAGTCCAAATGTCATAGTGTAATCCGTCTAAAAATCTCTTACATTTTCTCTCCTCCGTATTCACTAATTCAGGTAAAAACAGCACAAGTATCAATTATATCAGTTTTATCATCAAATAAATCAATCTCAGAATTAACAAGAAAACTCTTAAAAGGATCAAAATCATGAGCCATGGAAACTCCCTAATCGATGAGTGACTCGATCATGTGTAGCTGGTGGTTTTCATCCTCATCTTCGGGCTGTTTTGCAACATCGAAAATGTTCACTTCTAAGGTCATGTTTCCAAAAGACAGCTTCATGAGTCAATTCCTGCAATTAATAAGAGCATTTGCAGTAGCAAGGAAAGGTCTACCCAAAATCAAAGGAATTCTAGAGTTAGTGTCACTAGCAGAAGTGGTATCAAGGATTAAGAAATCAACAGGATAGTAAAATTTATCAATCTGAATCAACACATCCTCTACCACACCCCGGGGTACTTTGACTAAACGGTCAGCCAATTGTAGCACCACGCCGATTGGTTTGATTTCCCCTAAATCTAGCTATAAATAAATGGAAAATGGCATCAGGTTTACACTAGCTCCTAAATCTAGCAAGGCTTATCCAACCTCATGATTTCCAATGCTACAAGCAATAGTAGGACAGCCTGGATCCTTGTATTTTGGGGTAATTCTTTCCTCAATTAAAGCACTAACTTGCTCAGTTAGAAATGCAGTTTTCTTGACATGGTGTTTTCTCTTAATTGTGCATAAATCTTTGAGAACTTTTGCATAAGTGGGAACTTGTGTAATCACATGCAAAAGAGGAAGATTAAGTTTCACTTGCCTCAAGTTCTCTAGGGTTTCATTATTTAAGTCCAGATTTTTCTTGTTTGACTTTAAGGCTTGAGGGAATGGTGCCTTAACAGGACTTTTAGTCACTTCAGGGTCTTTGGACAGCTCGGTATTACTACTAGTTTGATCCTTTTCCACATCCTCGGATTCATTCATTGGTGAGATGTGCAGTGACTTTCCATTTTGGGTCACAATGGCATTTACATCCTTCAAATTTTCTTGTGCCACATGTTGACCGTGAGGTATGGACTGAGCTTGGGAAAGGAACTTACCTTGCTCAGTCACACTTAAGGAGCCCATTAATTTGGACACTTGGCTCCTAATTTCTTTATTCTCTTCAACCACCTGCGTAATTAATGCCTCAACCCTCTGGTTTGTCTTACCTTGTGCCTCTATAAAAGCCTGTAAGGTGTCTTCTGAGGAGTTCCTAGAGGATGAGGGTGCATAATAAGGCGCAGGGGATGATTTAGGGGGCTGTGCATGCTGCTGATTTTCAGATTTCCAGCTGAAGTTGGGGTGATTCCGCCACCCCGGATTATAAGTGTTAGAGAAAGGTGCAAGAGGCTTCTTGTACATGCCTAAGGCATTACATTGTTCCTCATATAGCCCTCTCATATCAACAAATATGGGGCATTCTTGGGCGAGATGATCTACCCCGCCACACACAAAGCACGGCTCTAAAGATTCGGCATGATTAGCCACATGTATTTGCTTTGAGCCCTTAGTTTTCAATGCCTCTAACTCCCTAGTGAGCAGTTCAACCTTAGCTTTTAGGTTGTCTTCTTCCCTAAGATGGTATATTCCTCCACCACTGGGGTTTCCTATAGGTCGTGACCTATTTGTGCTTTCAGTAGCACTAGGTCCAGTCCATGTATGAGCTTTCTCAGCAAGCTCATTGAGGTATTCAATAGCCTCATCGGGGTCTTTTTGCAGAAATTCTCTATTGCACATCATCTCCACAAATTGGCATTCTCTATAGGTAAGACCCTCATAGAAATAGCTCACTAAACGCCAATTTTCATACCCATGGTGTGGACACATACTTAACAGCTCTTTAAATTCCTCCTAAGACTAATATAAAGTCTCGTTTTCCTTTTGTGCAAAGGTGGAGATTTGTTTTTTTAACGCATTAGTCTTATGCTGAGGGAAGTATTTGTTAAAGAAGGCCCGAGTCATCTCAGTCCATAATCCAATAGATCGTGGTATCAGTGAGTATAGCCAACTCTTAGCTCTATCCTTCAAAGAGAAAGGAAATAACTTAAGTCACACAATGTCAGCGGTTGCACCTTGACTATGGAAAGTTGCAGCTACTTCCTCAAACTCTCTGATGTGCACATATGGGTTCTCATTTTCCATGCCATAAAATATAGGGAGTAACTGTATCATTCCTGTTTTAAGATCTAATTGGGGAATGGTGGCTGGAAACATGATGCAAGATGGTGTGGTTGTGCGTGCAGAATGGAGGCAATCCTGAAGAGTCCTAGTAGGTTGATCTTCGTGGTCACTCATCTCCTCAGGACTAGATGGATTATCAAATAAAGGGTTTAAAAAGTTTAATTCTGACTCTAGCATAGGCCTACAAGCAAATCTGCCCAAAGTGTCTCTATATCTAGGCATGCAAGATTACACAATAGAAAGTACTATAAAACAGAAAGAATTAAATAAATAAATAAAAAATAAAATAAAATAAAATACAGCAAGCTAAAAGAAGGAACGAAGTTACCGCCTTTATAATTGCTGAAAAGAAAACTATTTACAACTCTTTTATCCTCATGTCAAAAGTTGACAATCTTCTTTGTATTTAAGTGCATTTCCCCGGCAACGGCGCCAAAATTTGATTACGCCCAAAGTATAATGCGGTTATCGTAGTACAACTTTGGGGTGTCGATTCCACAGGGAAACAAGTTAATTACAAAAGAAGGTGTGAATTTTAACACAGACGATAAAAGATTGATTGAAAGAATTTGAATTATGTGAAAATAGTGTGAAGGAAATTGTGTAAATAGATTTAATAAGAAATAACAAGGTTCTGGAAATCCTCCCTAGGTTCGTTGCCCTAATCCTAACTTAATTAAGTCATTTTTATCTCGATTGCAAGTTTCACATCCCAAACAGGCAATCAGCAATGTTCAATTAAAGCGCATGTATAAACCCTAATGTAATTGATATGAATTATTCTTTACTTTCAAGCACATATGACCTAACTTATAAATTATCAAAAGATGACGGTATATCTAAACAACAACACCGCAGCAATGGACAAATCTATAAAAGAGATCTATCGGACTCAATCACACCCAAACAGATACACATAAGAAAAGCATGACTAGACTTATATGGAAAAGAAGCATGCAATCACCGGACTAATAAAAAATCTACTAATTAAATTAAAGAATAAAACATAACAATGTTTAATGAAAATAATATTCAACTACAACTGAATCAAATAAAGGAAAATAAGAACAACTACACCTAGGGATTCATCCTTTCGCCTTGCTTGGAGATTAGCTGGCCATGGAGCTCATGCTTCAATGAGTTGCCTCTGGCCTCTCAACGATCATCACCTCCTTGGTAGCGAAAGCTTCGGCGATTCCTCAACTTGCCCTCCAAAGGTATACTTCGGATTCCTCCTAAAGGCCCTCTGGATTGCTCCTAAAGGCCCTCTGGAGTCACTCTCTAATGATTTCAGATGAGCTACGATTGATGCTTAAAGCGGAAGTGGAGTGGGTCTTATATAGGCAAGCTCCCAGAATGCTATGTGTTTTTTGACCGATGTGGGATACTGCCCGAGTGCGCTCGATCGTAGCCTTAGTGCGATCGATCGCATGTGCGCTCGATCGCAGATTGGTGCGCTCGATTGTAGTTGCACTGCAGAGTACTTCTTGGTCGATGTGGGATGTGCACTCGATCGCACTGCTTGTGCGCTCGATCGCAGTACAGGCAACAGTCCATCTTGTCCTTGCAGAAGCATGGGATCTTGGCCTTTTAAGCAACGATCGCTTCTTTTTCTCTTTTAAACTCAAAGTATCTGAAAATTGCACTGAAATAAGTCAATGGTCCAATAATATTACTTTAGATTTATTAACACATAAAAGCGAAATAAAGACCGAGATCAATCCTAAAATGCTAACAATTAACCACTGTTGAGAAGCATTTTATGACTCTCATCACGGTGCATCACATTTTGAAAATCCTAGCATGACACATATATGCAACAATAAAAATAATACTAACAATTTTTTTTTACTTTAATCCTCAACAGGGGAGGTACATCATTCTGATATTGACTTAAAGATAACATACAACGTAAAATGCATGAATATTTACAAATAAATTTTTATTTCATTTTCTCATTATTATGAGGATGTGGACATGTACGTGGCTTGTAGAAAACAATTTCTTCTGACTCTCAATCCAACAGACTATTTGTCCTGCCTGCTACCTGAATCATTGTACAATGAGGGATGAGCTTCACAAGCTCAGTGAATTAAATTTACTAGAAGTAGTCAATTTGTATGAATAGTCCTTTTATATTTAATCATTTATATCTCATATGACTGTATAATAGCATATAGTCTAACATTTAGATAGTTCCTATCAGATCATACTTCTATGTCTCTTTTTCACCATAACTGTCTCTCTGTGAGACTCATTCATCTACAAATAAATGTATAATAACAACAACACTTCAGTAAAACAATCAACATGTAAAACAGCTGCAATGCATGAATTATTATTAGGGAACATCTTCCCACATATCGACCTATTTTTATCTTAGACTGGCCCCCTCTTGGTTCTTTCATTTTCCAGCATATACCTGCTATCATGGTATTCATTTATTTTCAGCATATACCGGCCGTCACGGTTTTTCAATTAGACCGACCCTCTCCCGGTTCTTTTATTTTATACACATGCATATGAACAATGATATGAAATATGCATATGAACAATAATATAAAAATAAACATGAATTCAATTATTTAATTTAGCTATCCCGTCTTTCCTCAAATTTCTATTTGATCAATTTCACTAATTTCTTCTCCTCATTTATCACATCAATTTATCAACCATAACTCGTCAAGAATTTTATTTATCACCATCATTAATAAATCGACTCATTATTCTAATAATATTATTTCTCACGTAAATTTTTTTCTACATGTCCAATATTCATATCATACCTATCAATCAATTTATCATCTACCACCAAAGCAATTATCACTAGATATTTCATTTTTATCTAGATTACTTAAAGTAAATCTAACTCACCACGTAGCACTTAGAACCACCTATGGATCACCTCCTAGCCTTTCCTGCTCCTCTCAGCAATTTCTCTTAGTTGCTAATTGTAAACACTTGACATAATATTTATACTAAATTTATAATTTATTCTTCAATTCTCCATAATTTACACCCTTTGAAAATTTCCACTTTCAATTCTAAAGTCTATTTATAGTGGGAGAAGAAAATTGAGTTGATTTTTGATGGTCACAATTATTCAGATGAGAAGAAGGTGAAGTTGGCGGTAATTGAGCTCATTGATTATGCAATTATTTGGTGGGATCAATTAGTGACCAATAGGAGGAGGAATCATGAGGGACCTGTAGAAACATGGGGTGAGTTGAAAGCTCTCATTAGGTGGAGATTTGTACCTAGCCACTTGATAAGAGTCATAAAATGCATCTAAACAATACTTAATTGTTAACACTTTAGGGTTAATCTCGGTCGTAATCGCACTTTTAAATGTTGATAACTCTAAAGTGTTATTCATAAATCATTGACTTAATTCGATGCATTTTCAGGTGCGTTGAGTACGAAAGAGATGATAAAGCGATCCATGTTTAAAGCACCAAAAGATCTTGGGTGTCGGTGCTCGTTTTTGTCCAAGGTTTAGACATTTCCAAAAATGATTTAAAGATGATTAAAAGTCTAAACCAAGGTTGGAGCAATAAAGTACATTGAGTTGAAAGACTGCACACAAGTGTGTGCATCACTTTGGAACAAGTTAAGGGTAGACACACTAGTGTGTGCACTTCTGCATACAAGCTGAAGGAGTTTCACTAAATTGCCAGAATTTCCCATACAGATCAATCAACTTTGCAGATTAAAATGTATTGATGTAGGAAGAACCAGGAGATTAGCCATATATGCTTAGAAAGATCCGGAAGTCTATTTTCTGGAGAATTTTACGGTTTGGAAAAAGGAGTTTTCTAGTGAAAGTTATGGCAGTTTTAGCGGAAACAGTTCAGGCCTCCAGAACAATGCCCAGCGCCTCACCTCTCACTGTCTAGCGCCCCAGCGCCCAGGAAAACAAGAACCAGCACCTAGGCACCCATGAACCAGTGCCCCAGCGCCCAGGAAAACAAGAACTAGTGCCTAGGCGCCCATGAACCAGCGTCCCAGCGCCCAGGCAAACAAGAGTGAGCGCCTAGGCGCCCATGAACCAGCGCTGCGCCCCTCAGCCATCAGCGCCGCGCCCCTCGCCAACTAACGCTGCAGCTTTACTTTCCAGCACCCAGGTGCACACTTGGACACGTGCATATGCTGCTGGACCCACCTTCACGTTCCAGCCTTCACTTTCCAGCGCCCAGGCGCACACTCAGACAAAGCCAGCAGCGCGCACATGCTGCTGGACCACCTTCACGTTCCAGCCTTCACTTTCCAGCAGTGCGCACATGGACTCCAATTCAGACTCAAATTAAGGCTGTGCAAAGACAGCTCTCCCTCGTGGGCTATAAATATATGCTTAAGGTTTGCAGCCGGGAGAGAGAGCTCGGGGAGAAAAACAAAGACAGTTTTTGATAGATAAAAATTAGAGAAGTTTTTAGCATTCTGTTTAAGTTTTCGTAAGTTGGAAATCAAGGAGAAAACATCCACATTGTTCTTCCACCTTGAGCTCCATGGCCAAGAAATTAAGGGGAGAACATCTATATTGTTTTTCCACCTTGAGTTTCATAGCTAACTAATCATCAAACAAGGGAAAAGGATGAATCCTTAGGGTTTTATTGTTCCTTATTTCCTGTTCTTGATTCATTTGTATGGACTTTTTGTTAAAACATTGTCTATGATTTACTCTTTGATTAATTAAGAAGGATTTGAGTTCATGTGATAGCTGTATTCTATATTCTTCTTCTTTTAGTTTCTCTCAATCCGGTGATTGCATCCTTCTACTCCACATAAGTCTAGTCAAGCTTTTCTTATGTCAAGTTGTTTGGATGTAATTGATTTTGGTATATTTATCTTATAGATCGGCCATTACTGTGATATCATTATTGCAATATATTGTCGTTTCTTGCTAATCTATAAGATAAATCATGTGTGCTTGAATTGAAATCAAAGAGTAATTTTTAGCAATTATATTAGAGATATAAATGTGCTTGATTGAATAATTTCCGATTGCCTGTTTAGGATGTGAAACTTGCAATCGAGATAAAAATTTGAATTAAGAGTGGAAATAGGGAACGAACCTAAGGAAGATTCCCGGAACCTTGTTATTTCTTATTTATATTCTTCGTTATATTCGCACAATTCTTTTACACAATATTGCATTATCAAAACTCATATTCTCTCATCTAATCATTATCGTTAGTGTTAAAGTTTACACCTTCTTTCGTAATTAACTTGTTTCCCTGTGGAATCGACACCCCAAAACTATACTACAATAACCGTGTTATACTTTGGGCGTAATCAAATTTTGGCGCCGTTGCCGGGGAAACGCGCTTAAGTACAAAGGAAGCTTGTCAACTTTAAGTAAAAAAAAATAAAAAAAAATATTAAGAAAAAAAAATCGTAAATATTTTTCTTTTCAGCACTTTGTAAATACCGTAATATTGTTCCTTTACTTTTTTTTTAATTTTCTTTTATTATTCTGTTTTATTTATTTATTAATTATTTATTTATTATTTTGTTTTACATATTTTATTTCCCCTCTAAATTAATTGGTGCATGCTTAAACCGAGAGATTCACGAGGCAGATTCATTAGAGGACCCGAATTAGAGTCACTCTCTCCTTCCACGTCCGTTAGTGAAACCTCGCCTAGATCATACCATAGTGCACCCCCATCCGAGAATTTAGAGGATTTTGATAACATGGCCGACAATCACAATGAAAATGTTGCTAGGACACTTAAAGACTATTTGCACCCTAGCCGAACGGCCACACCCTCTTGTATCATGTTCCCCCCTAATGCCCCATAAGCTGAGTTTAAGCCAAGCATGATACAACTGCTACCAACTTTCCATGGGTTTGAGAATGAAAGCCCCTACATCCACATTAGGGAATTCGAGGAAGTAGTAGCAACCTTCCAAAATAGGGCTGATATGGTGGACACTGTCAGACTCCGGTTTTTCCCTTTTTCACTTAAGGAAAAAGCCAAGACTTGGTTGTACTCATTAAGGCCTAGGTCTATTGGTAGTTGGGATGAGATGACCCGAGTTTTCTTCCAAAAACACTTCCCAACCCATAAGACCAACAACCTTAAGAGACAAATCTCAAACTTTGCACAAAAGGAGAGTGAAACCTTATATCAAGTTTGGGAACGTTTTAAGGACCTTTTAAATTCTTGTCCACACCATGGGTATGAAAGTTGGTGGGTAGTCAGCTATTTCTATGATGGACTCCTAAGTAGGGAGAGGCAATTCATAGAAATGATGTGTAATGGGGATTTTCTTCAAAAAGATCCCGATCAAGCCATAGATTTCCTAGATGACCTATTAGAAAAAGCCCACACTTGGACAAGACCGAGTGCCATGGAAAGTACTAGGAGAAATCAACCCGCTGGAATCTACCAACTTAAGGAAGAGGATAGTGTTAAAGCCCGTTTAGAGGCTCTAACTAAGGAAATTGAAGCCTTAAAAACCAAGGATGTTAGAGCCCCCGAACCGGTTGCTAGGGTAGAGTCCCATGAACCCTGTTTTATGTGTAATGGGGTAGATCATGTACCAAAGGATTGTCCATCTTATTTGGAGATAAAGGGAGAGTGTAACTCCTTGGGTATCCCCTTTAGGAAACCTTACTCACCCTACTCTAACACTTACAATCCCGGTTGGAAGAATCACCCTAATTTCAGTTGGAAATCTAGCCCCCATTGGAGATCTGATATACAACCTCATCCCCACTCTAGTACCCATTGGAGACCAGAAGCGACTTCATCTAGTGCATCACAACAATCTTTACCTTTGGAAGATTCTCTTAAGTCATTTTTGCAGGTACATGCCAAGAGTGCAGAAGAACAAGTCAAGATAAATCAATTGTTGCTAGAGGAGCAAAAGGGGATCAAAGAGGAGCAAAAGGAGATAAAAAGTCAACTCACCAAGTTGACTAGTTTCTTGACAATTCAAGAGCAAGGTCGGTTTCCTTCACAACCACAACAAAATCCACGGGGACAACATATGGCACAAACCTCCGATTCTGAAAATCATAATGTTAAAGAGGTTAATGCCATGATCACCCGCAGTGGCAAGAAACTAGATGGACCCACTCTATCACCAAATCTGAGTCCCAACGCTGTGAGCAACAAGGATGAAGCTCCCAAGGAACAAGATGCTCATATCGACCCTTCACCAGTGCCTTTCCCTTAGGCACTCCTTAAGCCTAAGGAGAGGAATTCAGCATTAAAAGGTGAGATCCTTGAACAACTTCAGCATGTTAAAATTAACCTCCCTCTTCTTCATGTCATAAAACAGGTTCCCAACTATGCTAAAGTCATCAAGGATCTGTGCACACTGAAAAGGAGACACCATGTGAAGAAGACCGCATTCTTAATGGAGCAAGCAAGTGTAGTAATTGATAGCACGACACCACCCAAATATAAAGATCCGGGCTGTCCAACGGTGGCTTGCCAAATTGGAAACAAATCTTATGGGCAAGCATTGTTAGATTTAGGGTCTAGTGTGAACCTTATGCCATATTCCATCTACTTACAGCTCGGTCTAGGTGAGATCAAACCAACCTCTGTGGTACTCCAATTAGCGGATCGATCGGTAAGAAAACCAAGAGGTATAGTAGAAGATGTTTTATTGCAAATTGACAAATTCTATTATCCTGTTGACTTCTTGGTTTTAGATACTATCTCTATTGTGAATACGGAGTCAAAAATTCCTTTGATACTTGGAATACCATTCCTTGCCACCGCCAATGCCCTCATTAATTGTAGGAATGGCCTAATGACATTATCATTTGGAAATATGACTCTGGAGGTAAATGTTTTTCGAATGTCAAGGCAACCACATGAGGAGGATGAGTGTTTTGACACTTACATGATTGACGAGCTTATTTTGGAGGATGAATACATTAAGGACAATTCTAACTCTTTGGAATTCCTTCTTAATAATTTTGATTTTAATGATTCTTCTATATATCCCCATGCCGTTAATGTTGTTGATATTTCTGATAAGCCGCAGGGATTTATGAAGAAATCATGGCAGCCATGCTTTGAGGAGTTGCCTAGAGAAAGGGAGGCACCCAAACCCTCTTCCGATGAGACACCAACGCCCAATTTAGCCCCACTTCCCAAAGGACTCAAGCATGTTTTCTTAGGCCCAGGTGATACCTTTCTGGTCATTATTTCCTCTGAACTTAGTGATATACAATGTGATCAACTGCTGAAGTTGTTGAGAGAACATAAATCTGTATTAGGTTGGACCATGGCTGACATTAAGGGTGTAAGCCCCTTAATTTGTTCCCATAGGATTTACTTAGAAGAAGGATCTAACCCCCGTAGAGATCCACAGAGAAGATTAAACCCAACTATGAAAGAGGTAGTTAAGAAAGAAGTCTTAAAGCTGTTGGATGCAGGAATTATATATCTGATATCGGATAGTAAGTGGGTTAGTCCAACTCAAGTAGTTCCTAAGAAAGCTGGGGTTACTGTGGTAGAAAATGAGAAGGGAGTACTAGTACCAACTAAGGTAGTGACCGGGTGGCGAATGTGCATAGACTATAGGAAACTTAATTCAGCCACTCGGAAAGATCATTTTCCTCTTCCATTCATAGATCAAATTTTGGAACGGGTGGCTGGCCATCCTTTCTACTGTTTTTTGGATGGGTATTCAGGATACTACCAAATAGGGATTGCCCTAGAGGATCAAGAGAAGACCACTTTTACTTGTCCTTTTGGTACTTTTGCTTTTCGAAGGATGCTCTTTGGGTTATGTAATGCACCAGCTACTTTTCAAAGATGCATGATGAGTATTTTTAGTGACATGGTTGAAAAATGTGTGGAAGTGTATATGGATGATTTAACTGTGTTTGGAACTTCTTTTGATTCATGTTTATCTAATTTGAAAAATGTTTTGTGCAGGTGTGAAGAAAAAGGACTCGTGCTTAATTGGGAGAAGTGCCATTTTATGGTATCTTCTGGAATAGTCTTGGGCCATATAGTTTCTGAAAAGGGGATAGAAGTAGATAAAGCAAAAATTGAATTGATCTCTAAACTCCCCACTCCTAAGAATATTAAAGATGTGAGGTCTCTCTTAGGTCATGCTGGGTTCTATAGAATGTTTATTCAAAATTTTAGTGCCATCTCTAGACCTCTATGTAGCCTTTTGACGAAGGATACCGAGTTTAAATGGAGCCTTGAATGTGAACAAGCCTTTAGGACATTGATTTCTAAGCTTACAACCGCCCCTATTATGCAATCACCAGATTTTACTTTGCCTTTTGAAATTATGTGTGATGCTAGTGACTATGCTGTAGGGGCTGTTTTAGGACAACGAAAGGAGGGAAAACCATTTGCTGTCTATTATGCTAGTAGAACATTGAATCATTCTCAAATGATGTATACCACAACCGAGAAAGAATTACTAGTTGCAGTATTCGCATTGGATAAATTTTGATCTTATTTGATTGGTTCACCTATCACGATATTCACAGATCACTCCGCCCTTAAATTTCTTTTTTCAAAAATGGATGCTAAGGCCCGTTTGATACGTTGGATTCTGCTTTTGCAGGAATTTGACTTAACCATCATAGACAAGAAGGGGGTGGAGAATGTTGTGGCGGACCATTTATCTCGCTTGGAATTCAAAAGGGAAACTAACCTCGTGCCCATTGGGGAGGCCTTTCCGGATGAAAACCTATTTGCTGTTCTTGGTCACACACCATGGTATGCCGACATTGCCAACTACTTAGTTTCCCGCCAAGTTCCATCTACATGGAGTGCACAAGACAAGCGTAAGTTTTTGACTGAGGTGAAAAACTTCTACTGGAATGATCCTTATTTGTTTAAATATTGCCCTGATCAAATAATAAGGAGATGTATTCCAGATATGGAAGTTAACAGTGTGTTAACTTTTTGTCATACATATGCTTGTGGTGGCCATTTTTCTATCAAAAAGACAGCCGCAAAAATTTTGCAATGTGGTTTTTATTGGCCCACTTTATTCAAAGATGCTAATGAGTTTTGTAGATCATGTGACAGATGCCAAAGGTTAGGTTCGTTGTCCCGCCGTCATATGATGCCTCTCAACCCAATCCTAGTGATAGAAATCTTTGATTGTTGGGGGATCGATTTTATGGGACCATTCCCACCTTCCTTTGGGTATCTTTATATTTTGCTTGCTGTTGATTATGTTTCTAAATGGGTTGAAGCAATACCTAGCCGCACTAATGATAATATTGTTGTTGTTCAATTTCTAAAAGACCATATCTTATCTAGGTACGGTACTCCACGTGTTATCATTAGTGATCAAGGGTCACATTTTTGTAACCGTTCTTTTGAGGCTTTAATGCGCAGGTATGGAGTCACCCATAAGGTTTCTACAGCATATCATCCACAAACTAATGGTCAAGCTGAATTAGCAAATAGGGAGATCAAGCGGATACTTGAGAAAACGGTGAATCCGAACCGAAAAGATTGGTCCTTGCGCCTGTCGGATGCACTTTGGGCGTATCGGACAGCATACAAGATGGTTCTTGAAGCATCTCCCTATCGTTTAGTATTTGGCAAAGCATGTCATTTGCCAGTAGAACTTGAGCACAGAGCATACTGGGCTACCCGAAATTTTAACTATGACCTTAAATTGTCCGGTGAAGAAAGGAAATTGCAACTTTGCGAACTTGCGGAGTTGAGGGATGATGCATATGACAATGCTAAGGATTTGAAATCAAGGATGAAGACGGTACATGATCAGAAAATACTCCAAAAACATTTTGAACAAGGTAATAAAGTCTTTCTGTATGACTCGCGATTACATCTCCATCCGGGAAAATTGAGATCGCGATGGAAGGGACCTTATGTGCTAAAGAGTGTTTTTCCCAATGGAGTGGTTGAGGTTGAAGATCCTTCCGATGGTCGAGCATTTCGAGTCAATGGCCAAAGGTTGAAGCTGTACTTGGAACACGAACATGTTAAAGACAGCACCGAAGAAATTTCTTTGGTGGCCCCGATTTATGTTTGGTAATCGGGTACTTTCGTTCCACTATATACTAGTTTTCATTTTGTTTTATTAAATTTTTGATTAATTTAGAATTTTTTTTTATTAAATTTTTGTTTTGGTTAATTTAAGTCTTTGTTAATTTAGAATTTTCTTTTGTGTTTTTAAGCCTATTTTATTTCTTTGTGTGTTGTTTTTGTACAAGCAAGGAATTTTCTGTTTTAGGACACTAGAACAGGCCAGGTGCACACCAGGCCCAGGCACACAGCACAGGCCCAGGCGCACAGCACAGGCCAGGCGCACACCAGGTCCAGGCGCACAGCACGCCCAGGCGCACACCAGGCCCGCGCCTCGCCTCTCTCAGGCCCACACCTCACCTCTCTCCAGCCAGTGCCTAGCCGCCCATGAACTAGCACCCCAGCGCCCAAGTGCACACCAGGCCCGCGCCTCGCCCCTCTCAAGCCCAACGCCTCACCGCTTGGCCGAGCCCATCAGCACCAAAACCCTAAAATCTGCCTTATTTAAACACTTTTTCCAGCCTCTTCTTCATTTCTCCTCTCACACCAACGGCTGCACACTCCTCTCTCTCTCTCATTGTCCCTCCATATCAACCCATACCAACTCTTTCCCTCTTCCTTTCTTGATATAAACTTCAATTCTTGAAGAATTGCACACTAATATCTCCCATTTTTTTGCAGAAAATTTCTCCAAGAGATTTGGTTCTAAGAGGAACTTGTTTTTTTTCACAAAGATATCAAATTGGTGGGTAGCTTTTCCTCTCTCCAATTGTGGGCAAGTAAGACCAATTTCTCTTCTTCATTGTTCAATTGTGCTTTTTGGTGGTTAAATTTTGCTCTTAAGTTCATTGTTTCATTTATTTAATTTCCATGGCACCAAGGATGAAGAGAGCTAAGTGAAAAGAACCACAAGAGTTTGATGAGACTAAGTTTGTTAGTTTTGAAGCGAGTGAGAGCTATGTTAAAATAATGCAAAATAGAAAACTCATTCTCGAGAGAGGATTTAACATTACCGAGAGTACGAACCCGACTCTTTTTAGAATGATTCTCTATAGGAATTGGAGTGCATTTACAAAATCACCCTTTCATTCCCTACCAAATTTGGTCCGAGAATTTTACGCTAATGCCGACAAACATAGCAATGGTAAAGTGTGGGTGAGAGGAAAAATAGTCTCTTTTAGCAGCTCATCAATAAATACCTTCTATGGGTTACCTGACATCCCACACAGTGAGTATAGAGCATATGTGTCTACATTTAATTATGAAGAGATTTGCCATACTCTCTGTATTCCGGGCACTACATGGAAAATGTCGGGTGATTCCCCGATCACCTTGCCCGCTGCTTCTCTAAATGTCAATGCTCGGGCTTGGCAATATTTTGTGTGTCACAGGTTGATGCCTGCCTTGCACTATAGTGATCTCACTGTTGAGCGAGCTATTCTGATTTATGCAATTTTGATGGGAATGACTGTCGATGTGGGCCAAGTCATCTGTAAATCCATCTTACACACTGTTAGACTAAAGCTCGGATTATACTTTCCTTCTTTAATTACCCAATTGTGTATCCGAGCTGGAGTCCCACACAGTACTGATGAGGAAACCCAACCACCAAAGAAACCCATTGATGATGGCATGCTCGCTCAGATTAAAGCCTCCAGGCCGCCAACTTCGAGCGAGGGAGCCATAGCTGCTAGCACCCCTCCCCCCTCTAGGAATATCACGGTTGCTGAGCGCCTTGAGCGCTTAGAGAGTCGTTTTGATGAGCATCATAAATTGTTGTTTGATAGGCTAGATCGTCAAGACCAAATGTTAGCTAGGCAAGACCGGTTCCTGGCTCGGCAAGCCGATTACCAAGCAGAGGTCAACTCTGCTTTTGGTCAGATGTACCAACACCTTGCCTCCGCTACTGGTTGTAATATGGGTTTTTTTTCCTACTATGCCACCCTATCCGGGTTCATTTTTTGACCCACCTCCCGAGGAAGGTGAAGGGACTAAAGAGATTGAAGTAGAGGATGATAATTTCGAGGATTAGTAGGGATATCTCTTGTTTGTCCACTTTTATTTTATTTATTGTACTAACATTTTTTGTGTTTTTATTTTATTTATTTTTCATCTTTTATCTTAGTTGTTAGTTATTTCCATTTCGTGTGCTAACCTAACATACGGTGGGAATCTTGATGTTACACCGCAGTTGCTTCCTTTTTGCTTGTTCTGTTCTATATTGTAGATCAAAAATTTCAGCGAGAAGAATGGTATGCAGTTCAAATGGTGGTGTGCAATTTTCAGCTTCTGTGCACTTTTGGCTAACAAAGGGAGTTTCTTTTCCTTTTTCTTTCACATTGAGGTCAATGCAATGTTTAGGTTGGGGGTGGAGGAAACACATTTCTTTCCTTTTTCCATTGAACTGCTTGGTGTCACTTTCCTACGTTTTGTTTGTTAGGATAATAAAAAAAAAAAGGTTTGTTTTTAGCATGCTTTGTGTTAGCCTTGGAGTTATTCACATGTCAATGATATGACCTTAATTGAGATAGTATATAGCACTTAGAAAAAATTAAATATTGCTTCGGTTTGAAATTAATTGAAGTATCAATCTTGATTTGGTTAGAGACTCTAGCTTGTGGTAAGATTGTATGATTAATCGTAAGCATTTAGAAAAGTTTTATGTGTGATTATTTTGTGAATATTTTTGCGGTCTCGGCAAGCTCTAGAACTTACTTGATAACCACTTGAGGCGAATTCCTAGAATGCACATTACTTAGGATATGATATAAGCCATTTTTGAACCATTTGAGCCTTTCAAACCTACCCTTGCGATATATATCACTAGTCACCTATTTGAGCCTTTTTCTTGAAAATGAAGTTGAGCCTGGTTTCTTTCAAAAACCCATTCACTTACTCTTATAAGCCTAAAGAGAATATTTTATCCTTACCTCTCTCTTAAGAAGAACTTAACTATACACATGTTGTGAGAAGCACTTAAAATGAGTAAGGGTGGAAATATGAAAAAATATCACTATCACAACCCAAGTACATTAAAGGAGATAAGTTAGGGGTTGTGGAAAAGAAAGAAATGAAAAAGGAGGTGAATGATCTTTTATGCCAAAATACAAAAGAAAATAAAAACAAATGGTGATTTGTTGAGAAAACAATCCTCGAAAAAAAAAATGGTTGGAAGAGTTGGGTACTGAAGTAAGGTTATCCAGTGCTTAAAGAACTATGTTCAAAACTAAGAGATTAAGTTCTTTTACTTGTGAATTCTTCCCATTCTTTCTTAGCCTTTACCTTAACCAAACGTTACAAGCTTATTAAAGACCTATTGATCCAATGTAATGTGATTTTTCTACAATAGTGGAGAGTGGTTTGAAATGTAAGCTTATGGAGCTTGTTTTTGTGATTGATGTCACGCGATTTATTTTTTCTAGAGGCCAAGACTTGTATTCATGAATATTGTGCATAAAATCATCCGGATATTCAGATTAATGAATTGTGGTAAGACGGATGTTAAGAGTCAATAACGATTTTAAGATTGATGTTTGAATTATTTTTGGATTTGAGTGAAATTTAATGATTCTATATGCTATATGATACGCATGATTTTTGAGACAAAGATTTTTGAATCACTCTTGGTTAACACTAGCATTGTTGTATTTTGCATTAATTTCTAAATAAAGAACTCATTTCATGTCTTTCGCTTGAATTGCTAGGGACTAGCAATAAGCTAGTTGGGGGTTGTGATAAGAGTTATAAAATGCATCTAAACAATACTTAATTGTTAACACTTTAGAGTTAATATCGGTCGTAATCGCACTACGACCGAGATTAACCCTAAAGTGTTAACAATTAAGTGTTGTTTAGATGCATTTTATGACTCTTATCACCACTACTATAGAGACCTCTACCAAAAATTACAAAACCTTACACAAGGGTATAGAAGTGTAGAGGATTACCATAAAGAGATGAAGGTGGCTATAATTCGGGCTAATGTAGAGAACGATCAAGAGGCCACAATGGCTAGATTTTTAAGTGGTTTGAATAGGGACATAGACAATGTAGTTGAGTTGCAGCATTATGTGGAGGTAGAAGACATGGTGCACATGGCTATGAAGGTGGAGAGCCAATTAAAGAGAAAGGGGGCAGCAAGGTACACTTGAGTTTCTAGCACTCCTTGGAAACTAAAGTGGGATAGAAATGATCGAGTTGTAGCAAAGGGGAAGGTTGAACCACCTAAGGGAAGATGAGGGAACTAGCAAGAACAAACCCAAGGTAAATTTCCAACCTTCAAGGAATAGAGATATTAAATGTTTAAAATGTCTGGGTTCAGGGCACATCGCGTCTCAATGTCCAAATAAGCGGGTGATGGTTATGCGTGAGATTGGGGAGGTGATGACTGAGAGTGAGGATGGTAGTAATGAGATGCCCGAGTTGGTCAATGCTAGTGATGATGATGGAGTGGAATACCCTGTAGAAGGTGAGTCTTTTATTGCTAGACATGCTCTCAATACGCTAATTAAGGTAGATGATATGGAGCAGCAAAGAGAGAACATATTTCATACTAGATATTTTGTAAACAACAAGGTGTGTAGTATGATTATAGATGGGGGAAGTTGCACCAATGTAGCTAGTAACACCCTAGTTGAGAAGTTGAGCTTACCTTTAATGAAGCATCTTAGACCTTTCAAGTTGCAATGGTTGAATGAATGTGAGGTCAATAAGCAAGTTTTGGTGGCTTTTACCATTGGGAGGTATAGTGATGAGGTGCTTTGTGATGTAGTTCCTATGCATGTTGGCCATATTTTGTTGGGGAGACCATGGAAGTATGATAGGAGGGTGATTCGTGATGGGTTTAGGAACAGGTGTAGCTTGAAAAAGGTTGGAAAAACAATCAAGCTTGCTCCTTTAACCCCAAAACAGGTCTATGAGAACCAACTGAAGCTGAAAAGTGAGATTGAGCAAAAAAGAAAGGGTAAGGCCGAAACACAAGAAAGAAAAATGAGGGTGAGGCCAAAACCTCAAGAAAAAGAGAGGGTGAAAAACAAAATAGAGAGATGGTTGAGAGTAAAGAAAAGAGAGTGGACCCACGAGAGAAAAAAAAAGAAAGAAAACTTGCAGAGAGAAAAGGAAAGACAAAGATGAGTTTTTATGTAAATGAGAGTGAGGTTAAGAGGTCCTTCTTAGTAGATTAGCCTACGCTTTTTCTTGTTTACAAACAATCTTATCTTAATCTTGATGAAACTAATCAATCTCTTCCTAGTTTGGCAGTTTCTTTGTTGCAGGAGTTCGTGGATATATTTTCGGAGGAGATGCCGAGTGAGTTGCCGCCCATTAGAGGCATTGTGTATCAAATTGATTTCGTATTTGGAACAGTTATTCCAAACCAACCAGCCTATAGGACTAATCCAGAGAAGACGAAAGAGCTTCAAAGGTAAGTTGAAGATTTGATGAGTAAAGGGTACGTGAGGGAGAGCATGAGCCCATGTGCAGTACCAGTGCTACTAGTGCCAAATAAGGATGGGACTTGGAGGATGTGCGTTGATTGCAGAGCGGTCAACAATATTATGGTAAAGTATCATCATCCCATTCTTAGATTAGATGATATGCTTGATGAATTGCATGGCTCATGTATTTTCAGTAAAATAGATCTTAAAAGTGGCTACCAACAAATTAGAATGAAGGATAGAGATGAATAAAAAACTATTTTTCAGACTACATATGGACTATATAAATGGTTGCTTATTCCATTTGGACTTACAAATGTGCCTAGTAATTTCATGATATTAATGAAACATATATTACGTGTGTTCATAGGCAAATTTGTAGTCGTGTACTTCATGATATCCTAGTGTACAACAAGAACTTAGATGAACATATTAAGCATTTGAGATGTGTGTTCGATGTGAAAAGTTGTATGCTAATTCTAAGAAATGCACATTTTGCATGGAAAAAGTTGTTTTTCTTGGTTATGTTGTTAGTACAAAAGGTATTGAGGTGGATGAAGAGAAAGTCAAAGCCATAAAGGAGTGGCCAATGTGTAAAGGCATCACTAAGGTAAGAAGCTTTCATGGTTTAGCTAGCTTTTATAGGCGTTTTGTTAAGGATTTTAGCACGATTGCTGCACCACTCACTGAAATAATTAAAAAGAATGTTGGATTTCATTGGGGGATTTATCAAGCGAATTCATTTGCTACTATTAAAGAAAGGCTATGTTCTGCACCTGTGTTAGCTTTACCTAACTTTAACAAAACTTTTGAGATTAAATGTGATGCCTCAGGAATAGGAATTGGAGCCATTTTGATGCATGATAGGTGGCCCATAGCATTCTTCAGTGAGAAGTTAAGTGGGGCAGCCATGAACTACCCCACTTATAACAAAGAATTTTATGCTCTTGTTCGTGCTCTAGAGACATGGTAGCACTACCTTTGGCCTAAGGAGTTTGTGATCCACACCGATCATAAATCATTGAAGCATCTCAAAGGTCACGATAAATTAAATAAGAGACATGCTAGATGGATGGAATACATTGAGATCTTTTCTTATGTCATCCATTACAAGCAAGGTAAGGAGAATATTGTTGTTGTTGCTTTATCACGGAGGAAGGTTGAATTGGTGAAGTCAATTCATGAGAGGGTATGACTTCAAATTGCGCAGAAGAATGAAATGTTTGCTTCCCAAGCCAATAAAGGGCGAAGGCATATCATCTTTGACCCAGAAGATTGGGTTTGGGTTCACAAGTGCAAAGAAAGATTCTTAGCCCATAAAAGGACTAAATTGCATCCTTGAGGAGATGGACCTTTCCAAATCCTTGAGAAAATTAATGATAATGCTTATAAAGTGGATCTTTTAGGTGAGTATAATGTCTCTGCTACTTCCAATGTTTCTGATCTTTCTCCCTTTGATGGTGTTGATGATTTGAGGTTGAATCCTTTTGAGGAGAGGGGAATGATGGGCACCATGGTGGACCAGTTTTAAGGATCCCTTGTAAGTTCCAGATGGGCCAATCACAAGGTCAAGAGCTAAGAAGATCAAGGAAGCAATGCAAGGATTGGTGCAATCCACTTGGATCAAGTTTGCAAATTGATCGAGTAAGATGATGAGGACATGGCTAACAAATAGGATGCGGATAATATTTAAGTTCCAATTGGTCCAATTACAAGGGCTCGAGCTAAAAGGTTCAAGGAAACTCCCAATGGGCTAATTCAACACATTTGGGCTAAGAACCATCTTTGGGGGCCCAAGGATGATGCTATATGTGATCCACAAGGATGGGTTTCCATGATTCAAGCTTTGGAATAATCTAGCAACTTGAGATTGTGAATTAAAACTTAGTTTCCCGAAATTGGAGACGTACTCGTTTTTTTGGGCACGAGGGTTTCTTATTTCAGGAGAATAAGTTGTGTGTACCGAATTGCTCTTTGCATGATTTGTTAGTATGAGAATCCCATGGAGGAGGTTTAATGGGTCACTTCGGAGTTGTTAAGACCTTAGTCATTTTACAAGAACACTTCTATTGGTCACACATGAAAAGAGATATTGAGAGGATTTGTGGTAGATGTGTCACATGTAGGCAGGCAAAATCTCGAGTGAAACCCCATGGTTTATACACACCACTGCCCATTCCTAGTGAGCCTTGGATTGATATTTTGATTGACTTTGTGTTAGGTTTACCTAGGTCCAAATGTGGTAGAGATTCAATTTTTGTGGTTGTGGATAGATTTTCTAAGATGGCACATTTTATTCCATGTCACAAAACTGATGATGCCTCCAACGTTGCTAATTTGTTCTTTAGAGAAATTGTAAGATTACATAGTATACCTAGAACAATAGTTTCGGATAGAGATGCTTAATTCTTGAGTTACTTTTGGAAGACTTTGTGGTGTAAGTTAGGGACTAAGCTATTATTTTCTACTACTTGTCACCCACAAACTGATGGTCAAACTGAAGTTGTGAATAGAACTTTGTCTACTTTGTTGAGGGCTATTATTAAACAGAACATCAAAACTTGGGAAGAGTGTTTATCACATGTTGAGTTTGCTTATAATCATATTGTTCATTCTGCTACTAAGTTTTCACAATATGAAATTGTTTATGGTTTTAATCCTTTAACTCCATTGGATTTAATGCCATTACCTATGTCTGAATGTGCTAACTTGGATGGAAAGAAAAATGCTGAATTTGTTAAGCAGATACATGAGAAGGCAAGACTAAATGTTGAGAGGCAAATAAAACAATATGCAAAACAAGCTAAGAAAGGTCGTCAACAGCTGATTTTTCAACCCGGAGATTGGGTTTGGTTACACATGAGGAAAGAAAGATTTTCGGTATAAATAAGTTCAAAGTTACTTCTTAGAGGAGATGGGCTTTTTCAACTCCTTGAGCGCATCAATGACAATGCTTACAAATTGGATTTGCCAAGTGAGTACAATGTTAGTGCTACTTTCAATGTTTCTAATTTTTGATGTAGGTGATGATTTGAGGACAAATACTTTTCAAGAGAAGGGGAATGATGAGGACACGACTAACAAATGGGATGCGGATCCTATTCAAGTTCCAATTGGTCCAGTTACAAGGGCTCAAGCTGAAAGGTTCAAGGAAACTCTCAATGGACTGATTCAACACATTTGGGCTAAGAACCATCATTAGGGGCCCAAGGATAATGCTATACATGATTGACAAGGATGGGTTTCCATGATTCAAGCTTTGGAATAATCTAGCAACTCGAGATTGTGAATTAAAACTTAGTTTCCCAAAATTGGAGACTTACTCATTTTTTTTGGCTCATCAAGGAAAATGGCTAGATGCAATTTTTCTTATTACCTTTTCTTAATTGTTTCTTTATTAATTTAATTGTTGAATTGTAAGGCTTGCATGCTAAGTTAGGTACTTTCCTTTTTTGGATTTTAGGTTACCAGAATTCAGTTACTAGAATCGAATTTAGGTTTGTTTCCTATTCCTTAGTTTCCTTTTCCTAATCTTGGATGAATTTCTCATATATTTAAATAGCTATTGGCTTTTTGGAATAAGACAATTCAGATTTGATTCATACTTTTGGAGAGAAAATTCTCTTTGGTTCTTTTAGAACTTCTGAACTTATTGGAGTTTCCGTAGCATTCATCTTCGACTTATCAATCAATCCTTCCATAATTGATTATGGTGTCTTCATTATACCAAGGTTCTTGTTTCAATATAAGCAATGGGTCACGATCGCACATAAATCTGCTTCTAGACGATCTTGTAAGTCTTCTTGATCCATCAATTTCTTAGTTCTTGGCGTGGATCATATCAGTTATCCAGTCATCCTTGGCCATGACCTCAGATTCGAGGTTAGCAGGGCGAGCTTGACTCTCATGAAGTTGTCTATTAGTCTCAAAAAATCGCTGAGACAAAATACCTTAGCTGACACTAGCCTGAGAAAGAAAGAAAAGCATCAGCCGAATACGTAAGACAAAAACCAAGGCAAAAGAAAAAGAAAATGTACACACCTTGGATATAAGCTCTGTGACTATGTTGACCAAGATCTTAAGGGCCTCGGCAGCAAGCTCCACCTTGTTTTTATGGGGGATATCCTTAATCAAGTTCTCTTAAGCAATTCGTAGGTTTACCATAACCGAGTCTGTGATTTTGATGAACCAATTAGGAAGGAATACCTTAGAACTTAATGGGTGAGGTAGAGGATCAACAAAAGGAGATCCTAACCCCAGGATAGCAAAACCATGCCCAGTAGGTAAGGCCCTTTCTAGAGAGGCGATTTTAATAGTAGCAACCAAGGAAATACAAGCACCAGAAGCACCTCGTTGCCTCTTCTCTGTGCTCATAATATCTTCACCAAGCTCTTTAGCTCTCTTGTGCGTCTTCACCACCTTCATATCTGAGAAATGCTGGGAGGCATGGTTGTAAAGAAAAGAAAATGTATTAGACCACCAAGTCAAAGAAGAAAACAGAGCCAGAAAACACTAAGTTAAAAACAAACGGTCCCCTCATAAAGGCAAAGTCCTAACCGAGCCAATGAATTGTTATCATCTAATATTGATGCCATAATAGCTCCACCCACCATATCCTTTAGAGTTTTCTCCTCTTTTAGGGCTAAAAGAGGGTATAGAGATTTCCTCAAAAAGGTCAAGTCCGACTTGCCATGTTGACTGAACTGTTGTTATTGCATTGACCATTATTTTGACACTTTGTCATGCTTCATTTTATTTGTTTTGATTATTTGGAATATTGAAACATATTTAAATGTGAGGAATTATTGCTTGCATTTTTTTGTGGGAGATTTCAAACATTATGATTGATGCTGAGAGACCTTGTGGTATAAAATCAGTTTTTTTGTATGGTGTAACCTCTAAGAATCCTCAAAGTTCTTCCCTTAAATCTAGTGATGTAAAACATTCATTTTTTTCTTTATACTCGAATAAGCCTAAATATTTAATCTTTATGGCCATATATATGGTTGTATTTACCTTCTAGTTTTTAAATTTAACATTTTTATTTAGCTTTTTTTATTAAAAATCTTCAGGTTTCAAATCCTTTTAAAATTGACACAACAACTGTGATATAAGATTTTTGAAAATGAGACAATGGCTATAGCCCAACGGTCTCATCTAGCCCCCCTGTAGGGCTGTCCTGAGCGAGTAACCCCACCAAGGGGGTTATCCCCTCATATCTCCTAAACCAAAAAAAAAATGTGGTTTCTAATATTTTGTTCTGGCATCAAGCATAGAAGGCTCTAGAAATGAAAACATGATAGTTACCCAAATAAAAAAATCTATTATTACTATATATAAAGAAAAATTTGCATTTCAAAAGCGCCAAGACTATGCCACCCAATTACAAAAATCTATCTACAAGAGAGCATCTCAAAGAAATCTACAAAGTCTTTATCATTTGCAAAAGAATTTCCCTCAAGCCAAAACCGTATAGTTACCCAAGTCATAGAGTGGATATTTGAACCATTTATAATCTAGCAACATTTACATTTTTTGATAGTGGACGGTACATAGCCACGCTAACATGTCAACTCAGTTGTATTAATGGCTATTTAGAAACATTTCTTTAATTATTTTTAGATGCGCACAAAGGAAATTATTATGATTAAGAAGGTTTTAGATTGTAATGTTGAGTGATTTAGTTCAATGCTATTGTATTTCTTTAGAAGCTAGTATAGAATTTATTTTCCATCAGATCATAGAAGAGGCATAGTTGAGCTATGTTGATTTCATTTTGTTGGTTTGTTTGAACTTCTTTTGTGGAAATATATTGTTCTGCTATACTTGTATCTATGGGGCTTGTTTCAGAGGTTTTTGTTCCAGCTCACTAAAATTTCTTATAGTTACATAACAAAGATATAATGAACTCTATAAGTTCTTTATCATTCCCAAAAAGTTCAATAAACCAAAAGTTAAGGGTATGAAACAATCTATCCCTGATCATATTGATGAGTTTTTCCTCTCCATCAAAAGTTCTCCTATTTTTGTCATTCCACACCATCTAAGAAACTAATGTGAGGATAATATATGTCAGAGGCCGAAATAATGATTAAGAATTACATGACATGTAATTGATAAGTGCTATCTACTTGTTAAAATTTTATTATAGACAATAAACTACTATATGAAGCTATTTTAAACGAGTAATGTTGTCCCAATCCTGGTTAGGAGACCTTCCAAAAGGGTCACCTGAATTTCATACCGAGGGATTATTAAATTTGAAAAGAATAATGGGAGGAACGAATATGATTAAAGACTAAATCTATTGGTGGATAATAAAATTGAATTTTTACCGTTGTCGATTTGTAAATCACAATGATCAACCGTAACCTCCTATCCAGAATTCTTGATACCAACTGATTGAGTGGGCCTAATTTTCTAGATTGGTTGAGTAATTTGAGAAATTTTCTTAATTTCAAAAAAATTGATAATGTTCTTAATCAATCACTTCCAACAATTGTTGTTAAGAATGCTCTGGAAGAAGCGGTTGCTACTTTTAAAAGTGTAAGGAATATTATATAAAGGCCATGTACTACATCCTAATATTGATGTCTAATGAGCTTCATAAGCAACATGTGAAAATTGAAAGTGCCAATGCAATGTTTCTCTATTTATAAGAGTCGTATGATGAACATAGTCACACTTCAAGTTTTCAGATCTCAAAGGACCACTTTAGGACTAGGATGCCCAAAGGATCATCAATCCATGAGCATGGATTGAAATTGATCAACTATATCGAGCATTTGGACAGACTTAGTTTTAGTATGAATACAAAATTATGTAATGATTGAAAGCAGTGTGTCCTACAAGCCAAAAGCATTTAATCTTATAGATTTATTACTTCTAATTAATCTTATTTATTCATTGAAAATCAAGAATAATTAATGGCATTTATCTAATTTATCATCTTTATTAAAAATCACTACATTTGCATTACATGATAAAGCCTATAGAATAAGAGCAATGAAAATAAACATTATAAAGATATCATGCTAGTGAGATGTATTTTCTCAAGCTTTATTCTTAAATTTTTCTAATCATAGGATCACTAAGAAATGCATTAGTTAATCTAGATAGATTAGTATATACTGTATTTCCTTAAGGAGTTTAAGATGATTGATCTAACAATCACTAGTGTATAAGACACTAGAACTAGTTATGTAGGTGCTTGTTAGAGAACAGGTAGACCAAACTAACTCGACTAAAAAATTACTAAAGGACATTTTACTGGCTGTCAATAGTAGTTCTTGCGTTGCAATTTTACAAGTGATCCTTGGACTTGAGGCACCATGGATATATTATGTATAGGTCATCATGCTTTGATGCTACCTAAATATAATTCTAATCATGGGTCACAAGAGGGTAGTAATTGGTTGTTATCACTAATGCATAGAGGTATGTAAGTGTACAATAGGGGATCCATCCGTCTTAGTAAAAGAGAGATTTTCCTATGTGATTTGATTTAGCCATAGCTTGGAAATTCCTTGGTTAAGGTGAGGTAGAAATTAGAAAGAAGTTTCTAATTTCACCATTAACTTATGAACTTGAGATCAAGATACATATTATTATATTATTATGGCTTGACAATAAATCATACCTTAGGTTTAACCAAGGACATTGTATAATGGAAGGGTTAAATTGTACAGTCACTATCACTGAAAAGTTCACAATAATTCATATTGCCTGGGTAGTCATGATATATTGCAAGATATCAATTATGGCTTTTAAAAGCCCTTAGAAGAATTAAAAGGAGTTTTAATTCAAATTAAAATTAAAACAGATTTAATTAATTGGATAAGATCCAATTGTTACGTAAAAGTTACGACTTATTGTCAGCACGATATTGAACCTAATGGGTCACACATGATAGAAAAATTTCAAGAATAATAAAAACTAATGGGCTATTAGAGAGAATTGTAAGAATTAATTAAACTAGCTTTTAATTGCAATTCTATAAGTCTTAGAGCTCTTAGGAGTAAGTGCTCTATATAAAGGTTCAATTTGATAGAATCCCTAATAGTTTATGAATAATAGTCTTTATATTCTTGAAGTACATGGTAATGTTTTCACTATCAAATAACATAAAAAGAAAGGAGAGAATAAAATGAATCATTCCTGCATGTGGCACTTAAGACTAGGTCATATCAATGAAGATATGGTAAACAAGTTGGCTAAAGGTGGATATTTGGATTGATATGATTTTGAATCATATCCAACTTGTGAAAAGATGACTAGATCTCTATTTAGTGGACATGGAGAAAGATTCATAGATGCATTAGGGTTAATACACAATGATGTATGTGGATTCCTAATAGTTAATGCTATAGGAGGTTATTCCTACTTCATTATTTTTGCCCAATGATCACTCAAGGTATAGGTATGTGTATTCAATGAAGTACAAGTCTGAAAAAAAATTTAGGAAAGGTATTAAATCTATTTGATATGATCGAGGAGGTGAATAAATAACTGATGATTTTTTTCGATTATCTCAAAAAGAATGGGGTTCTCCCTCATTGGACTCCTCCTTGAACACCACCGTTGAATGGTGTGTCCGAAATGAGGAGTATTACTCTATTAGATATTGTGCGATCCATGATGAGTTACACTAATCTTCCTATATCTTTTTGGGGACATTACTTCTTGACTACAACATACTTATTGAACAAGTTTCCCTCAAAAGTAGTACCTAAAACACCATATGAGATATTGAATAAGAGAAAGCCTAATCTTAAACACATTAAGATTTGGGGTTGTCTTATTTATATAAAAAAAGTTACATACAAACAAGTTGAGAACTAGATCTAACAAATATAGGTTTGTGGGATATCTTAAAGAAAGTTTAGAATATTATTTCCATCATCCTCAGGAACGCAAGGTGTTTGTTTCTAAGTATGCTACCTATCTATAAAAAAAAGTTTATGCTAGAAGAGAGCAATGGGAGGGAGATTGATCTTGATGAAGTGTCATAAGAACCACAACCCAGTAATATTCATATTGAGGAACCTGAACTAATAAATTTACACAAAGAACACGAAGATAAATCCATCTTTCATGGTATCCAAAAATTTAAGTATCACACAAAACCATGATATTCATTCATGATCATGCTTAAAAAAAAAATAAACCCATCTTCGCAATGAATAGAAATGTTAAAATCTAATTACTTACAAAAGACTGGCTAAGGCATCACAAGCTCAAATTGGTGTAAAGTGAACTAGCACATAAATATGAAGCTTCCAAATAATTCCAATATGCAATGTCTCCATATCTCAAGACTCACAGAATTTCCCATCAGAATGAACAATCAATGGCATAGTTTTATTTTCTTCTTTCTTTTATTGTGAGGCTCTGCCATGTTTAGTTCCCTTAAGCTTTCTTATTGACCCATGTAGCGAGTGTTGAGTCAATGACTTCCAAACCAGATGGTTTTAGGGCATTAGATGTAAAGTGTTGCGCGTTTATCTACATAAATTAATAAGCAAATAACTGAACTTGTTTTACTTGCAAGTGCACAAGGTCAACTTAGTAGTATAGTGTGCGAATGCAAGATCATCTCCATAGAGATTGGTAAATTTTGATTTAGAATTAGTTTTGCAATAATAAAATAAAAATAAGAGAAATAAATATTGAGTTGGAATTTAATAAAGATAAAGGCATAGGGACTTAATATCCACCACTAATCATGGTACCATCTACCACTAATCATGGTACCACAACAAAACTGTATGCCAATGCTTTACTCATGTCATGAATACCTAATGTTTGTTAACCTAAGGGCTTGGTATCTCCTCCTTAAGCTATTGATCTCCCTAAGCAACGAGTTAGGCATGGTATCTACTCTAACTCTTTTCTTTCTTAAGTGATTCAGCATGGTATCTACTGAGTTGTTCCTTAAGAGAGCATAGGACCTATGGAAATCGACAACCACATAGGACCTAGGGTATGGTATCTACTCCCGGTTTCCCATGTTGATTAACCCAAGAATCCAGCGTGGATATCTTTTGTTACTAATGTTAAACCCAAGACTCGGTCATCCAAATTGATTCAACTAACTAATCCATACCACATGCATACGTTGATCAGACACACGCATATGAGAAATTTAAATAAAAACAGGTATTAATCAAGTTAAGCAACACAACGTAAATATCGCAAAGGCGCCAATACTGAATTTATTTAGTAAACATAATCAGGGCTTCAACCAAGCCCTTACTAAAAGTTTAAGTACACATAATAAAAATAAAGGAAAGAAGAAACCCGAGAGAAGAGTCGTCAATTCTCCTCCACAGTTTCCTTCTCCAATCTCCCCGAACAAAAACTAAACTAAAAGGAAGATATGCTCCTCAAAAGGGAAATACTGTTTCTGTGTTTTACAAGTCTATTTATAGGGTTCTAAGGACACCTTGAAACCCTAATTTCCAAAACAGGGTCCTAACCCTTATTTCCAAAACAGGTTCTACTGTTTTTACTGTTCACTACCGTACGTGGGCGCTCGATCGCAGTCTCTTGCGCTCGAGCATAGCCTTCTTCTGGTGTGCGAGCGCAGATTGCACTCGATCCTGGCTTGGGTGCTGGTGCGCTCGATCGCAGCTCCTCTGAACTCGACCGCACTAAGCAACTGACAGATTTTCCAGATTTTCTCTTTGAGCTCCAAAATGCTTTATTTTCTCCAAGAACCTATAAAAACCCATAAAACACAGAAATGAAGTAAAATAGCATAAAATACGCACACTAAGGACTTAACAAATATAAATTAAAGGGCTTAAATATGAATATTTAAGCACTTTTCACACCCCTAAACTTACATATTGCCAGTCCCTTAGCAATACGAAACTAAAAACTAAAATAAAGACACACAAATAAATCAAATATTCATGGTGTCCACAAAAGTTTAGGTGTCACACAAAACCATGATGTGCATTCATGAGCAAGCTTAATAAGTACAAACACATCTTTGCAATGAATAAGAGTTTTGAACGCATATCACTTTCATGAGGCAGGTTAAGACATCACAAGTTTGACTTTAGTGTGTGGTGAACTAGCACATAAAAGATTAGGTTTCCAAATAATTCTAACGTGTAGTGTTTCGATGTCTCAAGATTCACCAAATTTCCTATTAGAACCAACAAAAATGGCATAGTTTTTCTTATTTTTCTTTTATTGTGAGATTTTTGCCAAGTTTAGTTCCCTTAAGCTTTCTATTTGACTCATGTAGCGAGCGTTTAGCCAATGACTCCCAAACCAGATGGTTTTAGGGCATTAGGTGTAAAGACACCCGTAAGGACTTACTAACTCGAGTCAAAAGGCTACGAAACTAACTGGTCTTAATGCTACTAATCAGAATTCCCACCTTTTGACGTGACACTCACTGGTTACTGAGGTAAGAGGGCCAGTTACTCAATGGAAAGTTTGTTTTCTGATCATTAGGTACACTTTTCTTTTTGAGCAATAACAACAAATTTTTTTTTCCTATGCGAAAGTATGAATCTAACAAGTCATCTGGTTCACAGTCAAGCCGAAGAAACATACATATTAAAATTACATGTCATACCCCACACAATTATGTGCTAATGTGCTCGTGTTAGTTTAAGTCAAACTTGTGAATCCTTAAATGCCTAAAAGTAAGTGATTAAGGTTTAAAACTTAATTATTAGCCCATGTGTTCAAGGTTTTAAGCTCACTTATGAAGTCAAATCATATTATTTGTTTAGATCACCCAAAATTTTTAGAACAGTATGAACATACATTTATCTATAAAAACAAAAAACTAGGGCAAAGTGTTTGAATGTGTCTCCCATACCCCCAAACTTAAATTACACATTGTCCCCAATGTGTGAATAACATAGAAAGATTTGATCTGCGAGATGGAGAATTAGTTGGGTCGGCATGGCTCATAGCATACCCCTAAACTTGAATGGATGCACACATTGTCCCTAAAAAAGAAAAACTAACGTAATACGGGAAAACAAGAAGTACTAAAAATAAATAACAATAAATACGTAAAACAATAAAAATAAAAGGATAAGCTGTGGGGTGCCTCCCATGAGCACTAAGTTTAACGTCTTCAGCCGGACCAAGCCTTATTTTTCCCCAAAACTAAGATTGGCAGCAACTAGCACAGATAGTGGCGTACTCTCTCCCATATAAGCATAAGTCAAATGCTTCGGAAATTGCTTCAACTCCAAATTTGGTGCTTGGATAATAGAAAAAAAAATAGTATTAGTAGGCACATGAGGTTCAAATGGATCGATGTACTTACTTGGATGCTTTGGAGAAGCCTCTAGAAGGTGCACAGTTTCAATGATGTCATCAGTAACATCCTCAGATTTTAGCTCAACATCTGATCCTTTGAAACTGGAGGTGAGGGTGGTCTCCAATGGATCAATGTGATGGACGTGAAAAACTTGCTCAACAACACCTTACTGTCGTTCACTCAGCTCTTTAGCCAATTGCCCCACTTGTACTTCCAATCTTTGAATGGCTTGCTCATGTTTTGCAATGATTTCCCTTTGCTCAGTCTGGAATTGTCTTTCCTCTGCCATGAGTTGTTCTTGTGAAGTCATCAACTGCCTTACAAGACTCTCTAGGTCACTTTGCTTTGATTCTGGAACTGATTGGGTTGCTGATTGGGAATTCCTTTGCTGCCCTTGAAGGTTCAAGGCATTTTGTTCGTTGCTACATGAGAGGTTGGGGTGGTGTCTCCATCCAGGATTGTAGGTATTTGCATATATGTTGTAGTTGTTCGGTCCTGCATAATTTGCTTGCTCTTGATCTGTAGATGAATATAAAGGGCAAGTGTCAGTAGTGTGATTAAAACGAGAACATATAGCACATACATGGAGTGGTTTGGCTCGCGGACTAGGTGAGATGTTTTGAGTAGTCATGGTATTTATGAGCATATCTAGCTTCCTCTCTATAGCATCTAGACAAGCATATCTAGCTTCCGCCATTGGTGCTTCTCCCTCGATTGAATTAGTTAAAAGACTTCAGTGTAACAGTTTTAGTACTGCTTCTCGGGTACTCTCTGGAGCTTTTGCACTCGAGCGCACTAAGAACAGCGCTCGATCGCACTGGGATTGCGCTCAATCGCACCAAGGGGTGCACTCGATCGCAATTAGGACAAAAACTCCTCCTCTGCACACCTGAACAAAAACAGAAAACGAAAAGAAGGAATAAATATGATTTTTTGATAAAAATAAAAAAATGAAACGGAACAGAATAAAATAAAACAAAATAAAATAAAACTAACGAAAATACTTCCAAAAAGAAATTTAGCACAATCCTCGGCAACGGCGCCAAAAACTTGTTGCGCGTTTATCTACCTAAATTAATAAGCAAATAACCGAACTTGTTTTACTTGCAAGTGCACAATGTCAACTTAGTAGTATAGTGTGTGAATGCAAGATCATCTCCACAGGGATTAGTAAATTTTGATTTAGAATTAGTTTCGCAATAATAAAATAAAAATAAGATAAATAAATATTGAGTTGGAATTAGTTCCACCACTAATCATGCTACCACAACAAAATAGTATGCCAATGTTTTACTCATGTCATGAATACCTAATGTTTGTCAACCTAAGGGCATGGTATCTACTCCTTAAGTTATTGATCTCCCTAAGCAACGAGTTAGGCATGGTATCTACTCTAACTCTTTTCTTTCTTAAGGGATTCAGCATGGTACATACTGAGTTGTTCCTTAAGAGAGCATAGGACCTATGGAAATCGACAACCACATAGGATCTAGGGTATGGTATCTACTCCTGGTTTCCCATGTTGATTAACCTAAGAATCCGACGTGGATATCTTTTGTTACTAATGTTAAACCCAGGACTCGATCATCCAAATTGATTCAACTAACTAATCCATACCACATGCATACGATGATCAGACACACACATATGAGAAATTTAAATAAAAACAGGTATTAATCAAGTTAAGCAACACAACGTAAATATCACAAAGGCACCAATACTGAATTTATTTAGCAAACATAATCAGGGCTTCAACCAAGCCCTTACTAAAAGTTTAAGTACACATAATAAAAATAAAGGAAAGAAGAAACCCAAGAGAAGTGTCGTCAATTCTCCTCCACAGTTTCCTTCCCGATCTCCCCGAACAAAAACTAAACTAAAAGGAAGATATGCTCCTCAAAAGGGAGATACTGTTTCTGTGTTTTACAAGTCTATTTATAGGGTTCTAAGGACATCTTGAAACCCTAATTTCCAAAACAGGTTATGTTGTTTTTACTGCTTACTGTCGTATGTGTGTGCTCGATCGCACTAAGCAACTGACAGATTTTCCAAATTTTCTCTTTGAGCTCCAAAATGCTTCCTTGTATCCAAGAACCTATGAAAACCCATAAAACATAGAAAGGAAGTGAAATAGCATAAAATACGCACAGTGAAGGCTTAACAAATGTAAATTAAAGGGCTTAAATATGAATATTTAAGCACTTATCATAAAGACACCCCTAAGGGCTTACTAACTTGAGCCAAAAAGGCTACGAAACTAAATTGGCTTTAATGCAACCAATCAAAATTCCTACCTTTTGACGTGAACACTCACTGCTTACTGAGGTAAGAGGTCCAGTTACTCAGTGGAAAGTTTATCAATGATGAGCATTTTTCTCTTTTTGTGCAAATTTGTCATGGAAAGTGTCCATCCAACAAGTCATTCAGAATCAGCTAAGCCATGGAAACATACACATTAAAATCACATGTCATACCTCACACAATTATGTGCTAATGTGCTCGTGTCAAATTAGATTAAACATGTGAATTCTCAAGTGCCTAAAGTAAGTAACTAAACTTTAAAACTCTATTATCAGATCATGTGTTCAAATTTTATGCTTTCCAATGAAATCACATCACAATATTTGTTCATATCACCCAAAATTTCAAAACAACATGAGCATGCATTTATCTTCTCTTTAAAATGAAGAAGAAAAAAAAACAACAAACTGGGACAAAGTGTGTGTAATGTGTCTCCCATACCCCCAAACTTAAATTACACATTGTCCTCAATGTGTGAATAATATGGAAAAAGCTGACTTGGGAAATGGAGAACTAGCTGGACTGGCATGGCTCATAGCATACCCTAAACTTGAATTGAAGTACGCGTTGTCCCTGAAAAATAAAGACTAAAGGAATACTGGAAAACAAAAAAAATACTAGAAATAAACAGTAAAAATAAATATGAAAAATAATAAAAACATAAAGGATATGCTGTGGGGTGCCTCCCATGATCGTTAAGTTTAAAGTCTTCAGCCAAACTCTCCATAGTAGACTACGATCACTCTAAGTAACTAGGATCCTCTAACAATGTCATCTCAATCTCCGGAATCCTCAATTCCAAGAATGGTTTTAGCCTCTGTCCATTCACCTTGAAAGTGTTACCATTCTTTGGATCCTCAATCTCGATGGCCCCGTGAGGAAAAACCAATCGAATAATAAATGGGCCTGTCCATCGACATTTGAACTTGCTTAGAAAAAGATGTAAGCATGAATTATAAAGAAGAACTTTTTGACCAAGCTCAATAGATCGTCTCAAAATGTTCTAGTCATGAGCCTTCTTCATTTATTCCTTGTACAACCACGCACAATCATATGCATCATTCCGCAGCTCCTCTAATTCATTGAGTTGGAGCTTCCTTCGAGAGCTAGCCTTCGAAAGATTGAAGTTCAGCTGCTTGATAGCCCAATATGCTCTATGCTCTAATTCCACTGGAAGGTGACATGCTTTTTCATATACAAGAAGATATGGAGACATGCCAATTACCGTCTGGAATGCTGTTCGATATACCCACAGTGCATCATTCAATCATAGAGACCAATCTTTTCTACTAGGGTTGATAGTCTTCTCCAAAATGTGCTTGATCTCGTGATTAGAAATTTCCACTTGTCCACTCGTCTGCGGGTGATACAGGGTGGCAACCTTATGTGTGATGAAATACTTCTTCATCAACTGCTCAAAGATCTGATTGCAAAAGTGCTTACCTCCATCACTTATGATTGCTCAAGGTGTACCAAAACGAGCAAAGATAGTGTCCTTCAAAAACTGGACCATAAATTTGTGGTCATTGGTCTTACATGCAACGACATCCACCCATTTGGACAGATAGTCCACAGCAACTAGAATCTACAGATAGCCAAAGGAGTTTAGGAAGGGTCCCATAAAATCAATGCCCCACACGTCAAAAATCTCAACAATCATAAATGAGTTGAGGGGCATCATATTCCTCTTAGAAATACTCCCTAACTTTTGGCGACGCTCACAAGATGCACAGTAGGTGTGAGAGTATCGGAACAAGGTAGGCCAATAGAATCCACATTGCAAAATCTTTGCAGTGGTCTTATTAGCACTGAAATGGCCTCCACAAGCATGATCATGACAAGAGGAGATGACATTAGATTGGTCATGCTCAGGAATACACCTTCTATTGATTTGATCGGGATAATACTTGAACAGGTAAGGATCATCTCAGATCAATGTAAAGACATTTGACCCGTGACAAGATAGTTCACTATATCAGCAAACCATGGTGCGGGATTGTGAGCAATGTGCTTCAATTGCTCATTATGAAAGGTCTTAGAAATGGGAATGGTGGCCTCAGTGAAATCCACTATCAACCTAGATAAATGGTCCGCCACCACATTTTCGGAACCTTTCTTATCCCGAATCTCTATGTCGAACCCCTGGAGTTACAAGATCCATTGGATAAGACGAGATTTAGCATCCTTTTTGGAGAAAAGATACTTCAATGCTGCATGATCCGAGTAGATAATGACTTTTGATCCTAACAAGTAGGACCGAAAACTTGTCCAATGCAAAAACGACTGCTAGCAACTCCTTCTCAGTGGTTGAGTAATTGAGTTATGTGTCGTTTAGAGTTCTGCTTGCATAGTAGATGACATGGGGGAGTTTATCAACACACTGCCATAAAACAACTCCAATTGTATAATATGATGCGTCACACATAATCTCAAAAGGTACATCCTAGTTGGGTGGCTGAATAATGGGTGTGGACGTCAGAATCTTCTTCAGATCCCCAAATGCTTTCTTACAGTCCTTATCAAATACAAATGGGGCATCCTTCACCAACAACTTGCACACGGCCTTGGCGATCTTGCTGAAATCCTGGATAAATCGCCTGTAGAATCCTACATGGCCCAAAAAAGAATGAACCTCATTCACCGTACGTAGGGGTGGAAGGTTAGAAATCAAGTCCACCTTCACTTTGTTGACCTCAATCCCCTGATGAGATATGACGTGCCCCACTACAATACCTTGCTTGACCATAAAATGACACTTCTCCTAATTAAGCACTAGGTTCTTCTCCTTGCACTATAATAAGACCAAAGTGAGACGGTGTAGATACTCCTCAAATGATGAACCGAACATGGAGAAGTCATCCTTGAAAATCTCTAAGAAACACTCTACCATGTTAGAGAATATGCTGACCATGCACCGCTGAAAAGTACCGGGTGTATTGCATAACCCAAAGGGCATGCGATGGTAGGCTAATATCCCAAAAAGACAGGTAAACATCGTCTTCTCTTGATCTTCGAGGTCCACAGGGACCTAGTTATATCCAGAATAACCATCCAAGAAGCAATAGTAATCGTGCACAGCCAAGCGCTCCACCATCTGATCAATAAATGGGAGTGGAAAATGATCATTCCTTGTGGCAGCATTCAACTTACGGTAGTCTATACACACTCTCCATCTTGACTGAACACGAGTTAGAACCAACTCATCGTCCTTATTCTTCACTACTGTCAATCTAGCCCGCTTGGGCACGACATGAATCAGGCCAGCCACTTGCTATCAGAGATTGGATGAATGAACCCTGCATCCAATAACTTTACCACTCTAGTCCTCACAACCTCTTGTATAGTTGGGTTGAGCCTTCTTTGTGGCTACCTCAATGGCTTGGCATTCTCCTCCAAATGTATCTTGTGCATCACCACCGAGCGGCTAATCCTCTTGATATCCTCAATAGTCCAGCCGATAGGTTCCTTGTGATCTCTTAAAATGTCCAATAATTTCTCCTCTTGAACATCAACCAAATCTGAAACTATAATCACAGGCAAAGAATCTGTTGGACCTAGGAACTTATACTTAAAATTGTCCGGTAAAGGCTTAAGTTCCTTCTTGGGGGGCTCAGGTGTTGCGATCTTCTCCGTCTCACTGCTCTCCCGAGGAGCAGACTCCAAAATGGCATTCACTTACTCAAGTAACTTATCCAAATCCAAATCTTCTCCAAACTGAGCAAAGCATGCCTCCAGGGGGTCCTCAATGCTTCATTCATCCACAGTCTCCTCAATAATCTCCTTTATCAAGTATACATTTCTCACTTCATCATATTCCAATGGTTGCTTACTGATAGCAAAGATATTCAGCTCCACTGTCATATTTCTGAAGGAAATCTTCATCACCCCTGTCCTATAATTTTTCAAGGCATTAGCCATGGCTAAGAATGGTCGCCCTAGAATCACCAGTATCTGAATACCCACATTCTGAACTGGCTTTGTGTCAAGCACAATAAAATCCACAGGGAAATAAAACTTATCCACTTTTATCAAAACGTCCTCAATTATTCCCTGTGGTATCTTCATTGACCTGTCAGCCAATTGAAGTGTTATGGATGTGGGCTTCAATTCTCTTAACCCTAACTGCAAATAGATTGAGTAGGGCAAAAGATTCACACTCGCTCCTAGATCCAAAAGAGCCATCTCAATCTGGCTAACTCCTATCATGCAAAAGATGGTAGGACACTCTGGGTCCTTATACTTGATGGGCAGCTTACACTGAAGGATTGAGATAACCTATTCGATCAAAAATTCCTTCTTCGAGACATTTGTCCTCATCTTGACAGTGATCAAATCCTTTAAGAACTTGGCATATGAAGGTACTTGCTAGATGGTGTCCAAAAATGGGATATTGATTTGGACCTGCTTGAGCACCTCCAAAATGTCCTCAGACTTCCATCCTTTCTTAGGTGCTTGTAATCTCTCAAGGTAAGGCACTTTAGGTACAAACAACCTAGGAAGATCCTTAACAGTAGGTATGGTTGTAGATGGCTCAGCATCTCTCTTCTTCTTTGTTGGGATTTGTTTAAGAACTAAAGAGAGAAAAATTCAGCATCAAATGCAGGTGTGCGCTGTGGCCCAGGAGGTGTACACCGTGACCTCCAGTAAAGGAAAAAAGGTGGAGTTTCTCCCCCCAAGTGTGTGCCAAAGCTCAGGGAGGTGTGCACCGCGGTGCCCAGCAGCTGAAGGTTTTCAGCCCTGTTGTGCGCCGCGACCTGCTCTCTTCTAGGCCGCGATGCTAGGCACACCTAGTGCCTTTGATTTAGCATATTGAAATGGTGCATAGGACTAGATCAAAATGCATAGGATTACTTAGACTTGTTGAAGGGCTATGATTGATTGGTCCTCAAGATCTAAGAGTTGAGATTGACTTCAAGATTGGTTCAAGAAGTGGTTGCACTATATAAAGGATAATCTAGGAGCAATCATAAGGATATGACATGTGACTATGTGTGAAATAGAACACATGGTGTGTGAGAGTGCAAAGACACTAAACACAGGAGAGAGTCATTCAAGAGAGGCTGGTTATTTAGAGAGAGAGTAGTATAGATTGGGGATTCAAAGGCTTTGTAATTGGAATTTTCTTGGGGAAAATTCTAGTGAAACACTTAGTTCTTATCACTTTCTTCTTCTTTTTTTTCGTTCTTCAAGAACAAGAGGGTTCTTGAAGAGGTGTTGCTGTAATTGTAAGAACTCCATTGATTTAGTGTAGAGAGCTCAGAGGAGCTCACAGGGACGTAGGCACATTGCTGAACCTCGATAACAATTGCTTGTATTCTTTCTTTGATTGGTCTGATTGCTGTTTATTACAAGTCATTCTAAACTTGGGTGTTTAGAAAGATCACAACCTAGGATTCTGCAAGAAGGTGATTTTCTAACAATAGTATCAGAGCTAAAATAGCGGGTATCAGAGTTGAACAGGGGGTATCGGAGCGAGACTCCAAGAATCAAAGAAAACTTGTTGGGTGATTCAAGAACGGTGCTGAGATCAAGATCTGATCTTGTTCTTGAGGTTCAAGAATGGTGTTGTGATCAAGATTTGGTTGTGTTCTTGAGGTTTAGAAGTTGGAAGGCAATTGTGGGTGCTGCATAAATCTGGGATTTTCTCCGCAAGATGGGTTCAAACTTCATTGTTGAGAAGTTTGATGGAAAGGGAGACTTTGCCCTTTGGAAGTGGAAAATTAAAGTGGTTCTTATGCAACAAAAGGTGGACTTGGCGATTGGAGAAGATGACGATTTTCCAGCAAGTTTCACGAAGGTCTAGTGGAATGAGATGAAGAAGATGGCGTACAACACCATCTTTCTGCACATATCTGATATTGTCACAAGGAAATGTGGAGACACAGAAGATCCAGCTGTCATTTGGAAGAAACTAGATGAGTTGTTTCTTACCAAGACTCTCCCTAATAAGATTTATCTTCTTAAATGAATCTTTGCTTTTAAAATGGATCCTAATAAAGAGTTGCAAGATAATCTTGATGTGTTTAATAAACTAGTTTAGGATTTGGCTAGTTGTATTATAACATTCCCATATGAACAACTGGCTGTTTTGAAAGCTTGATTAATGCTATTGAATATGAAAGAGATACACTAACCAAAGAAATTATGATCAATGCTATAAGGACTCGTGATTTCAAAGCCAAGATGAGGGAAGCATCAAGTGGGGAAGGGTTGTTCGTTAGAGGAAGGTCAGCAACTTGGTATGGCAGTAACATATATGGCTACTACCAGGACAAACCATAGGGTAGAGGACAAAGCCATGGGAGAGCGCACTCTAAACTGAGATTTGGAGGAAAGAGATGCTACTCTAAACTGTGATTTGGAGATATTACAAGGTTGCTGAGGAATGTGAGATATCTTCTAGAGTTGAGAAGAAATTTGGTCTCATTAGAGCAGTTAGATTCCATGGGGTACATGTACAAAGCAGAGGGCAGAAAGATCAAGTAACCAAGGGATCTTTGATAGTGATCAAAGCAGCAATGAAGGATGGTCTCTATGAGATTATCGGAGACACAGACATCAAGAATCAAGCAGTAAGCTTGATGGCTGAGATGGATAAGGCATCCATTTGGCACAATAGCTTGGGACACATGAGCAAAAAGGGTCTGCAAGTTCTCAGCAAGAACAGTCTACTTAATGGTGACAAAGTAGAGAAACTTGATTTCTGCGAATGTTGTGTTCTTGGGAAACAACATTGGGTCAACTTTGACACTGGAGTGCACAAGTCTAAGGGCATTCTTGACTACATTCATGCCGATATTTGGGGGCCAGTAAGAACACCAACACAGGGAGTTAATCTTTACTTTCTGTATTTAATTGATGATTATTCTAGAAAGGTTTGGGTTTATTTGCTTAAAAATAAATTAGATTCTTTGAATAAATTTGTGGTGTGGAAAAAGCTGGAAGAGACTCAAATGAGCAGGGTAGTTACGGTGTTAAGAACCGATAATGGCTTAGAATTTTTTAATAAGGAACTTGATCAATTCTGTAAATTAAATAGGATTCTAAGACATAGAACGGTTGTGAAATCCCCTCAGCAAAATGGAGTTGCTGAGAGGATGAACAAGAACCTTATAGAAAAGGTTAAGTGCATGATTATAGGATCCGGATTACCCAAATGTTTTTGGGGGGAAGCGGTGTCTACTGCTGCGTATTTGGTTAATAGATCGCCCTCTAGGGCTGTGGACCTTAAGACTCCCGAGGAGATGTGGAGTGGTAAACCCCCTGAGTGACAACCTTAGGACTTTTGGATGTGCTGCGTTTGCACATCAAAATGATGATTAACTTAGCCCAAGATCTAGAAAATATATGTTTCTAGGATATAGGGAAGGGGCTAAGGGGTATAGGTTATGGTTCTTAGAACAAAAAAGAACTAAACTCATAATAAGTAGGGATGTCATTTTTAATGCGCATTTATTTCCCTATTTGGAGAAAACTAACCCTACAGGGGATAGTGGGCAAATCAGCCTGGTATTTGTGGAGCATAGCATCAAGGAAAATTTAGTTCAGGTAGAGCCCATTGATGAAGGCCAAGCTCAAGACACTCGAGAGGAGGCTGAATTAGAAAGGGATGATGCAGCAAGTCAGAATGACTATCAGCTCACAAGGGACCAGGAAAGAAGGCTGGTCAGACCACCTTTGAGATATAGTTTTGCGGATGCTATTGTAGTAACTCCTTATTCAGAATGAGGGATAAGTGAACTAGAAACTTACATTGATGCTATGGGATATAAGGATTCGTCAAGATGGAAGCTAGCTATGGAGGAGGAAATGCATTCTTTGAGGAAGAACAACTCTTGGGAATTAGTGCACATTCCAGGAAAACAGAGAGTGTGGATTGTGAGTGGATTTACAAGATCAAAGAAGGGAACTGTAGACTGAGGTTTCAACCCAAGAGGGGGGTGAATTGGGTTTTTAAAAACTTTTGCTAATTAAATACAAGTTTATAAAAACTGATAACACCACAAGCATATAAACAAGTAATGTGTGCTATAAATAAAGAGCTTAAGGAATAGAGAATGCAAACTCAGTTTATAGTGGTTCGGCAATATCAGATTCATTCCGACCCTACGTCCACTCCCTTTAAAGAACCTCCTTGGAGTAATCCACTAAGAAACTTAGTCATGCAATTTCATGGATATTGCACAAACCTTACAATCCCTTCCTCTCGGAAACAAACCCCTTCCTCTCGGAAGCTAATCCCTTTACAATAAATGCTGTAAAGTAAATGGTAAAGAGACAACAATGAAAGCTTACACAATTGAATAATATCTCTCTTTTAAGGTAAAGCTTGAAGAATGGCTCAGCACAAATATTTCAAAGCTTTTTGTGTATCAATCAGTAAAAACTAGATTGAATGTGTGATTCCCCTCTTTAAAATGCTCAATGGAGTGGATTTAAATAGCCTTGATGTTATATGCCTGTTCTATGCTGATTTGGTACGTTTTGGTACAATTTGTGCTGAAATCTCGCTCCTCAACGATCATATTTTTTAAACTACCAGTTGACTGGGTCTTAATACCAGTCGACTGGATCAAGATTAAAAATCACATTTTTAAGGCTATTGAAGGTATCAGTCAACTGGGTATGACTTACTACTCGACTGAGAAACTTCTGCCCAAAGTACTAGTCGACTGGGTTATTCTTACCATTCGACTAGGGACTGTCTATCCAAAACACCAGTCTTCTGGTGTAAGTACCTAGTCAATTGGGTTGCCTTTCAACCCAGTTTTTCATTCTTTTAAAAGGTTTTGATTTTAAAACATTAGTTTTTTAAAATGCTTTTTCAAAAAGAAACATTAGTTCTTGCACCTTGATTTCAAAAGCATCGTTACTATAATTATGGTTGTATTTTGTCATCATTAAAATATAGGTGAGGGTCAACAATCTCCCCCTTTTTGATGATGACAAAACTAATGAGAAAAAACAGTTTTAAAAACTAAGTGCTGGATTTTTGCAAAAAAAATCGAGCAGAGTCTCCTCTATTTTTTTTTTTAATAAAACCAATCTGTAAAAGGATCAAAAGTAGTTTTTATGTAGCCCAACCAATCAACTCAACAATTATAAACATATATCAAAAGTAGTTTATATGTAGCCTAACTAATCAACTCAATAATTATAAATATATACCAAGTTCTTTGGAGCAATGCTCCCCCTAAATCTATGCACTAGTTTGAGTTTACATTAGTTTTTCACATTTTCTCATTTTTCTCCCCTGTTTTGACAACAGCAGAAAAGGGGGTAGTAAACCAACAAATAAGCTATTTAGCTACCATAAACATAAAGAGCATCCATAAACAAACTTTTGAGCAAAAATTTGGCATCATTCGGAGTTCGAAAGCTTTCCCAAAAAGAACCGAAAGTTTCCATACATGCATAAGCAGTTTAAAGCATATATCTGAATATAAAGAGTTATGAAGCATGTAACCATAGTAAACAAATGTATAACAAGCATGTTAATCAAATATAACTTCAAATTATAGTCAAATATATCATCAGTCTATACAGGTACAGGCTTCGTAGAGCTAAGCAAAAGTACAAAAATATAGGAAAATTTGAAAATATGTTCATGCTAATAACAAGGAAAATCTATACCACTAAATACATGGAAAGGAAGATAAAAAGATGACTTATGGAGCGGGACAATCAGAGTCATCATGGATGAGATCCCGAAGCTCAGCTAGAGAGCCCTCAGTATGCTCACGGTGCAACTCGAAGTCGTCCCAGAGAGAGTGAAGGTTGTGATGCATGCTCTCGACTGTAGAGCTCAGGCTTTGGAACCCGAATTGCATGGTCAGCTGGAGGATCATGATAGCCTGAAGGAGATCACCATAGCCAGCTTGACCAGTACTTGAGTTACTTATAAGAGGTGCTCGGTCATCTGTATCCATAGCAGTAGCAGCAACAGCAGCATCTGGACCCTCGTCCTCATCATCACTGCTGTCGTCCTCTCTAATCCGAATGTGCTTCCTGGCCTTGGAGTAGATGAAGTCGTCTCGAACTATACATCCCATCTTCTTCAGCAATGAGATGTTGATGATGTCTTTGAGGCCGATATCCTGAGCCTTGGAGGTGGGGAGAGGCACCCGGAAGTGTTGGAGGATGAGCGTGATGAGCATCCTGTAGGGAAGGCATCTAGAGCAGCAAAGGGTAGATATTGAAGTGGTACCCAATTTTAAGGCACCAAATCAATATGATATCTATCTTAGATAGATACCCCCAACTCCCTAGTCTCGGGTGGATGAACATCTCACAATGAGGTTGAACAATTTCGAGTCTAGGGGCATGTCCCTACATGTGTGAAATTTAGTGGGTCGAAAACATAGCTAAGGTCGCCCCTAACTATCTGACATGCCTCCTCAACCTTGAAATTGTCTGGCCATCCATCTAGACTCCATTGGATCCCTCCCACAGGGATCTTCAAAATGCTCATCAAGAGGTCAGTAGTGACCTTAAACTCCACACCCATGACACTGGTTCTGAACCTCAGAGCCAGTGGACTGGGTTTCACCAAGTTCACATAGAACTAGTGAATCAGTCTAGGGTAAAACTTCTCATGTATCTTGACTAGTGGGGTGAAGTGTATTGCCTCGAAGGCAGGTAATACATCGAAGTTACCATGACGAATAGAGTCAAAGTCGATAACTCTACCCGTCATGATTTTCTTATGCCTAATGATGGAAGTATACCTGTCCTTCGCCGCCGGGCTTGTAAACAGCGAATCATCAAGCTCTGTTCTAGGCTTCTTGCTTGATGAGCCCGTTACTCCCTTCCTCCGTGACTCTGGAGCCGTGGACTTGGTGGACCTTGGCCTTGTAGGCGCATGTGGGCCCCTAACAGTGGTCTTTATCCAGATTCTATCGGACATTATGGTAGAAATGAGAGTTTTGGGTAAAAGAGGGTTTTTGGTGGAAATGGGAGATTTCAACTGTAGAAAGTTGAAATAGATGGTTTGGATGAGTAGATTGAGGTGTTTAGGTTGTGTTTTGATGGTTTTTTGATAAAAATGATGAGATTTTGTAGAGAGAGAAAGTAGGGTTTTTGAAAATGGTGTAAAAATATGGAAAAAATGAAGAGCCTATTTATAGAATCGTGATACCAGTCGACTGGGGTGGGGATACCAGTCGACTGTGTCCTTTGCAGAGATGAAGAGTTTTGCATACCAGTCAACTAGGTTAGGGTACCTGTCGACTGGATGAATTGGCAGAAAGATACCAGTCTACTGGGTAGTTCTTACTAGTAGACTGGGTTGATAACTGAATTTCAAAAAAATGGCTCCAAACAAGGTCTGGTCGACTGGTAGCATTATCAGTCGACTGGAAGAATAGGCAGAGACTTACCAGTCGACTGGACCATTAAGAAAATTTCCAGTCTTTGAGTCTTAACATGAAATTTTTTTATCTATGCCATCTTGAGTGAGGGAGACATTAAATAAGGTTTAATACTCTTTCACTAGATGTCAAATATGCAAAATGATGAATGATGAAGCAATCAAACATACAATTTATCATAATCTAACAATCCTATTAACAGTCTAATGTAGAAGCTAGCTTCACATAGAGGTTTTGTAAGAATGTCAGCTATTTGATCTTCTGAAGGTATGAATTCTAGTCTTATATCACCTTTTTTAGCATGGTCTCTTAAGAAATGATGTTTAATTTCTATGTGTTTAGTTCTGGAGTGCTGAATAGGATTCTTGGTTAGGTTGATAGCACTAGTATTATCACAATGTATTGAGATACTTTTAAAGTTCATGCCATAGTTTTCTAGTTGTTGTTTCATCCATAATAATTGGGCACAACAACTTCCAGCTGCTACATATTCCACCTTGGCGGTTGATAGTGCAACGGAGTTTTGTTTCTTGGAAAACCAAGAGGTTAACATTGCACCTAAGAATTGACATGTTCCACTTATGCTTTTTCTATCTAACCTACATCCAACAAAATTAGCATCTGAATATCCTACAAGCTTAAAAGATGAATCTCTAGAGTACCATAATCCTATGGTTTGAGTTCCTTGTAGATATCTAAGGATTCTTTTTACTGCAACTACATGTGATTCCTTAGGATTAGCCTGAAATCTAGCACACATGCATACACTGAACATTATATCAGGTCTACTTACAGTTAAATAAAGCAATGCCCCTATCATGCTTCTATAATATTTAGTATCTACACACTTACCTCCTTCATCAAGATCAAGTTTTGTAGATGTGCTCATAGGAGTACCAAGTGGCTTTGAGCTTTCCATCCCGAACCTCTTTAGTAGGTACCTAGTGTACTTTGATTTATTGATGAAGATGCCTCCTTTCAATTGTTTGATTTGTAGTCCAAGGAAGTAGGTAAGCTCTCCCATCATGCTCATTTCAAATTCACTTTGCATACACTTTGCAAACTCTTGACACATAGATTCATTAGTAGCACCAAATATAATATCATCAATATATATTTGGACTAATAGAGTGTCATTTATGTGAGTTTTAGTGAAGAGGGTTGTGTCAACTTTACCTCTTCTAAAATTATTGTCTATTAAAAATTTACTTTATCTTTCATACCATGCCCTTGGAGCTTGCTTCAACCCATATAGAGCCTTAGAGAGCTCGTAAACATGATTTAGAAGACTAGGATTCTCAAATCTAAGAGGTTGCTCAACATAAACCTCTTCGTCTATAAAGCCATTTAAAAATGCACTTTTTACATCCATTTGAAAAAACTTAAACTTATTAAAGCATGCAAAGGCTAATAACATTCGAATAGCTTCTAATTTAGCTACTGGAGCATAGGTCTCGTCAAAGTCTATTCCTTCTTCTTGATTATATCCTTTAGCAACTAGTCTAGCCTTGTTCCTAGTTACTATTCCATTTTCATCCATCTTATTTCTAAATACCCATTTAGTTCCAATTATTGTATGATTCTTAGGTATAGGAACTAGATTCCAAATATTGTTTCTTTCAAATTGATTTATTTCTTCTTGCATAGCGTTTATCCAATCATTATCTTTTTCAGCTTCAATAAATATCTTAGGTTCAATTTGAGATGAATAAGCTACATAATTGCAAATATTTCTAATAGAGGAACGATTTCTTACCCCTTCTGAAGGATCACCAATTATTTGATCAATCGGGTGATAATTTACATACCTCCAATCTTTGGGAAGACTATCCTCTTGTCGGCTTGTTGATGGCTGGTCCAATTTGAGAGTTTCCTTTCTTCATTTGTTTGAGGTGGACTCTCCTTTAAGTCAACAATGGGAGTAAGTGTTTCCGTTCTTGGAATAAAATCTGCATCATCATTGAAAGAAACTTCTCTACTACTAATTGGGTTAGATTCATCAAGAGTTACATGTAAAGATTCTTCTACCACTAGAGTTCTCTTGTTGAAGACTCTATAAGCCTTGCTAAAGGTTGAATATCCTCAAAATATCCCTTCATCAGTCTTAGAGTCAAATTTACCCAAGTTAGTTTTATTGTTGTTTAGGATGAAGCATTTACAACCAAATGTACGAAAATAGGAGATGTTAGGCTTTCTACCTTTCCATAATTCATACGGATTTTTGTAAAGCATAGGCCTAATTAAAATTCTATTCAAGATATAGCAAGAGATGTTTACTGCTTTAGCCCAAAAATATTTTGGTAAACTGTTTTCACAAAGCATTGTTCTTGTAAATTCTTCTAAAACTCTATTTTTTCTCTCAACAACTCCATTTTGTTGAGGAGTTCTAGGAGCTGAAAAGTTGTGATCAATTCCATTTTCATCACAAAATTTTGAAAAACTTTGGTTTTCAAATTCTTTCCCATGATCACTTCTAATGCTTAAAATACAAATTCCTTTTTCATTTTGAACCTTTTTGCAAAAGTTTTCAAATCCTTTGAAAGCTTCATTCTTGTAAGCAATAAAGATAACAAAGGTATATCTTGAATAGTTATCAACAATAACAAGAGCATATTGATTACCACCTAGAATAATGGTACTTATTGGACCAAATAAGTCCATATGCAAAAGTTCCAATGAATGGTCTAGTAGTTGAGACTACATTCTTTGATTTAAAAGAAATCCTAGTTTGTTTTCCCATTTGACAAGCATCACACACTTTGTCTTTTTTAAAATTGATTTTGGGAAGTCAAATAACTAAATCCTTCCTAGAAATGGTTTTAAGTAAATTAATGTTCACATGACCAAGCCTTCTATGCCATAGCCATGGATTTTCACTAAATGCGGGAAAACATTTTTCATTTTCAGAATGCAATGATTTTAAATCAACTATATAGACATTTTCATGTCTATGGCCAACAAACTTGATCTTGTTACTCTTGATATCTATAACTAGCCAATGAGAGGTCTCAAATGTGACTTTGTTACCTTTGTCACAAAGTTGACTAATACTTAGTAAATTTGGCTTAAGGCCTTGTACTAGCAATACATTATCTATGGTTGAGAAATCATTACCAACTTTTCCATACCCGATGATCTTTATTTTTGTGTTGTTTCCAATAGTGACAAGTCAACTATCTCTTAGAGTTAGCTCCTTGAATACACTTTTATCACCGGTCATGTGTTTTGAGCATCCACTATCAAAGTACCAACAGTTACCTTTTTTCTTGGTGTGGAGACATATCTACATCACACAAGGATACATAATTGCATTTTTAGGTGCCCAAAATTTCTTGGGTCCTTTGGGGTTAGTCCTTGAAAATACGGTTCCTTTTGGGACCCATACTTTCTTAACAGCATATAGCGATCTATAAACATGTTGATAATGCACAATCCTAGGATGATAGTTATCGAAATTTCTAGGAGTATTTAGTTTTGTATGCCTATAATGCTTAGGACATGAGTTCCGAGGATACATGTTTCTATTGTGAGGAATATGAATATACATGTCATTTCTAGAAAATGTATGATGATGATTTCTAGGATACATGCTTGTATGCACACTATTTCTAAGATGACCATGATGGTAACTCCTAGTATATGTATGTGTAGTGTGCAAGTTTTGTTTACTCATATAGTTTTTGGGATGCATATGATGATTATTCCTAGGATGTGTATAAGCATTTCTTGAATGAGCATACATATAAGCATGAGTATTTCTAGGATTCTTCATTCTTATATAAGTATTAGAATTAGAATTTCTAGACATGCTATCATTCATTGAGGGTGTGATTTTGACCTTTGAAGTAGAGGCTTTATTCACACACGAAGCTTTGATGAATAAGCTCTCTTTTGATTTTTGCTTGCCTAATTGAGAGTATCCTAATCCAGATTTTCCTCCACTTAATCTTTGGCAAGAAAGCACTTCATCAAGCTTTCCTTTTCCAAGCATGAGTCTAGATATAGTGCCATTCAATTCTAATATCTTATTCTTTAAGTTTTCATTTTCATCTTTTAGGAAATCTTGATAAGAATCATAAAGCAATGAAGATAGTTTATATTTTTCTTCTCTTAGACTCATCATTTCTTTAGAAAGAGATGATACCTCTTTCTTAAGAGTTGAGTTCCTTGAATCCAATTTCTTCAATTCATCTTGCATTTCATTTATGACTTCTAACAATTCTTCACTACTACTAACAATGTTATTTTTAGAAGAGGGAGAAGATAATACCTCATTTTCATCATCGATTGCCATGAGACAAAGGTTTTCAATTTCCTCGTATCCAACCTCTTTATCCGAGGAGTCTTCTTCTTCTTCATCACTCTAAGTGGTTGCAATCATAGCTTTCTTCTTGAAGCTCTTGTATGGTTTGCTTATAGCTATACAATCAGCCTTGATGTGACCGGGCTTCTTGCATCCATAAAACACAAGTGGTTCCCTTTTTGAGGTGGGATCCTTTGTGTATGGTTTCTTGCTTTTCTTCAAGAATCTATGAAACCGTTTGGTGATTAAGGCCATTTCTCCATCCTCTTCACTGCTCTCTGCTTCTTCTTTCAATTCCTCTTCTTTGTTGTATATAAAGGCTTTAAGAGCAATTACCTTTTTCTTCTTCTCATCATCATTGACAATGGGATTCTTTTCTTCTATCTCATATGTCAACAATGACCCAAGAAGTGTCTCAACATCAAGTTTGTCGAGATCTTTGGCCTCCATGATGGTCGTCTTCTTTGCTTTTCAAGTGGGTGGCAAAGATCTTCAGATTTTTCTTGTTAGTTCAAACTCCTCAATGTTCCTACCAAGAAGCTTCAAACCATTAACAATAGTTGTGAAACGTGAGTGCATTTGAGAAATTGTTTCGTTAGGAGACATTCTAAAAGATTTATATTCAAAAACTAGCCTATAGATTTTTGATTTTTTAACCTCACTGGTTCCTTCATATATAACTTGCAATTTATCCCATATCTCCTTAGCTGAAACATATGCAGAGATTTTATTGTATTCAGATATATCTAAAGCACAATGTAAAATGATTGTGGCTCTACTATTGAGAGACATCATTCTACAATCCTCATCATTGTACTCCGTTTTGAGTTTAGGCATTGTATGATTGATTTCTCTAATAGTTATTTCCTTTGATGGAATTCTAGGTCCTTCTTCAATGACTCTCTACAGATTATAATCTTATCCTTCGACAAAAATTTTCATCCTGTTTTTCCAATAGTTATAGTTGAGCCATTGAACAAAGGAGGCCTAGTATATGAGTGTCCCTCAGAATAGCTATTTTTTGGCATTTGTCTAAGGTTTAAACATGTTTTAAGGTTTAAACAAGATATTGAAGAATAAATTTCAGCATGTTAAAAGAGTGCACACAAGTGTGTGCCTCACTTTGGGTGTGTGTGCACACCTCTATTCAGCAAAGCAAAGAAGTGCGCACAGCTGTGAGAGGTCCAGCTTTAGTGTGCGCTGCAGCCCTCCTCCTCCGAGGCCATTGCGCTCAGCAAGGAAGGTTCTAGAGGAAGGGCAGCACCGCACCTCTCCCTCACCAAGGCCGAGGCGTCCATAAAGTGGTGAAAAGGGTGTTTTGCCTAGCGCCGCAGCATGCCCTGTTCGGTGCCTAGGCGCTAGGCACACAGAGGCACACATATTCCACTTGATTCAACCTCTTGTTAAATGCATGGGTGTAAGGTGAAAACACACAATATCACTTAGGATTGATGGAGGGCCATGGTTGAGTGGTCATTAAGATCTAAGGGTGGAGATTGACTCTCAAGATTTGACACGAAGTTGGTGCACTATATAAAGGGTCACCTAGCTTTATTCTCATTAACATTGTGACATAATTTGAGATCAATTGTAAAGAGTGACAGATATATAAGAGAGAATTATGTGAGAGTGCAAAGGCACAAAACACAAGAGGGACTCAATGTAGTGAGACTGGTTGTAAAGAGAGAGGAGTATAGATTAGATAGAGAGCATTGTAATAGTTCTTATCATCTTCTTTCTTCTATTCTTGGTTTCTTCAAGAACTTGATGTTTCTTGAAGAGGGTTGTTGGATTGTAAAGAACCATTGATTTAGTGCAGAGAGTTCAGAGGAACTCACGAGGACGTAGGCTATTGCCGAACATCGATAACAAATCGCTTCTTTTCATTCTTTCTTTCGTTTGCTATTCCAAATCTTTACAAGTCATTCTAGACTTGGGTGTTTGGAAGATCACCACCTGGGCTTCTTGTCAAGGTGATTTTCAATAGTGGTATCAGAGCTTTGGTGAGAGGGTATCGAAGCAAGAACAAGAAAGTGACGGAGTCAAGACTCCAAGAATCAAAGATTAACTTCTTGGGTGATTCCAGAACGGAGTAAAGATCAAGATCATATCGTGTTCTTGAGAGTGATTCAAGAACGGTGTTAAGATCCATCTTCGATCATGTTCTTGAGGTTGAAGAAAGCATTTATGGGTATTGCATAAATCTGGGATTTTCTCTGCAAAGATGGCTTCAAATTTTGTTATTGAGAAGTTTGATGGAAAGGGAGATTTTACCCTTTAGAAGCGGAAGATCAAGGCAGTTCTTATGCAACAGAAAGTGGAGTTGGCTATTGGAGAAGATAATGTTTTTCCAGCAAGTATCATGGAGGACCAGTGGGTTAAGATGAAGAAGATGGCATACAACACCATCTTCTTGCACATGTCGGATAGTGTCACAAGGGAGTGCGGAGACTCGAAAGATCTGGTTGTCATATGGAAGAAACTAGATGAGTTGTTTCTTACCAAAACTCTCCCTAATAAAATTTGTCTTCTTAAAAGAATCTTTTCTTTTAAAATGGATCCTAATAAGGAGTTTCAAGATAATCTTGATTTCTTTAATAAGCTAGTTCAAGATTTGGCTAGTTGTAGTACTAAATTCTCGGATGAACAGTTGGCTGTTATTTTGTTAAATTCTCTTCCTGATTGTTTTGATAATCTAATTAATGCTATTGAGTATGGAAGAGATACTTTAACCAAGGGGATTGTGATCAATGCCATAACGGCACAATATTTTAAAGCCAAGATGAGGGAAGCATCAAGTGGAGAAGGGCTATTCATTAGAGGAAGGCCAGCAACTTGGAATGGCAGTAGCACTCATGGAAACTACGGGGAGAAATCAAGAGGTAGAGGGCAGAGCCATGGAAGATCTTATTCCAAGACAAGACTTAGAGGAAAGAGGTGCTTCTACTGCAACAAGGAGGGCCATTTCAGAAAAGATTGCAAGAATAAGATGTGGAATGACAGAGGAGGAAGCCATACGAAGAACGGAGAGGCTTTGGTTTCTAAAGAATAGTAAGATGATGTTCTTGTTGTGTGCTCAAATGTGAGCAGGAGGCAAGGTAGTGAGAAGTGGATTCTGGATTCCAGGTGCACTTATCACATGTGCCCTCACAAGGAATGGTTCAAAAATTTCAAGGAGATCAATGATGGAAGGGTCTTCTTAGGGAATGACAATTCTTGCCAAGTGAGGGGGATAGGAGACATCCAGTTAAGGATATTTGATGGATTCACAAGGCTGCTATGAAATATGAGGTATCTTCCAGATTTGAAGAGGAATTCGATCTCATTGGGGCAGCTGGATTCCTTACGGTATTCATACAAAGTAGAGGGAGGAAAGATCATGGTGGCCAAGGGATCTTTGGTAGTGATCAAAGCAACAATAAAAGATGGACTCTATGAGATGATCGGAAAGACAGAAATCAATGATCAAGCAGCAAGCTTGATGGCTGAGATGACTAGGGCAACCCTTTGGCACACTCACTTGGGACACATCAGCGAAAAGGGCTTGTAAGTTCTTAGCAAGGATGACCTACTTGGTGGAGACAAAGTAGAGAAACTTGATTTCTACGAGTGTTGCATTATTGGGAAGCAACACTGGGTTAGCTTCAACACCAGAGTGCACAAGTCTAAGGGGATTCTTGACTACATTCATTCGGACCTTTGGGGACCAGTAAGGACACCAACACAGGGAGGTAACTTTTACTTTCTGTCTTTAATTGATGATTATTCAAGAAAAGTGTGGGTTTATTTTCTTAGAAATAATACAGATGCATTGAATAAATTTGTTGTGTGAAAAAAGTTGTTAGAGACTCAAACGGGTAGGGTAGTTAAGGCTTTACGAACCGATAATGGCTTAGAATTTTGTAATAAGGATTTTGATCAATTCTGTGAATTAAATGACATTCTAAGGCATAGAACGATTGTAAAAACACCTCAGCAAAATGGAGTTGCTGAGAGGATGAATAGAACCCTTATGGAAAAAATTAGGTGCATGTTAATAGGATCCGTTTTACCAAAACATTTTTGGGGAGAAGCTGTGGCTACTGCTGCATACTTGGTAAATAGATCACCTTCTAGAGCTTTAGAGCTGAAGACTCCTATAGAGATGTGGAGTGGAAAACCCCCTGAGTTGAGCAACCTTAGGACTTTTGGGTGTGCTGCATTTGTACATCAAAAGGATGATAAACTTAGCCCAATGTCTAGAAAATGTGTATTTCTAGGGTATGGTGATGTGGTTAAGGGATATAGGTTGTAGTCCTCAGAAAAGAAGTGCATGAAACTCATAATAAGTAGGGATGTTATTTTTAATGAATTGTTATTTCCCTACTTGGAGAAAACTAACCCTGCAAGGGCTAGTGAGCAAACTAGTCTGGAATTTGTAGAGCGTCACATCAAGGAGAATTTGATTCAGGTAGAGAAAGGGAGGCAAGAGGGTTCGGACCAGGTAGAGCCCATTAATGAAGGCCATACTCAGGACACTCAAGAGGAGGCTGAACTGGAAGAGGTTGATGCAGCAAGTCAGAATGAATACCAGCTCATAAGGGACCGAGAAAGGAGGGTGGTGAGACCACCTTTGAGATATGGGTTTATGGATGCTAATATAGCAGCTCCTTAGATAGAATGAGAGATGAGTGAACCAGAAACTTACAGGGAAGCCATGGAGTCTAAGGATTCGTCAAAGTGGTAGCTGGCTATGGAGGAAGAAAATGGATTCTTTGATGAAGAACAACTCTTGGGAGTTGGTGCCCAAACCAAAAAAACAAAAAGTTGTGGATTGTAGATGGATCTACAAGATCAAAAAAGGGAATACTTCAGGAGATGAAGTCTGGTATAAAGCTAGGCTGGTGGCAAAGGGGTTTACACAAAAAGAAGGCATAGATTTCACCGAAATCTTCTCACTGGTTGTGAAGTACAAAACGATACGGATAGTGTTGGCAATGGTGATCCAATTCAATTGAGAAATCGAGCAAATGGATGTGAAGACAGCATTCTTACATGGAGGGCTTGATGAGACCATCTACATGAGGTAACCTGAAGGCTATGAAGAAGGAAGGTAGGGAGAGTTGGTGTGCAAATTGAAGAAATCTCTTTATGGCCTGAAGTAATCACCTCGACAATGGAATAAGAGGTTTGATTTCTTTGTAATCAGCTTGGGTTTCATGAGGAGCTACTATGATTCATGGTTATACTACAAGGGGCAGAAGGTTGAGGAAGTGGTGATCATCCTCATCTATGTTGACGATATGTTGCTGGTTGGGAGCAGCATGGAGAGGATAAGAAAATTTAAGGCTTAACTCAGTGAGGAGTTTGAGATGAAGGATCTTGGCCATGCACAGAAGATCCTTGGGATGTGTATCATCCGGGAAAGGGAGAGAAACATATTGAAGATCTCTCAAACTTCTTATATAGGGAAAATGATATCTAAGTTCTTTATAGAAGATAGCAAACCAGTGAAGTTTCCCCTTGCTGGTCATTTCAAGTTCTCCAGTGATCAATGTCTGAAATCAGAGGCAGAGAAGAAGGAAATGGAAAAGGTCCCTTACTCTAGTGTGGCTGGTTCTGTAATGTTCACCATGGTAAGCACTAAACCTAATATTACTCATGCAATAAGTGTCCTCAGTAGGTTTATGAGTAATCCCGGAAAGGAGCATTAGCTTAGGATGAAGTGGTTGATGAGGTACTTGAAGAGAAGCCCAGATGTGGGGCTGATATATGAGAGGAGGGGTAAGTCCATCTGTCTTGAGAGTTTTGCGAATTCGGACTATGGAGCAGACCGGGATAAAAGGAGATCGATTACCTCCTACTTCTTCAACTTAAACGAATGTTGTATAAGTTGGAAGGCTCGGTTGCAGCCTGTGGTAGCACTCTCAACAACCGAGGCTGAGTACATAGCAACAACAGAAGCTATAAAGGAGGCTATGTACTGCAAAGGGTTATTGGAAGAGCAGGTGGTGGTGTATTCTGATAGTCAAAGTGCATTGCAATTGTGCAAAAATCCAGTGTTCCATGAGAGGACAAAGCACATGGATGTTCAGTATCATTTCATTCGGGAAAATGTTATGAAAGAATGCATTCATATGGACAAGGTAACCATGGAAGAAAATCCTGCAGGTTTAGGCACCAAGGTTCTACCTCTAAGTAAGTTCAATCATTGCTTTGGACTACTTAGGATTGGAGTCGGTTGAAATGATGACTCAAAATAAGTTTGGATCCTGAAGTTCTCTGCACAATGGTTCGGGTTTAAACGCTTAGACAAAGGTAGAGATTGTTGGTATTTGTCTAAGGTTTCAACATGGTTTAAACAAGAGATGGAAGAATAAATTTCAGTATGTTAAAAGAGTGCACACAAGCGTGCGCCTCACTTTGGGTGTGTGTGCACACCTCTATTCAGCAAGACAAAGAAGTGCGCACAGCTGTGAGGGGTCTAGCTTCAGTGTGCATTGTAGCTCTCCTCCTCCCATGCCATGGCACCCAGCAAGGGAGGTGCTGGAGGAAGGGCAGCACCGCACCTCTCCCTCACAAAGGCCATGGCACCCAGAAAGTGGTGAAAAGGGTGTTTTGCCTAGCGCTGCAGCATACCCTGTTCAGTGCCTAGGCGCTAGGCACATTGAGGCACATTTATTCCACTTGATTCAACCTCTTGTTAAGTGCATGGGTGCAAGGTTAAAATGCACAGTATCACTTAGGATTGATGGAGGGCCATGGTTGAGTGGTCATTAAGATCTAAGGGTGGAGATTGACTCTCAAGATTTGACAAGAAGTTTGTGCACTATATAAAGGGTCACCTAGCTTTATTCTCATTAACATTGTGACATAATTTGAAATCAATTGTAAAGAGTGACAGATATACAAGAGAGAATTATGTGAGAGTGCAAAGACACAAAACACTAGAGGGACTCATTGTAGTGAGGCTGGTGGTAAAGAGAGAGGAGTATAGATTAGATAGAGAGCATCGTAATAGTTCTTATCATCTTCTTTCTTCTCTTCTTGGTTTCTTCAAGAACTTGAGGTTTCTTGAAGAGGGTTGTTGGATTGTAAAGAACCATTGATTTAGTGCAAAAAGTTAAGAGCAACTCACAGGGGCGTAGGCTATTGCCGAACCTCGATAACAAATCGCTTGTCTTCTTTCTTTCTTTGATTTTTGTTCTTGTTTTCGATTTCAAATCTTTACAAGTCATTCTAGACTTGGATGTTTGGAAGATCACAACTTGGGCATCTTATCAAGGTGATTTCCAACACTATTTGCTGCCATCGGATCAACTCAAGGATATTAAGCCTAAAATTGAGAATGAGGCTCTGATACCAATTGTAGATTGAGGTTTCAACCCAAGAGGGGGTGAATTGGGTTTTTAAAAACTTTTGCTAATTAAACACAAGTTTATAAAAACTGATAACACAACAAGCATATAAACAAGTAACATATGTTGTAAATAAAGAGTTTAAGGAATAGAGAATGCAATATCGGATTCATTCCGACCCTATGTCCGCTCTCTTCAAGGAACCTCCTTGAAGTAATCCACAAAGAAACTTAGTCGTGCAACTTCACGGGTGTTGCACAAACCTTACAATCCCTTCCTTTCAGAAGCTAATCCCTTTACAATAAATGCTGTAAAGTAAATCATAGAGAGACAACAATGAAAGCTTACACAACTGAATAATATCTCTGTTTCAAGGTAAAGCTTAAAGAATGGCTCAACACAAATATTTCAAAGCTTCTTGTGTATCAATCAGTAAAAAATTGATTGAATGTGTGTTCCCCTATTTAAAATGCTCAATGGAGTGGGTTTAAATAGCCTTGATATTATATGCCCATTCTGTGCTGATTTGGTACATTTTGGTACAATTTGTACTGAAATCTCGCGTCTCAACGGTCATATTTTTTGAACTACCAGTCGACTGGGTCAAGATTAAAAATCACATTTTTAAGGTTGGGTATGACTTACTAGTCGATTAGAAAACTTTTGCCCAAAGTACCAGTCGACTGGGTTGTTCTTACCAGTCGACTAGGGACTGTCTATCCAAAACACCAGTCTTTTAGTGTAAGTACCCAATCGACTGGGTTGCCTTTCAACCTAGTTTTTCATTCTTTTAAAAGGTTTTGATTTTAAAACATTAGTTTTTTAAAATGCTTTTTCGAAATGAGCCATTGGACAAGCTTTTTACCTGAACAAGTGATATTTACAACTTGTTTAAATACCTTCACCTATACTAGGTCTTCTGTCTTGACTTGGTGTTTGATTCAGATTGAGTTCTTGCACTTTGATCCTTGGTTGAATGCTTTTCTCGCTTAATACACTTAGATAGCATCATTAGTATAATTAAGGTTGTGTTTTGTCATCATTAAAATATAGGTGAGGGTCAGCAGGAACCCTCTAGGGGATGAAGTTCGGTACAAGGCTAGGCTGGTGGCGAAGGGGTTCACGCAAAGAGAAGGCATAGATTTCACAGAAATTTTCTCACCAGTTCACAAGGTGGAGGAAATGGTGAGTATCCTCATCTATGCTGATAATATGCTGTTGGTTGATAACATCAGGAAGAGGATAGAAAGATTGAAGTCCCAACTCAATTCAGAGTTTGAGATGAAGGATCTTGGCCTTGCGTAAAAGATCATTGGGATGAGAATAATCTGGGAAAGGGAGAGAAACAGGTTGAAGGTTTCTCAATCTTCCTACATAGAAAAGATGTTGTATAAATTTTCTATGGAAGATGGTAAACCAGTGAAGATTCCCCTTGCTGGTCATTTCAAGTTCTCCAGCGAACAATGTCCTACAACGGATGAGGAGAAGAAGGAAATGGAAAAGGTCCCTTACTCTAGTGCAGTTGGATCAGTCATGTTTATGATGATAAGCACTAGACCCAACATTTCTCAGGCAATTAGTGTTCTCAGCAGATTTGTGAGTAATCCCGGAAAAGAGCTTTGGCTTGGGATGAACTGGTTGCTAAGTTAGTTAAAGGCTCAGTTGCAGCCGGTTGTAGCACTTTCAATAATCGAGCCTGAGTACATGTGGTGCAAAGGGTTGTTGAAAGAGTTAAAGGTCCTAAAAGAGCAGGTAGTGGTGTATTCGGATAGCCAAAGTGCGTTGCACTTGTGTAGGAACCTGGTGTTCCATGAGAGGACTAAGCATATGGATGTTCGGTATCATTTCATTCGGGAAAATGTTACGAAATGATGCATTCATGTGGACAAAGTCGCAACGGAAGAAAATCCTGCAGATTTAGGCACTAAAGTTCTACCTCTAAGCAAGTTCAATCATTACTTTGGACTTCTTAGGATTGAAGTCGGATGATATGGTGACTCATGTTGAGTTTGGATCCTGAGTTCTCTGCACTATGGGTTCGATTTTAGTTGCTTAGACAAAGGTAGAGATTGTTGGGATTTGTCTAAGAACTAATGAGAGAAAAATTCAGCATCAGATATAGGTGTGCGCCATCGCCTCCAGCAAAGGAGCAATGGTGGAGGTGCTCCCCCCAAGTGTGCAACGTAGCTCAGGGAGGTGTGTGCCGCAGTGCCCAGCAACTAGAGGTTTTCAACCCTATTGTGCACTGCGGCTGCTCTGTTCTGGGCCGCTGCGCCAGGCACACCTGGTGCCCCTGATTCAACATGTTGAAATAGTGCGTGGGACTGGGTCAAAATGCACAGGATTACTTAGACTTGTTGAAGGGCTATGATTGATTGGTCCTTAAGATATAAGGGTGGAGATTGACTTCAAGATTGGTTCAAGAAGTGGTTGCACTATATAAAGGATCATCTAAGAGCAATCACAAGGATATGACATGTGAATGTGTGTGAAATAGAACACATGGTGTGTGAGAGTGCAAAGACACTAAACACAGGAGAGAGTCATTCAAGAGAGGTTGGTTGTTTAGAGAGAGAGTAGTATAGATTGGATATTCAAGGGCTTTGTAATTGGAAATTTCTTGTGGAAAATTCCAGGGAAACACTTAGTTCTTATCACTTTCTTCTTCTCTTCTTTCGTTCTTCAAGAACAAGAGGGTTCTTGAAAAGGTTTTGCTGTAATTGTAAGAACTCCATTAATTTAGTGCAGAGAGCTCGGAGGTGCTCACGGGGACGTAGGCACATTGCTGAACCTCGATAACAATTGCTTGTGTTCTTTCTTTGATTGGTCTGATTGCTGTTTATTACAAGTCATTCTAGACTTGGGTGTTTGGAAATATCACAACCTGGGATTCCGCAAGAAGGTGATTTTCCAGCATTCTTATTGCCACTTTCTTGCCCTTGCTGCATAGTAGGGTTCTCTTCCACTTGATTGTCCACTTGTCTCCCAGACTTCAATATGACAATCGATTGCACTTGTTCCTACCCGTGCGTAAGAGTTGATGAATTTCTAACCGTAAACTATCCCTTCGGGGTAGGTATGGGTTGACTGGGGAACTTTTCCTTCTCTCTTTAGCCTAGGTGACTTACGATTTGACCTATTTGACTCTCTAGCTTGGCAATCACTTGGGTGTTTACTATTGTCGCACTCCTCACTTCACTGATGGATTGGCCAGTTATCTTCATGAAATCCTTGAGGGTGTCCTCTAATGACTATGAAATCGACACTGGCACCTGAGTAGGAACTTGGTAAGCGAGTGATGGTGCTGGATGGGCTGAACGACCATGACTTGGAACTGGTGGAGGAAATCTGGGAGGGTATTGATTGTGAGCATGATGAGGGGCTCCTCCCTGGTTCATCGGTTGGTTCTACTTCCATGAAAAATTAGGTTGGTTCTGCCACCCTAGATTGTAAGTCTCGGAGTAAGATCCATTTGATTGCTTTCGATAGTCATTGAAAAAGTTCACTTGTTCCATGGGATACTCGGCAAAAGCCGGCATATATGGACAATTCTGTGCTAAATGCATAGGACTAGCACAGATGGAAAAAGCTATCAACATTGAATGTATTGGCAGCATTAATGGACTGGCCCACAACGAGAGCATCAACCTTCTTGATGAGAGCATCTATCTTTATCCTCAAGTCAGTGTCCTCCTTAATCTCATAGATGCCTCCTTTCTTAGGAGTACGAATGGACTTATCCCGACAGCTTGAAAAATCTCACTGCTGCAAGTTGTCGGACAACTTGTCCAATGCCTTGTATGCTTCATCCCCCGTCAAACTTAAGAATGCCCCCCCATTCATAGACGCGATCATGCTACGGTTGGGTTGAGTCAACCTTGGTAGAAGAACTAAATGAGTCTCCACTTCTCATATCCATGTTGAGGGCATTTGATTAGTAACTCTTTGAAACGCTCCCAACTCTCAAAAAACTTCTCATCCTCCTCCTGAGTGAAAGAACTAATCTTCTTTTGACACTCATTCACTTTAGACATTGGGAAAAACTTATTATAAAATTTACTCAACAAGCTTTCCTAAGATGTAATAGACCCGGGTGTGCTGGAATCCAATCATGCCCTAGCTCTATCATGAAGAGAAAAAGGGAAAAGTCTAAGATGGACCGACTCATCAGAGAAGTTCTGGAACTTGAATGTGGCACAAATATCTTTGAATTTCTTCACATGGCTGTAAGGATTTTCAAGATCCAAGCCATGAAATGAGGGTGGGAGTTGGATGACATGTGGCTTTAGATCAAAACGGGTAGTATTGGTTGGTGGCAACACTATACAAGAAGGGGAGTTAGTCGCAACGGGTGCAAACTAATCCCTAAGGGATGTAATGAAGTCCACGTTCAAAGCTCTAAGTTGCTCTACATTCTCTGGTTGATTTGCATTCCTTAAATTGTCTAGCATCTCAATTGTCTCTTTCTCAACGAGTGCTCTCTTATTTCTCCTAAGAGTTCTTTCTATTTTGGGATCTAAAGGTATAAACTCTAAGTTCAAGGATCTCCAACCAAGCATACACCACACAAAAAGCAATAAAATAAACTAACTAGCAAAAACAAAAGAATAAAATAAAATACAAATAACAAATAAAATAAAATAAATGCAAAAACAAAAAACACAATACACACAAAATGGGCCAACAAAAATTGGCAATTTTTTTTTTCAGCTGTTGCCGGTCTGCTGATGTTGTCTGCGGAGATGCGCTCGAGCACAGGTAAAGTGTGATTCGACAGACTGCAAAAACAAATCAAACACCAAAATTTTCATTTGTTTTTTTATATTTTTTTATTATTTTTTATAGGCAATTGCAAATAGAAACAAATAAACTATAATAAAATTGCAAAAAGAAAAATAAAACAAAAATGCTAAGTAAACTAGTAGAAAAATAAAATCAATTTAGACAAAAAATTAATTTTCGCAAACAAAACAACTCCCTGGCAACGGCACAAAAAAACTTGTTGTGAGTTTTAAATTACTCACAAGCGCACGAGTCGTTGGCAATATAGTGTGTGCAAGTGCGAGGTCGAATCTAGAGGGAATTGCATCGTGAAAATAGATTTTTATCTAAACTAAACCTATTTTAACCTAGTTCTAAATTTTGAACTGTGTCGTGCAAAGAATATAAACTAAATTAAATTGATTTAAAACAAATGTTAAAAGCACTAAAGTTTCTGAATCCACCCCACCAAATTAAAGGATATATTTTCATGATTTTGTTTTGTTCCTATAACCGACAAGCAATTACATCTCATATATGTTCTATATAAAAGTAATTTATCAAATAATTTCATGAATCAACCAATATACAAATCACAACGAATACCTTAATTAAATCAAATCATCCAATGTATCCGTTTAATTTACAAATCATAATGGATATCCGATTTAATTTGAATGATTCGATGTATCCGTCGGATGAAACACATCGAATTCCAATTTGAATAGTTTATAAACAAAATAATCAATCATAAGAATTTACTCAAACAATTGAACTGAAATAGAATATCAATACAAAAATGTCGGAATCGTACGAACATATATGAAAATATAATGCTAATCAATGGTGAGGCTTCATCTTCAACCTTAGATGAAGGTTTTAGCCTCTCATGATTATGAAAATAAATTTCACAATTAAAGTGCTAAACATTAAACTTTAAAACACAAAAAAATAAATAAATTAATTAAAGCTGAAAATACATTGAGAGAGAAATTACACTTGCAACTCCCCTCTTTGTTTTTTCTTCTTTTTGTTTTTACTGTGTGGCGCTCTTCCCCCTTGATAGCAAGGCCTCTGAGATCCACACACCCCTGAAGATGAACTGAAATAAGGATTTTATAGGGAAACTCCATGAGTGCAATGTGTTTCCAACCGATGTGGGATGTGGGATGTGGGATTTAAGCCTTCACATGCCACTCAAAACTTCTGCCCACGTCTCTTTTATTTTAGCAACTCATGTACTCAAATAAAATCTTCTTTTAAATTAGAGAAAAAATCCTTAGACGATAGGCTGCTAAAATTTGGATCTTCCTTTCCTTCAAATCTGAAATAAAAGAGACGTGCTCTCTTAATCGTCTCTCTCTCAACATGGTGCGCTCAATCATAGGCTTGGGCACTTGAGCGCTGTTGCGCTCGATCGCAGGTCTCCTGTGCTTGATCGCAACAGCAGATTCCAGCTTTTCCTTATTTTGCTCTTTAAGCCAAATAATTCCATAATGCTCCAAAAACCTAGAAAAACACAGTAAACAGAAAGGAGATAAAATAGGATGAAATAACATAAACTAAGAGCCTAACAAATATAAATTAAGGGGCTTAAATATGAATATTTAAGCACTTATCACCTGAACTAATAAATTTTCCTAATACACAACTAGTTCATAAATTTAGTAGAATACTCAAGGATCTAGAGAGATATAGATTTCTCATAGATGGTGACTAAGAGGTACACCTTATAAATGATAAGCAACCTGTTAACTATGAAAAGTGATGTTAGACATCAATTATAAGATGTGGCCAGAAGCTATGAATTTCAAAATGGATTTCGTGTACTCCACCAAAGTATGGACTTTTATTGATGAACCTAAAGGTATAGTACCTATCGGTTGCAAATGGGTCTTTAAGAGAAATATTGAAGTGCATGGAAAGGTAGAGACTTATAAAGCAAGGCTAGTAGCAAATGGTTTCAAGCAAATGCAACGAATTTACTTTCATTAAACCTTCTCTACAATGGTCATGCTTAAATCCATTAGGATTCTACTTACAGTTGCTGCATACCATGACTATGAGATATGGCAGATGGATGCAAAGACTTTATTCCTCAATGAAAACATTAAGGAGGACATGTACATGGCACAACTTGAGGGTTTTACATCTAGTGGTAGTAATCCATTTATTGATTAAAGCAAGCTACTAGAAGTTGGAACATTTGTTTTGATGAGACAATCAAATCGTTTGATTTTATCAAAAGTAAGGATGAACCATGTATGTATAATAAGTTTAATGGGAGTGTTGTGACATTTTTGATGTTGTACCTTGTTGAGATACTACTCATTGGGAATGATGTAAGTATGTTACAGTCAGTTAAGGTTTGGCTATCAAATTACTTTTCTATGAAGAATTTGCGTGAAGCATCCTATATTTTTGGAATAAAGATCTATGGAGATAGATCTAGAAAGATACTAGGCTTGTCTCAATCTACATACATAGACAAGGTGCTAAAGCAGTTTAGCATGGAAAATTCCAAAACGAGACTCTTACCAATGAGTCATAGAATTTTTCTCTTTAAGGAGATGTCTCCAAAGACTCTAGAAGAGAGGGAACACATGAGTATGATACCATATGTATTGGTAATTAGTTCCATCATGTATGCAATGTTATGTATGAGGCCTAGTGTCACATACTCTTTAAGTGTTACGAGCAAATTTCAATCTAATCCAGGTGAGGGTCACTAGATATTGTGAAAAAAAAATCTTGAGTTCATGAGAAAAATTAAAGACTTGTTTCTCATATATGGAGGAGCAAATTAGAAACTTGGGGGCTTCACATAATGTATTTTTCGGTCTGAAAAAGATGATAGTAGATCAATTTTTGGATATGTGTTCACCTTAAATTGTGGAGCAGTAAGCAAAAAGAGTTCCAAGCAAGAGGACACTCCGAATTCGACTATTGAGGTTGAATACAATGCTACATCAAAAGCTGAAAAAGAAGTTGTTCGGATGAGAATATTCATCATTGAACTAGGAGTGGTTCCAGACATTGTCAATCTAGTAACTTTGTACTGTGATAATAATAGTGATATAGTGCAAACAAAGGAACCAAGTTCTCATCAAAAGTCCAAGCACATTTTGCGATGATTCCATTTAATTAAAAAGATCATTGGAAGAGGCTATGTAAAGGTGGAAAGAGTTTCATCAATAGAAAATATAGCAAAGCCACTAATTAAGGCGATTTTCCAACAAAAGTTCGATCACCATTTTGAGATGATGGATATGAGATATATAGGCAACTAGCTTTAATTAAAGTGAGAGAATGAAAGTAGTCTGCCCTACAAGCCAATAGAATTTGATGTTCTGAACATATTACTTGTAATTAATCTAATTCATTTATTGAAAATAAATAATAATTAATGACAATTATCTTATTTATCATATTTATTAAAATCACTGCATGTGCATTACATGATAAAGTCCATAGAATAAGAGCAATGGAAATAAGAACCATGATGAGATCATGCTAGTGAGATGTATTTCCTCTAGCTTTATTCTTAAATGCTTCTAATCATAGGATCACTAAGAAAGGCATTAGTGAATCAAGATAGATTAGTACATACTATGTTTCTTCAAGGAGTTGAGGATGATTAATCTCACGATCACTACTGTATGAGACGCTAGAATAAGTTATGTAGTTGCTTGTTAGAGAATAGGTACATCAAACTAACTCGACTAATAAATTCTTAATGGACATTTTACTGGCTATTAATAGGAATTCTGACGTTGCACTTGTACAAATGATCCTTGGACTTGAGGCACCATGGATATCTTATGTATAGGTCATCATGCTTTGATGCTACCTAAATATAATTCTAATCATGGTTCATAAAAATGTAGTAATTAGGTATGACAACTTATGCATGGAGGTATATGAGTGTATAATAGAGGATCCTTCTCTCTCATTAAAATAGAGAGAATGTCCTATGTGATCTAATTAAGTCATAGCTTGGAAATTCCTTGGCCAAGGTGAGGTAAAAAATTAGAAATGAGTTTCTAATTTCACCATTTAAGTTATGGACTTGAGATCAAGATACATATGATTAAATAATTGAGGTTTGATTGTAAATCCATGCCTTAGGTTTAATCAGGGACATTGTATGATAAACGGATTGAATTGTATGGTAACTATCAATGGAAAGGTTCATATTAATTCGTATTGCCTAGGTAGTCATGATATGATGTACTGCTAAAAATCAATCTTGACATGTAAAATCCCTTAAGAATTAGTTGTAATTAATTCTTAATTAAATGGAGAATTAAAATGAGTTTTAATTTAAATTATAATTAAAATGAGTTTTAATTCGATTTAAAATTAAAAGGAACTTTAATTCGAATTAAAATTAAATGGAGTTTTAATTAATTAGATAGAATCCAATCGTTACATAAAAGTTACAACCTATTGCTAGTGTGATATTGAACCTAAGTGGTCACACACGTTAGGGCAATTACAAGAATAATGAAAACTAATTGGTTAATAGAGAGAATTTTAAGAATTAATTAATCCAAAGGTTTAATTGCAATTCTAGAAGTCCTAGAGTTTTTAAAAGTTAGGGCTCTATGTAAAGGTTATATTTGATTGAAACCCTAATAGTTAATGTAGAAAATTGCTTTCCTTCTTTCTATCCATTTTTGTGGCAAAAATGGATACTGGAAGAAAATGACAAGGATCACCTTGCCAAATTAAAAGAAAAAACCTTCGGAACGAATGCCCGAGTTATTATTTGTTGAAATTAAATTATTAGTTAAAGAGGCTTCTACTTGGGTATTAGATACCAAAGTGTGCTTCTCACATTTGAAAAAAGTTGCAAGTACTGAGAAGAAGCAGGATACAAAGTAAAAGAAAAGTCAAGCGTCACCTTTGAAATGTAGCAAGTGTTATTACATTAATCCAAAAGACTCTTTACTTAGCTTTTCCATCAAGAATTGGATGGTAAAATAATTGATATTAAACAACAAGATAATAAAAGAAAAAGAGATAAAATTAATCCTTCCTATGACTGACATCTCAAACTTGGTCATATTAATGAGAGTAGGATTAGCAAGTTGGTTAAAGATGAATATTTTGATTATTTGACTTTTGAGTCATACCCAACATGCAAATCTTGTCTCATGGGAAAGATGACCAAAACTCCATTTAGTAGACAAAGAGAAAGAGTTGTTGACATACTAGGATTAATTTGCACTGATGTTTGTGGACCACTAAGCTCAATTGCTAGGGGTGGTTATTCTTACTCACCTCTTAGAGCATCTTAGCTTAACAGTATGTCTGAATCGATAAATCGCACCTTGTTAGATTTGGTATGTTCAATGATGAGTCACCATATTCCAATTTCATTATGGGTTTATACCTTGGAAACTGTTGCATATCTGTTAAATTTAGTTCCTTCTAATTCCGTATCTAAGACACCATGTAGATGTGCAATGGTAGGAAACCTAATCTTAATCATGTTTGATCTAGGGTTATTGTGCATATGTCAAGAGATTAGTTCAAGATAAATTGGAAATATGGTCAGACAAGTGTAGATTTTTAGGATATCCCAAAGAATGTTTGAGATATTTCTTTTATCTCCCTAATGAGCAAAAGGGATTTTTCTCTAAACATCCTACCTTTATGAAAAAAGAGTTTTTTTCTAGAAGAGAATAGTGGGCGTAAAATAAAACTTGAAGACTCAAGCACCACAAATCAATAATGATCAACCTGAAAAGTCTATTATAGTAGAGTCTCCTATCACACAGCCTCCTCGTAGACCAGGTAGGATTCCTAGAGCACTAGAGAGATATGGATATCTCATTGAGGGTGACGTAGAGATGTAACTTATTGGGAATAAGGATCCTATGAAATATAAGAAAGCGATATTAGACATCAATTTGGGAAGATGAACTGAATCCATGAAATCTGAAATGGAATCTATGTATTCTAACTAAGTTTGGACTTTAACAAAACTTCCTAGACGTATTATACCTATTGGTTACAAGTAGGTCTATAAAAGAAAGATAGGTTCCAATGGAAAGGTAGAGACCTTTAAGACAATGCTTGTGGCAAAATTTTATAAGCAAAGACAATGAGTTGACTTTAATGAAACATTTTCTCTTGTAACCATGCTTAAGCCCATCAAAATCTTGCTTACAATAAATGCACACTATGATTATGAGATATAGAAAATGGATATTAAAACGGCCTTCCTCAATGGTAATACAGAGGAAGATATATACATGGAGCATCCAAAGGCATTTTCATCCAGTGGTAGTGACCACAAAGTGTGCAAGTTACAAAGATCAATTTATAGATTAAAGCAGGCTTCCTAAAGCTAGAACATTCAATTTGATGAGCCAATCAAAAGTTTTGTTTTTTCTAAAATATGAATGAACCATGTGTGTATAAGAAGACTAGTGGAAGGGTCATTACATTTTTGATACTGTATGTTGATGATATGTTATACATTGAGAATGAGTAGATATGTTACAATCAATCAAAGTATGGCTTTCAAGGAAATTCTCCATTAAAAATTTGGGATAAGTATCATATATCTTGGTGATTAGGGTCTATAGATATAGATTTAAAAGGATGTTTGGCTTGTTCCAATATACATACATAGATAAAATGTTGAAGAGGTTTAACATGAAAAACTACAAGAAAGAATTGTTACTTTTCTGTCATGGAGTACATCTCTCTAAGCAGATAACCCCAAAGACACCTGAAGTGAGAGATAAAATGAGTCAAATCCCCTATTATTTAGCCATAGAAAGTCTCCTGTATGATATTTTATGTACTAGACCTGATATCGATCATGCTCTAAACGTTACTAGGAGATATAAGTTTAATATAGGTTTGGAACATTGGATTGCGGTGAAGAACATTCTTAAGTACTTGAGAAGGACTACAGATTTATTCATCATATATGGAGGAAGTGAATTAAAATTTGGAAGGTTACACTGATTCAAACTTCCAGTTTGATGTGGATGATAGAAAACTCATTTCTCAATTTGTGTTCACCTTAAATAGTGGAGCAGTGAGCTAGAAGAGTTATAAACAAGTTACAAATATAGAAGTCTAGACATATCCATAATAATCCTCCACACTCCGACTACCTTGTGTAAGACTCTGCAATTTTTGGTACAACTCACGGTAGTAATGACTTGAAACAAACTGTTTCCTCATCATGGTTTTCATCTCCTCCCAAGTCTCTATTGGACTCTCTCTATTTCTCCTCATGTTTAACACAAGTTGATCCCACCAAACAATCGCATAGTCAAAAAATTCAATGGCCACAAGTTTAACCTTTTTATGCTCAGAATAATTATGACAATCAAATACTAATTCTATCTTCTTCTCCCACTCAAGGAAAGCTTCAGGATCATTTTTGCCTTGAAACGATGGAATCTTCATCTTAATACTACCCAAGTTATTATCGTCCTGATTCCTAGCTTCTCTACCTTGACCACTAAACCTCCTATGGCTAACAACCAATTCCCAATCATCTTCTTCATCAAATCCATTCCTATAATACTCTTCATCTTCAACTCTCTCTCTCCTAGGTTGAACTCTCTCCCTCCTACGCATATTAGGAGTGTTTTGTTGCTGCCCCACATATGAATTCTCTACCCGATCTATCCGCTCATGAACCTGCTCCATCTCCATTCTCAATACTCTCCTCATCTCACCCATTAAAGCCTCCATGAGCAACTTCGAATCAACCTCTCCCGACATATCTCTGAAATTATTTTTGTTCTTGTTGTCTGACACGTTTGCTGCAAAAAAAGGATTAGAAAAAAAAAAGAACAAAAGGACCTCACACACTCCCTCACGTGTTTCACTCAAAGAATGAGTCATTCAATTTCACTCTTGTTTTTTACACAAAATCATATTGGCTTTTACCTTCTTATGTGCTCACCACTATTTCCTTTTTCCACTCGTAATAATCCTCTATAGGTTCTTATCAAACTAACCAAACAAGTATTAAAGTTTCTAGCAACAGTTCACCAACAACTCATAAAGATTTTCATATTTAAAGGCTAGAATACAAGGAAAACAAAGATAAGAAATTGAAACAAGAATTGAAAGGATTGAATCTAAATATCACACACTTTTTTTTTAAACAAGAAATTCGTTCTTTTTTTTTGAGTTTCCACCTCTTTTTTCACCTTTTTAGTTTTTTATTTTTATGAATCAAAACAAACGATAAGCAAACCTGCAACTAGAAGGCTCTGATACCAACTAATATGATCCATGCCAAGAACTAAGAAATTGATGGATCAAGAAGACTTACAATATCGTCTAGAAGCAGATTTATGTGAGACCATGACTCATTGCTTATATTAAAGCAAGAACCTTTGTATAATGAAGACACCACAATCAATTATGGAAGGATTGATTGATAAGTCGAAGATGAACGCCATGGAAACTTCGATAAGTTCAGAAGTTCTAAAAGAACCAAAGAGAATTTTCTCTCCAAAAGTATGAATCAAATTTGAATTGTCTTATTCCAAAAAGCCAATAGTTATTTAAATAGATGAGAAATTCGTCCAAGATTAGGAAAAGGAAACTAAGGAATAGGAAACAAACCTAAATTCAATTCTAGTAACTGAATTCTGGTAACCTAAAATCCAAAAAAAGAAAGTACCTAACTTGGCATGCAAGCCTTACAATTCAACAATTAAATTAATAAGGAAACAATTAAGAAAAGGTAATAAGAAAAATTTCATCCAGCCATTTTCCTTGATGAGCATAAAAAAAAAACGAGTAAGTCTCCAATTTTGGGAAACTAAATTTTAATTCACAATCTCAAGTTGCTAGATTATTCCAAAGCTTGAATCATGGAAACCCATCCTTATGGATCACGTATAGCATCATCCTTGGGCCCCCAAAGATGGTTCTTAGCCCAAATTTGTTGAATAAGCCCATTGAGAGTTTCCTTGAACCTTTTAGCTTGAGCCCTTGTAACTGGACCAATTGGAACTTCAATAGGATCCGTATCCCATTTGTTAGTCGTGTCCTCATCAGGCTTAGTGATAAAAGTATTTATGGTGGTTTTGAGGATCCAAATTTAAGGTAAGTTTAGTGTGGAATTAAAGAAATTTTCAATAGAATATATTGATGTTGTTGTTAAAGTAAGAGCAACAATTCGTGTTAACATGTCATGCCAAAGATTATGTATAGTACTATTTGGGTCAACAAAGACATGACGCGATTAAACGTGTCAAAACTATACACCATAGGTATTATAATGACATGGCATACACACCGTGTTGCGTGTTTAAGGCGAAATATTAAAAACTAAGGTTAATTGCAAAAAATACCTGAGTTTAAGGGTCGGTGGTAATACTTCCCCCATTTTATAAAAGATGCAATTTAAACCTTCTGTTTTAATTATACAACAATTCATGCCCTCCATCCACTGCGGTTAGGATTCCCATCTAAAAGTTGCAAACTTGTTAGCTTATTGGACTGATTAACTTTAACTAACCCCAAAGAATCAACTAATTAAACCAATCCTACAAAACCCAACTCACCCTCTTACATAAGGAAAAAAACCCCAAACTAAGAACATAGATTTCCATCATCAAACTGCCCTGAAAGCTTATAGCACTGCTTGTTAGAGAAACAGCAAGACCTTCAAATTCTATTGCAAAAGGTACTAGAGAGATGGCAGTTGATACTGCTAAAAAGCACACACCCAATAAAGAGACTACACCTGGACCATCCCAAGTATAGACAGCAGGGCGACACACGGATGACCTAGGCTCGGACAGCTGGACTCCAGGTCATCACCGCCCTCCAGGTTACACCGCCCTTAATAGAAGGGCCACCTCATGCGTGGATAGCCCCTAACTGAGACAGCAAGGCCACACAGTCGGGCCTTCTGGGTATCATTGCCCACCCAGTTGGGCCTCCACGTTACCACTGCCATGGATGAAAGACCGCCTCAAAATCATATAAAAAGATTCAGGTGCGCATTCCAAAAAGACAGATTCTTCTAAACTTGGGAAAAGGAATGCTATTATTCTCATACACCTGATCATACACTAACAAAAGCTTCGGAGCATCCTCAGAGGCATCCCCTTCGGTGACCCCCTAGCCTACCTCTTCTCCCTTGTGCAGGTTTCCATGAGGTCTGACCTCTAGCTCAGCGAACACATTTTTGGCATCAACAGATTGGCACCGTCCGTGGGAAACCACCATCTCTCACTTAACAGTAAAAGTGAATAAATTTAAAGAACTCATCTGTTACCATGCCACCTAAACACACTGCCAAGGACGCTGGTAAAAGAGCGGTGGGGGCCAGTACCCACACTCATCGGTCCGAATGAAGTTCCTCAGCCAAATCCGATGCACGCCCCAACATAGCTACGCTCCAAGTGCAGTTCGTAGAGCTCTCGCGGCAAGTAGCCAACCTGGCCATTGAGGTTCTTGGAGGGGCTCGCCAGCCTTCTCCCACACTGTCACGGTCGGACCCTAGCCACACCGACTCAGTCGACCGTAGGCTCCCTATCGACGACTGTTCTATGGTGGAGTCCTCCCCGATCGGGTGGCCAAGTCCAGAGAAAGTCACTCGTCTAGGAGCAACAAGGGCCTCGATAAGTAGATAGAGGACATAGAGGGACAGATTAACGAAGCACTCAAGGGTTGTAACCATAGTTTCATGGACGAGCTCGACGTCCAGGACTCTCCCTTCACTTAGGAGGTCCTTGAGGCCCCCCTCCCATCGAACTTCCGAATGCCCCAGATCAAACCTTACGACAGTTCCACAGACCCCCTAGACCACCTCCAGAACTACAAAACCACTATGATGCTCCACAGATATTCTCGTTTGAAACCAGAGGGTATCCACACGTTCAAAGAGCTAAGTTATACCTTCGCCTCACACTTCCTTAGTAGTAAAGCCCCCAAGAAGACCTCGGAGTCCTTGTTTAACATCATCCAGTTAAAAGGGGAAAAACTTCAAGTCTACATATCAAGGTTCAATTCAGTGGCCTGGGAGATCCCCGACCTCGACCCTAGTGTCCAGATGCTAGCTTTTAAGAACGAGTTGAGATTTGGGATCTTCAGCTCAAAACTCACCAAGCGACCACCCGATGACATGATTGAGATCTTGGCCCGAGCCAAGAAATTCATGTTGGTAGAGGATGACCATGCCTTTCGAAGAAAGCGGGAAGGGGATACTGAAAGAAAAAAGAAAGGCCCTGCCATCCCACGTCGGGAGCTTGTCAAACAACCCTTCCGCGAGGACAGACCCAGGGTCCTCAGGTTCTTTGGGAGCTTTATCCCTCTCAACGCATCTATAACTAATGTCTTGATACAGATCCAGGACAAGGTGATCTTGGTGTGGCCTCTCAAACCACTGTGCCTCAATGAGGACCGAGGGAAATGTTGTCATTTTCACAGGAACCATGGGCACGACACAGAAGATTGCCAGGCACTAAAGTACCAGATAGAAGCCCTTACCAACAGGGGTAGCTAAAATAATTCACTTGGCTTCAGTCGAAGAAGTTCGTGGGGCGGCCCCAGAGGAGTCCCGAGCACCCTTTCAATCAGGATAGGATGGTTTAGCCTACTTGGAAGAGTCTTGGGCCAAGCCACGGAGATCCCAACTAGAAGAAATCAGAGGTCGTTGCAGCTAAGGTCATTAAAACCATCTATGGAGGGCCCGCAACAAGGGGCACTTCCAGGAACCGCGAAAAAACTTATGTTGGTCTGTGGCCTCAATCACTGGACCCCACAAGAGACGAAAGGCGAATACAACCATCACTTTTACTGATGAGGACCTGGAGAGAGTCCAGACCCTGCATGATGACGCTATGGTCATCTCTCTCCTCATGGCTAACCACGAGGTTAGGTGCGTCCTAGTTGATAACGGGAGTTCAGCTAACATCCTGTTCTACGACGATTTCCAACAAATGCAATTGGGAGACTCTCGGTTAGAGCCGGTCTCCACCCTGCTCTACGGCTTCTTAGGGGGCTCGATGTTTGCAGAAGGCAGCATAGTTCTCTTAGTAACTGCGAGACTAGCCCCCCAGGCAACCACTGTGCAGACTACTTTCCTGATCATCCGACAGCCTTCGTCCTACAACATGATCCTAGGCCGACCCACCCTTAATAGGCTCCAAGTGGTCATCTTCATGTATCACTTAAAAGTAAAATTCTCGACCAAGGATGGAGTGGGCGAGGTTAGGGGAGACCAGCAGATTTCCAGATCTTGCTATCTCAACGTAGTAAGGGAAGGCAAGATGATGGAAGCTCTCCCACTAGAGTTGGATGACCTTAGGGACAAAGGAAGGAACCCACGAGGCTAGCTGGTGGAACAGTTTATCGCGATACCCCTCAGAGAGGATGCCTCCTGAACCATCCAGAATGGCTCTAATATGCTCGAGGGCCTTAAGAAGGCCCTTACTCGCCCTCCTCCGAGAGAACCAGGACCTGTTTGCCTGGTCAGCGATGGATATACCCCAAATCAGCCCTGAGGTGATTGTACGCAAGTTAAATGTGGACCCAAACCACAAACCAATCATTCAGAAAAAGAGATCGTTCGCGCCCGAATGACAAGCTGCTGTCCAGGCTGAGGTAGATAAGTTACTCACGGCCAACTTCATTCATGAAGCAAACTACCTTGATTGGGTATCCAACAAGGTGATAGTGAAGAAAGCCAGTGGAAAATGGAAGATCTGCATCGATTTCTCGGATCTGAATAAAACCTGTCTGAAAGATAGCTTCTCTTTGCCAAGGATCAACCAACTCGTCGATGCAACCTCGGGGCATGTGTTGGTATTTATCTAAGGTTTAAACATGGTTAAGATTTAAACAAGGTTGGAAGAGGTCAAGCATCAAGTCATTGAAGCCTCAGCACACTTGGAGTGTGCCTCAGCACAAAGTAACAAAAATAGGTGTGCATTAGGTTAGGCCACGGCCCAAACTACCCCAAGTCGTGGTGCCCAGAAGGTCGAGGTTTACTGAGGAGGTCCAGGTCGCAGCGCCCAGAAGGACAGCAAGTGTGCCCTGCTCTAGGCAACACTTTTCCCTGTTTCAGGCCACACCTTGAAGGCACACATAGTCCATTTGATTCAGCCTTTGTTAAGTGTGTGGAGACATGTCCAAAACACATAGGATCACTAAGAAATGATCAAGGGCCATGGTTGATTAGTCATCAAAATCTAAGGGTGGAGAATAACACTCAAGATTGGACAAGAAGTTGGTGCACTATATAAAGGGTCACCTAGCTTCATTCTCAACAACAATGTGACATAACTTGTGATCAAAAGTGAGAGAATAGTAAAGAGTGCAAAGACACAAAACAAGAGAGAATCATTTGTAAGGCTGGTTGTTTAGAAGAGTGAGTATAATAGAAAGGGGATTGAAGGGCTTGTAAAGGAAATTTTCTTGGGAAAATTCCAGGGTTTGTTCTTTTCACTTTTTGTTTCTTCTTCTTCTTTGTTTCTTCAAGAACTTAGGCTTCTTGGAAAGGGGTTGCTGTGATTGTAAAAGAACCATTGATTAGTGCAGAAAGTTCAGGTGAACTCATGGGAACGTAGGCTATTGCTGAACCTCGATAACAAATCGCTTGTGTTCTTTTCTTTCTTGCTTTCGTTTACTGTTTCATTTCATTACAAGTCATTCTAGACTTGGGTGTTTGGAAGATCACCACCTGGGCATCTTGTCAAGATGATTTCCAATAGTGGTATCAGAGCTTGCACAGTTGGGTATCAGAGTAAGACTCTAAGAATCAAAGAACAAACTTCTTGGGTGATTCAAGAACGGAGTAAGGATCAAAATCAAATCGTGTTCTTGAGGGTGATTGAAGAATGGTGTTGTGATGAGAGTCATAAAATGCACCTTAACAGTGGTTAATTGTTAGCATTTTATGATTGATCTTGGTCTTTATTGTGCTTTTACATATTAATAACTCTAAAGTGATATTATTGGACCACTGACTTATTTCAGTGTATTTTCAGGTACTTTGAGTTCAAGAAAAAGTAATCGTTGTTTAAAGCACCAAAAGCCCACACTCCTGGAGATACAAGATGGACTGCTACCTGCAGTGCGATCGATCGCACATCCCACATCGATTAAACTACTCTGCAAGTAGTGCGATCGAGCGCAACAGCAGGATGATTGAGTGCATGTCCCACATCGACCAAAATTCGCTTCAACGCGCATGCGATCGAGCGCACTAACCTACGATCGATCGCAAGTGCGATCGAGCACACTAGAGCTGCGATTGAGCGCACCCGGATAGTATTCCACATCGGATAGTTAACACACAGCACTCTCGGCATTTGCCTATATAAGACCTCCTCTGCTTCAGTTTTTGGGATCAATCAATCGGGGATGAATCCAAAGGGCCTTTAGGAGCAATCCAGAGGGCCTTTAGGAGGAATCCAAAGTTTAAAGTTTGAAGGTCGGGAGAGATGATCGTTGGGAGGCTGGAGGCAACTCGAGGACGCATGAGCCTCATGGTCGGCTAGTCTCCAAGCAAGGTGAAGGGATGAATCCCTAGGTGTAATTGTTCTTATTTTCCTTTATTTGATTCAGTTGTAGTTGGAATTATTTTCATTAAATATTGTTATGTTTTATTCTTAATTTAATTAGTAGATTTATTATAACTCCGGTGGTTGCGTGCTTCTTTTCCATATAAGTTCAGTCAGGCTTTTCTTATGTGTACCTGTTTGGGTGTGATTGAGTCCAGTAGATCTCTTTTATAGATTTGTTCATTGCTGCGGTATCGTCATTTTAGATATATCGTCGTCTCTTGATAATTTATAAGTTAGGTCATGTGTGTTAGAAAGTAAAGAATAATTCATAGCGATTATATTAGGATTTATAAATGCGCTTTAATTGAATATTTTCCGATTGCCTGTTTGGGTTGTGAAACCTGCAATCGAGATAAAAACGACTGAATCAAGTTAAGATTAGAGCAACGAACCTATGGAGGATTCTCTGAACCTTGTTGTCATTTTTATTTTAAACTTATTTACAAAATTACCCTTTCCTCAAAACAACTCAGATTTTATCCTTTTAATCTTTATCGTTTGTGTTAAAGTTTACACCTTCTTTGTAATTAACTTGTTTTCCTGTGGAATCGACACCCCAAAGCTGTACTATAATATCCGCGTTATACTTTGGGTGTAATCATGTTGAGATCAATCTTTGATCGTGTTCTTGAGGTTTAGAAGAAGTTGGAAAGTATTTGTGGGTGCTGCACAAATCTGGGATCATCTCCGCAAGATGGGTTCAAATTTCGTTGTTGAGAAGTTTGATGGAAAATGGAGATTTTTCCCTATGGAAGCAGAAGATCAAGGTTGTTCTTATGCAACAGAAAGTGGACTGGGCTATTGGAGAAGATGGCTTACAACACCATTTTCTTGCACATGTCGGATAGTGTCACAACGAAGTACGAAGACTCAGAAGATCCGACTGTCATATGGAAGAAACTAGATGAGTTGTTTCTTACCAAAATTCTTCCTAACAAGATTTATCTTCTTAAAAGAATCTTTGCTTTTAAAATGGATCCTAGTACAGAGTTGCAAGATAATCTTGATGTCTTTAATAAGCTAGTTCAAGATTTGGCTAGTTTTAGTATTAAATTCCCAGATAAAAAATTGGCTGTTATGTTATTAAATTCTCTTCCTGATTGTTTTGATAGTTTAATTAATGCAATTGGATATGGAAGAGATACACTAACCAAAGAAATTGTGGTCAATTCTATAAAAGCCCATGATTTCAAAACCAAGAGTAGGGAGGCATCAAGTGGGGAAGAGCTGTTCATAAGAGGAATGCCAGCAACTCGGAATGGCAATAGCAACCATGGCAACTACCAGGAGAAATCAAAGGGTTGAGGGCAGAGCCATGGGAGATCTTATTCCAAATCAAGATTTGGAGGAAAGAGGTGCTTCTACTTCAACAAAGAGGGTCACTTGAAGAAAGATTGCAAGAAGAGGTTGCAGGATGAGAGAGAGAGAAGCCATACCAACAATGGAGAGGCTTTGGTTGCCAAAGGAGAACAACAAGATGATGTTCTTGTTGTGTGCTCAAATGTGAGCAGGAGGCAAGGCAGCAAGAAGTGGATTGTAGATTTTGAGTGCACTTGTCACATGTGCCCTCACAAGGAATGGTTCAAGAATTTCAAGGAGATCAATGTGGAAGGGTCTTCTTGGGTAATGACAATTCTTGCCAAGTGAGGGGTATTGGAGACATCCAGTTGAGGATGTTTGATGGAGTCACAAGGCTGCTGCGGAATGTGAGGTATCTTCCGGATTTGAAGAGGAATTTGATCTCATTGGGCCAACTAGATTCCATGGGGTATACATACAAAACAGAGGGAGGAAAGATCAAGGTGACCAAGGGATCTTTGATAGTGATCAAAGCAGCAATCAAAGATGGACTTTATGAGATGATCGGTGAGATAGAAATCAAGGATCAAGCAGCAAGCTTGATGGCTGAGATGGATAGGGCTGGGTGAAATATTAAATAAAAAAGAGCATCCATAGGACTCGAAACCAAGACCTAGAGATCTGATACCATATTAAGAAGTCATTGAGTATTTCAATATAGTATTAGAGTGATCGACCCTATTTTGAGAGTCGTCTAAATACTTCCCTAATTTCGACGGGTAGCTTAATGTCGCTCGTCTCATTATAGTCCTCTTTTTAATTTTCTTCTTTTAAATCTATCTTATTTTAGTTTTGCCCTACTTTCTAATCTTTGGAAAAAAAAAAACCGTGAACAATGTCGCACTACAATACATGTGAACAGTGATGAGCAATAGTGCTATTAATAGTGTCGTGTGAACAATGTCGCGTTATGGTCACGTGAACAGTACCGCACTACAGTCCCATGAACAATACCGTGAGTCGTTTTCTCAACCAAAATTTGAGCAACCTGACCTAGATCTATTTGAATTCTAGTGACCCTACCCAGATTTGTTCTTATGTTGATGCAGTCAACTCGATCCGACCCGTTTTGGTATGTGTGACCCATGTGGAGAAGCCCATCCAAGTCAAAATCAGGACAAAAAAATTGAAGTTTTGTTGATCTGGTGTCCCTAGATCTTGTTTGTGGACCGTTTTGATCCAATGTCGTTAGGTCATAGTACCCCAAATTTATTGTCGTAGGTCTTGTTGACCCAAACCGTTCTTATGGGATTTGTTATATTTGAGTTTGGATTTATTTTTAACTAGATGGATGTGTTTATTTGTAACAAGTTGGTATATATATATGCTCCAACTTAAGAGAGAGTATTAGGAGTGTTAAGGGCATTTATGTATTTTCTCATCATTATATTCTCTATATATATATATGACTACCAACCTAGGGTTAGTAGACTATTCATTCTAATAAACATCAACATATCAATATAATATATATGAATTAAGTATAACATATAATCAATATAAATTAATTTTTTAATAAATACACAATTAAATAGCACGAAAAATTGCATTTACTCTTATTTATTTCCTAATAATCTATCATTATATCATCTTTAACTTATAGTCCATCACTTCATCTATTTTTTCAAATTTTTAAAGTTTCAACTGATTAGCACATGGTTACTAAAAGTATCAATTGATAAAAGGATTTCTTAATATATTTTTTTATTTTGTATATAGGTTTCAGTATTTTTTTTATATCAAGAAATCATATGGTACATTAATACTAAAAAAATCCATTTTCAAAATTGATAAAATTTACATATATTAATTAGTTCTTAGAGGTAATATATTTTAAAAAATTAAATTAATTTACACCTAAAATTCCTTTACTTTCCATCCATTTTACTATTTATAATAAATATATAAAAAATAATTTTTTAATAAATAACCTATAAGTATTAGTTACTGATGATAAAAATTAAAACTACATAAAACATAAATAATAAAAAAAATAGAAAAAGGCCATCAATAATCTTTTAAAGAAACACTATGACATATATACACATTAAAAATTATTAGAAAAAAACTCGTGCATAACACAGGTATGCAAACTAAGTAAACCACAAAAATTAAGTCAACCTCTTAGAATAAGAATAACTTACAAGGTGTTATTGCCACAACTAAAATAAATGTGATCACAAGTACATTTACTTTCATGACAAAAATGCCCTTAATTAATTGAATCAATTCCAATTTTGTTGATAACATACCAGATAATGTATTGTTTTTGCTATCTATTTTTTTAAAAGCGAACGTTTTTATGTTGATACGGTACTTATTGATATCGATTTATTTCAATATAACATTTCAGATTTGATGATATTTTTTTTTATAAATGCTTGTCAAAATATATGATATCACTACAAGAAAATAGGTCTTTTGCAACAAAAATTTGTGTTGCTAAATATACTGAATTTTGCTGCAAAAAGCTTTTGCAGCAAAAATGTGATCACTACCAAAGCATGACTACAAGTCCTATCGCAAAAACTTTTTACCATAAAAAGAATCCCTGTAAAAAGCAGCATCCCCAGTCATTGCAAAACTTATGTTGCTTTTGCAGCATCCTTAATCACTGTAAAAACTATATAGCTTTTGTAACAACATTGAATCGCTGCAACAGCTATAGCATTGCTACAAATCTATGTTGCTAAAGACTTTTTAGCTAAATATTCAGTTATAGTTTTTCCACCATAAGACCATAACAACTTCAAACTTCACAAATCATCATAAACAAACATCATTTTAATAATCAAAAGCGATACTTCATTTGGCATAATAAGTCAAATATTTACAATTGGGAGATAACCAACTCAAATGACAATATGTAAATGTTTTATATCAACTAAACAATAAAAAATTTCAAAACCAAGCTAGTGTTTTATATTCGTCATATCTATCACTATAATTATCATTCATCTGAGTTTGCCAAAGAATCTTACGAGCATTACTGGTAATATTTCCCAAGTGATCTGCACAAAAACCCACAATATAATAATAACCACACACAAAAGAAACTATTAATACTAGGAAGCACTTTAAAAGGATTATTACATCGACCAATAGTAGTTCAAAAGATTATATCTATCGGAATCTCTACATAAGTGACATACATATATGGTTACAACACTGAAACATTATCCCAAGTACATGGATTATGAAATATCTACATCACTAACACACTATCTCAAGTATTGTTACAAGAATCACTGACATATATATATATATATATATATATATATATATATATATATATATATATAGTTCGAAAGATTATATCTATCGGAATCTCTACATAAGTGGCACATACATATATGGTTACAACACTAAAACATTATCCCAAGTACATGGATTATGAAATATCTACATCACTAACACACTATCTCAAGTATTGTTACAAGAATCACTGACATATATATATATATATATATTATGGATGATAAATTAACCTTCCCTTTTAACCCTATCTTTCTAAGAGATCTCCCTAATTCTTTCATTTTGTTCAAGGCACCACATGTCCCACTACTCTCCTAAAAGATGATCTCCTTAGCATTCAACTAATGACTGGCACAGAAAATAGGCAAAAAAAGAATGACCATTGAGTTGCTATAATAAGAGTGGAGAAGTAATATGAAGCGAAAAAATTTACCCAAGATGAACATCAGAGAGTATTCACCTCAAAGCGTTCATTGCAAGTTTAAAGGCTAGAGATTAGCTTCTCAACAAATCCCTGAAGACAAATTGAATTTCAAGATTTCCATTAAGAAAGTACTATAACTGAACTGAATATCATATGCGAGAAGTAGCAAACCTGTGCATCTTTTAGATAGTTAAGCAGTACAAATTACATTTGCAATTCTATGAATCAAACCACACCTTTTTCTTGTGAAGCTTAAATAGCATAACAAGTGATCTCTACGCTCTTACTTCATCCTCTGGCTAAAACCACATGAGAAAAGCCACATCTAATTCCAAAGCAGTCCAAACAAAAATAAGATGTAAATTATAAAACTTGGGTATGAAGAATCATTAACGAACTTGTAGCATTGCAAACACGACACTCTAAACTTCTGGAGTGCTCGATTCTACAACTAAGAAGGTGCTGCTTTCTCTCTATGTAATACCATGGATCAACATCCACAATTCAATCTAGTTTGACAATCTAAGGTGCTATCAACATATAATGGGCAAAAGATAATTTAAAAGCTATGCATAATAATAGAATAATAGATAATCTAATGGGTTGTAGATAATATGCATTCACTAGTACTTTTTTGCTTCCAATCAATTATAGTTCCATCTATAATATGCAAAAAATGTTGTTCTATGTGAAATACATCACCTGTTACAAAGGGCAGCCAATATCAAGACCTTGTCACAAAAGTTCTTGACACACTCCCATTGTTAGATAGGGAGAACCATACAAGTAAGATTGATATCCCTACCAATGACTGAACAAATATATGAAAAGCATAACAAGAAGTGTTACTCTCAGTTTCACCAATAAGAGTTGAGTATAATTTCTTATAAATAAAGGGTGGCATGGATACTCATCAACCATCCTCTTAAAAACCTCCTCAATATTCCCACTCTCATCAAAGTTAGGCAAAAATATAGTAGTTATTGACTTCAAATCTTCATGTAAACCACTGAACTTACAGGTAGAAGAAAAGAAATAATTCTTTTATCAAACTAATTGGAGAGCACAACACAAACTGTTGTTTACATGCATGAGAGCACAAATTACAATTGCTCTAGAAGCACAGATCAAAATACATTCATATAAACTAGAATATCATAATGCTTTGTATAAGAAAATGTTACCGCCAAAAAACATGGAGAAGCTTCTAATTTAGTTTCATCTAACTATTTACTACCATAGAACAACCTTAACTTGAACCTGAACATGAAGCCAACCCACGATGACATAAGTGAAACTTGAACTAGATTGTTCTACAACAAAAGCATAGAGGCCAAAAATTTGGTAACAATAATGTCCCAGTATGACTCACTAGCAGCTAGTCCACAATAATTTATTGATGGAAAATGGTAAAAGAATATCAATTATAATCTCTTCTAGACATTAGCTCCAAAATATGTGATCAATTTAAGATTACTGAGGTACCAAGACACTAGAGAGATGACTCTAGAAAGGGCTATGGATGGAATAAATTCTATCTAATGAGTGCATCACATAATTCCTTTATTAGTCAAGTTAATTATTTGGTTCTTTGATGAATTATATTATAAGAATTATTAAGATATCATGAAATTAACTACAAAATCAAGTTCTTATAAAGCTAACTTCCAAATCAATAAGAATCTCAATTTTATACCATTGCAACATTTTTGTGATCAATCTACACCACTCTTAAACTACAGCAAGATAATTCAATTTTCACCAATAGTCAAGTCACTTATCAGGCATCTGCAAAAGTTTATACAAGCTGCCTGAGAAATCCAAAGCAAGTATTATATTAAGTGACTTGTGAAAGTGATTACACAGAAGGGCTTATCTTTCGTGGTAATGGCAGGCATAGTTAGGTGTATAGCAACAATAAATAATATTGTTGCCACAAGTTAAGGTGTCTAGCAACAAAACTAATCAATGCTATAATAAGTTAGGTGTATAGCAATAATAAAGAATGATGCTGCTAAAGACTTGATTTATTGTAGCAAAATAAATTTTCACTGCAAAATTTTGCTAATAATTATAATATTTTTGTAGTGTATATTATGTCTTTCAAAATATCTATACATACTCTTTAATAAAAGGCACTTGAAGGTACTTTAAGGTCGAATTTTGCGTAGCAAAAACGCACCATTTAACATATTTCTGTTGGGTAGTTCTTTCTTTAGATAATTCCTTCTCTCTTATAATTACAAACTCTAAATTCGTGCCCTATCTTCTTTCTTAGTCATCACCATGCCTTGGAATGGTCTTCACATACCGTAGAGTGGTTACCAAACAAGGAGTAACCTCCTAAAAAGGACTACTGCGTGCAAAAGTTAATACTTGGAACAAACACCTTTGAGAAGAAATCCAATTATCTCATGCTCATTCGGATCTACCTCCCTCGAATACTCCGAGAACTATGCCTGCCATTACCACGACGACCACTCCAAATTTGACTGTTTCAGCTATGCGAACAAGATCTCTTTGTCTCTCTTTCTTTTGCATCATTAGATCCACTTCTCTTGCATTTTCATATATTATGATGCTCCCATTGTATAATGCCACTATTCAACAGCAGGTATGCTTCCCCTTTAAGTTTTAAACTTGAAATAATTGGATTTTACTTTAAAGTTGAGTTGGAGAATTGATTGACTTTAAAAACAAAGGGGACATATAGAAATGAGTTAAAATGAAATGGTTTGTGCTAATATTAACCAAAATGATATTCAAGTTGCAAAACTTAATTATAATAAATGTGAACTAGTTTAATTAATAAAATCACTTGTTATTGTATAAAAAATTCATAATCGAATTTCACTTATATAAAGGATTGAGAGTTACCTTATAGCCCACTCATAAAAAGAAAATTAATTGACAAAACAGGATGATTATATTTGTCCTCCTCAAATTTTCGATGGATTAGAAAACATTCGGCCCAAAATTTGGGTCACTGAAACACAAATCTAACTTTTCAGAACCAGGCTTTAAGTTAGCCCGTCCAGCCCAATCCTTATAACGGTTCTTGTAGTAAAATTCTTCCGTCTAAAACCCTGAACCCTAAACCCTACCATGCCTCCCTATCAATACAGTACCGAAGCATTCATTGCTGTTACTTGATTGTGGTGATAATGGGGAAGAGTAAGGGGAAGAAGCAGAAGATAATACTGCCACCGGAACTTCCACTGGAGATATCAGAGAACGAAATCGAGGTCTCCGACAAAGACTTGCAGTTCGTCCACGAAAATGGAGACTACGCTGGCTTTGTGTCTCGCTTAGACACCCAATCTATCACAAAGTCTGTACATTATTCACTTTTTATGTTAATTTGTCTTTATCTTTCAATAATTATAGTAATCGGTTCTAAAATAAGTACCTTTATTTTATTTCTGGCATTTGCAGTCATGCTGTTGTTAAGTCTGTACATTAAATCCTAATTTGTTACTTCGATTTTATTTTTTATGCGTGGAAGTAATTTTGAAGGATCAATTTATACATAGGGAACTCAGATTTGAATAAATAGCAATGGTTTGTGTTCCTGTTGGTTCAATATAAAATTCAGGGGTTGCTTTATCGCCAGAATGCTTCGTACTCCTAAAATGCCCGTTTAACTCAGACATACTAAACTTCAATGACTCTTGTGTTTGAGAGTTTTGATGTAATTTTTCTCCACTCCCACACACATACATATTGTAATGAAGATTGGCATTTAATTTCAGACCATTTAGGTGAACTAGGAATTGCATATTCAATTCAGCAACTTGAACAAGTGAAAATGGGAATTTTAATTTTTTAGGATGTCAATTTTGGTAATATAACTTGGGGACTTTATTGCTTCCTGACCATTAAGGACTCTCTCTATCATTTCTGTATAATTCTTTTTTAGGTAGTTGATAAACTTAGTTGTATGTTGTCAGGCATGTCACCCGCATAGTTGATGTGAAAGAGGATGCTTTGGAGGCTTTATATGAGAAGCGGTTACAAAGGAAGGCGGACCAGAAAATAAACGAGAAAAGAGGGCTTGAAGTTGATCCTGTTGATGCTCTTCCTGTCAAGACTTTAGATGGCTAACTCTACTATGGGACATGTATAATCTTACCACCTTTGCTTTTCACTCTTAACCTGTTTACCTTTTTTGAGAAAGAACTTTGAAAGTTTGCTGATAATGAATGGCTCTTGTTGTTGTTATGTGGTGCAGTACAAAAGACATCAGAAACATCTGAAAATGGTGAAATTCAAGATGAAGATGGTGGGGCTGGAAAGGATGCTGTTGCAGACAAAAGTATTATAAAGCTGACAAAAGCAGAAAGGAGGGCAAAGCTTAAAAAGAGGCAAAGAGACAAGGGAAAGAGTTGGCTATAACCGAAGAAGTGCAACAAACGCCACAAGCAGCAGTTCTGGTATTGTCTGATTGCAATTGATATATTCTCATCTATGATATTGTCAAAGAAACAAATTAGTATCTGCATCTTGGAGCTGCATTGATTGGAAACTGATTAGCCTGAAATTTAAAATTATGTTTTAGATGTCAAAAGTTTTTACATGCAGAATGATTTCTGAGTGACAATTGTTAGAGAAACCATTTCCATAGGAAGTGCTGATGTGGTCATAAGCTGTTTAGTATGTCAGTTCAGCACAAAAAAGAAAGGTGGATGTATCTCACCGCAAATGATGATGCTGATCTTTTAACTTTCATGTTAGTTGCTGACTTGCTTTGCTTTCAGGGTGTCATGCTTGAACATGAATTATGTACTGACTATGCTTTTATGACTTGTTTCATCTTGGTTGTCATGAACTTATTTGGTGTGTATTTTTTTTAATTGTTAAAATCCACACACGCATTGAACTCATGTTCACATAGCGGGCAGAGAAGTGTTGCTTCAAAATGGGTAGGACTAATGGGTGTGTATCTATAAAGTTAAATATGTGTTCTTGTCATTTTGGCATTTGTTTTATAAGGTTCTTCCTCCTTGCAGACTTAAAGCTATTTCACTTGAATTTTATTTAGTTTCATATAATATTTGTAGTGTTTCGAAGATTTGCCATCAGCAATCCTATTAGCTCTTTTAGCTATTACATCATGTTTTGTTTCACTCTGGTATTGTTCTGGAGCAGATCATAGAGTCTCCTGTACTTCCTTTCTATTTAATCTCACATCACAACTGTTGTCTCTGTTCAGGCGGAGGTGAAAGATGATCTGACAACTGAAGAAGGATTTGAACGCAAAAAGCGAAAACTTGCTGAGCTAGGAATTGTGCTGCTTGCAGATCCAGGGTCCAATATAACATCTCTTTTAGAGATGTTACAAGTCTGCAAAGATGGTGATCATTCTATAGTCAAGCTTGGGTTTTTATCTTTGTTGGCTGTTTTCAAAGTCATTATTCCTGGGTAGGACTCATGATTGTATTTTATGGTGCTTTTTGTATGATTTGTTTATGATAAATTTTTCTTTTCTGCCTACTTTATTTGACAGTTTTTTTATCCTTCTTTTCAATTTCTATGACAGATACCGAATCAGACTTCCTAATGAAAAGGAGCTGGAGATGAAAGCTTCAAAGGAAGTTAAAAAGATGAGGTTGAATGAATCAACACTTTTGAAAGCATACAAGGTTTGAATTTATACTCTTTTTGTGAGTTATATGAATGAATTTAGAGCCACAATTTTATATATGATTTCGAGTTTGCTATGGTGTTTATTTCATTCATTACAATCTAATTTCATATATACTATTACGTGGTTTTTATATAATTCTAAATTTTATATTGGCTGCATATTTCAGAGAACATTATTCTAGTTTTCTCTGAGACGGTGTTTTCTAAATATCTTTAAGAACTGCTCCTGGATGCATTATAGAAGATATGTTTTGTTGGTCTGACCATCTTAGGATGAATTGTGAATTTCTTTTTCATTTTTCTTTTACTGGGGACATGTTAACAGGTATACCTGCAAAAGTTGCTTGCATTAGAAAAGCAGTCCATGTATCATCATGTGGCCGTGTGCTGTCTCTGTACTTTGCTTGATGCAATCCCCCACTTCAACTTCCGCGAAAGCTTGTTAGGTGCTGTTGTCAGAAATGTTGGCTCTGCAGATGATTTCATAAGGTTTTGACTCTATTTATGATCTTTTCTCTTTGGATTGTCAAATCTATCAATAGTCTATAAAGGGTTGTTCCAATGTTAGTATTGTAATGGGAATTTTTGGTATAACTTTTAAGGTGAAGCATATGATCTGACCACAACCTGAAGCATCATGCTGACATTTCTTAAAATATTACTTAGGAAAGGGAGTGACTGGTTGAAGGGCCAACATAGTTGTTTTAAGTTTAAGCTAGTTAATCATCTTTTAAATTAAGTTTCCAAGTATAATGGTGTATGCACTAGGCTGTTAAGTGATGTTCCCTTATTTGTAGTTTTCTAGAACTATCAAATATTAGCTATGTATTTGATGAAACATATAAATTCCATTTCACTTTTAAGGTCAGCCAATTAGATGATATGATTTCTCTCATTGTTTACATGTGAGGTAGTGGAAGTACTTTTTGCAAGTTTTGAAAGTTATTAAGGGGTGCTCCGAAAAACTGTATGAAGATTGTGGCATGAGCATAGTCTTGGCAATTGGGGGGGGGGGGGGGGGGCTCATATCCTTATTTTTTTTGGCAACGAATAAGGTGAACCATGCTTCAACTTTTGACACCATCACAACACCACTAATCTATGGTCCAGCTTTTGTATGAGGTTTGCGAGAGTAAGTTTCAACTCTTGGGTATTATCACCACTATTTATACCAATTGAATTGATGTAGGATAAGAAGTAACAGCAAACTTAAAAGCAGATTAAGGGCTAAAATGTGGATATTGATGATGGAACAAGATTTAAAGGATTTTAGGGTTAAAAGCCTCTACTTATAAAAAAAGGGTTAAAAACCTCTAACTTTGGAATTAAGTATCAATGGCTACATATGAGTCTGAAAAGACTACCAGCGTTTTAGCTGGCTTTTAATCCCAATCCTTAATAACAACTAAATTGAATCTAATCTTTAACTTTCCTAACACGTTAAAAATCACATGCTAATCCGAAGTTGCATTTCATTTTACTGATAAAAGAAGAAGCCACATGCTAATCCATGACTACTTAATAAAACTAAAAACATAACTATTTCCCATGAAGTAAGATAAAATAAGAGAAACAAAAAAATATTTTTGATCAGTGAAATCCACACACATACTACTCGAACTTGAGACCTTTAGGACTTGGAGCCTCGACCATAACCATTTAGCCAAGCCCTCCTAGGCAAGAAACAAAAGAACGTATTAAAAGTCTAATTAAACAACATCCCTGTTTGCAGAAATCTCGATTCTGATGATAAAACCTTGACAACTTCAGTCTATATATCTAGATCAACCTTCTTCAGATCATCTGTGATCTAAGTACTTCCACTAGTTGCCTTACTCGACCCTCAAATTGTTTATACTTGCCTTTCCTTGACTTCACTTCTTTGACATCTAAAACATTTTTAATACCATCTGGTTGCACAATCGGAAACTGATGAGCATGTTTAGCAACTGCAGCCACGTCATTATCAAGCCCCAAAAATGAGTGTAAATCAGAAACATTAGATTGAGCTGACTTGTATGTCAAGTGTCAGCTCTATCAAATTGGCATTTAAACTGATTTTCTTCAGCACTCTACATGGTCTGAACTTTCTCGTTTAAGTTTGTGATAAGTACTACTTATAAAAAAATTGTGATTGGGCTGATTTGTAAGTCGGGGTGGCAGCTCTATCAAATAGGCCTTTGAACTGATTTCCTTCAGCACTCTACATGGTTTGAACTTTCTTGGTTTAAGTTTGTAATAAGTACTGCTAATAAGAAAAATTGTGATAAGTACCTTTACTAAACCTTCCTCGTCTTAAGTGCACTAGTACCAAGTCACCTTCTTCAATGTCTTTGACTCGTTGCTGTTGATTGGCAGTGTATATTTTCAAACTTGAGGAATGTAATTGTATTTTCATCATATTTACAGGGATACCTTTGTAATTTACCTTTTACTGCGCTGCTATTTACATGCATATGCAGCTTTGACTATTCTTCACCATGGACCACGATCCTCTCCATTTGAGAATTTAAATGGAGGTCAAGTTAATGGTGAGATTGAATGTCATCATGATATATTTGAATTTGAATATTCTCCATTTGATGATTTGGCATTCAATCTCACCATAAACTTGACTCCATTTCAATTCCCAATTAGAGAGGATCATGATCCCTTCACCATATACTGCCTTTGTTTTCTCTGCTCACCACTCTACCCACTACTCCTATCATCTCTTTTTATTGATCAGTATTGCCTTTACCATTATATCTTGCCTTGTCTATCGTGTGAATCGTGTGAACATAATTTCTTTTTTCATTCTTCTTCTCTTTATTTTGAATTTGTAAAATTAATTATATAAGTTTTCATTTTGAATATATTGTCTATGTTGGTCAGTTTCTTTTCTCCTACTAAATTGTCTTCAACTTGTTGACAAGAGACTTTGTTGTACTACCATCAAGTCTCTCTTTACCAATGAGGGGAAGCATGGCGGTGAAGCTACCGTGGAGGCTGTGCGATTGATAGCAGATCATGTCAAAGCCTACAATTGTCAATTGCATCCTGAATTTGTTGAGGTATTTGATGTCAAACCTCCCCTCTTGAACAAACCAAAAAATGAAAAATTATAATGTGTTTCATGCAATCCTTAGCTTGGCTAAATTAGTCGGTATAGCACTCTAGTTTAACATAAATGTGGATAAATTAGAACAATACTTTTTGTCTCTCCTTAACATGGAAGACTATTAATTGAATGAGGCAGATCTGATTTGTGGTTTATTTGTGCACGGGATCACTAAAATTGATGATCACATATTTTTTTTAAACTATTTGCAAGCATCCTTGACTAATTAGCTTAGTTTAAAATTAGTAAATCATAGATTTATAATTTATAGACGAATTGAATGGTGCTTATGATTTTCAAGTTTACTGGTTGTCTAAACTCATATTATTTGTTTAAAAATTAATCTTTGCAACTTGTTAGCATTAAAATATATTCACAGTTGCTTGTCATCTTTACTTTCATATTTGTTTATATGCATACATATATCACAAACCTTCTAAACCTACTTCCATCATATTGTCCATTGGGTGGGTAATGCAGCATGTTTTTTGTTAATAATTGATGGTTTGTCATATTGATCTTGTCTACAATGAATACATGTTTACAAATTAATCTCAAGTCCTTTGCTTTTGAGATTTTCTCGATAGAGTTTAACCATTTTGGCTTGTTGAGAGAAGTAATGACCAGGTTAGAGCGTTATGGATGGGTTATGATGGATTTGGGATGGCTGATTCGGTGTGTTGATGTGGCAAAGGTTGAGTTGCACAGTTCCTTCTTTCGTTGTTTTAGGGATCCTTATAAAGCTGACTTTCCAGAAATGCAAAAATAGATGGGAAATTTTTTTAGCTTTCGCAGAGTTTCATGGGGGAGAAAGGAAAGGTTTGGTTTGTATTGCTGAAGGCTTTAACTTCATTTATGCTCTGTGGCTGTATTGCTTAGGGAGCAAGAATGATCCAGAGAAATAGAAGGAAACGTTCTAGTTTGAGAGGCAAATTAAAGGGGTTGATAATGAGAACCACGGTGATCAGATTGGACAACCATGGAGGAGGAAAGCTGTTACAGGTCCTTGGAAGAGAGTGACAGCAAGTCTGAGCTTCAATCACCAATATAATGTATGGAGAATTATGGTGGGACTTGGGAGTAATTCCTGGAAAGAATCAGTTAAGAAGATTGTAGGAATACCCAAATCTCAAATCAATCAAATCATAGCGATATCATTCTTAAAACCAATGCCGGAATGATGAGATTTGATTCCAAGACGGATCCTAAAGTGGTCTGTAATTAGCTAAAGTCTGGGATTGGGGCTCATGCTGAAAACATGCTGAAAATGAGGGAAAGGTAAAGGCAGCTCATTTTCGTTAATCTTACTAATCAAAATGAGTCAATACCAGGGTAGGCCATCAATACAAATAGGTGTGGGCCTTAACCATAAGCACTGGTCCTATCCTTTTATTGACCAGAACATAACTAAAGGTCATCGTCCCACCTATGGAAAGGCATTTGAGTCTTTTTTTTCTTCTACCCTGAAGTGTTCTAATTGCTGTAAATACTGTGTCAGCTCAAGATCTGGAAGTAAAGCTTGATTTGGATGATCCAATTTTCATTTTCGTTACTTTGTGGGGTGTTTAAATTTAGGAATATTGAAACAGCCTTTCAAGTTGAGGGTGATGGTTGAGGGTGGTTCTATTGATGTTGTGCGCAAGGTTAGGGGCCAAGACTCAGTGTTCAGTGCCGACCCAGGTAAATTCATTCGTTAAAAAAAGTTCTAGTACAAATAGTGGTTACTAACATGGCATTAATGCCTTTGTTTTTTCCCAACAAGCCTTGGATAAGGAAAGAGTCCAATCACAACGGGAGGTGGTGAGGTTTCTCTCGAAGATATATGGGATTGCAAAACCGATGGTTGGTGGGTCTAGGGGTCCAGATGTCATAAATGCAAGGGAAATTGCACTTGGCCGTGATATGAATGTTGGACAAGGGAGTTGTTTGATACACTTTGTGGCTTTACTTATTCAAATGGTCGTGATGATGATGAGTAGGACTAATCTTCAACGTGGTGGTAATCATATTCACATCTCTTGATTGAATAGCTAAGGAATATACTAGACAAGGTGAACATGCAAATACTAGACAAGTTGAACATGGTTCTATCGGTATCTTCTGGTTCATTCGGTATTAATACCATTGAGAATGAAGATGTCAGGTGCAATTAGCAGGTTGACAAGGGAAACATGCCAGAGAATACTTGTCCAATTTCATGTTCTTCCTTTTGCTTCTACATCATCAGTTGCTCCAAATTCTCTTTCTCTGAGCTCTAATATTGATTTAGGCTACCCGTGCCTATGAAGAAGTTAAGAACGTATAGGGACTTGTATTGATGATATAGACTCTATGGACTCGGTAGTTGAGTCGAGAGCACCTGTGTCGACATGGCATGACAAGGGTAATACGCGTTGAGTAATTTCCGGATACATCAACTATTGGCGCAACAAGTTTTGGTTAGTTCAACATTTGAGCAATGGCAGTTGTTGACAGTTTTTTTTTTCCTTTTCTTCCTTAGAAACATGTGCTTTCCATCCTGCCATTTTCTCCCTCTAAAATATTTCATTTATGATTAGAATATTTTTTTTAACATATCATCATAGATACTTATAAAAATACAAGTATCCCATACTCATATCCTAACTTTTCAGCCGGATTCCCATGTTCTAAATTATCAAAATTAGGCAAATCGGGCACGATCTTGAGTCCATGTAATAGAGGATGCAAGTACTAACTCTAGTTTCTCACCTAATCTAGTGGTAGAAAATGTTGTGGCTGAATTACATTTGTGCTATGGGGTGGTCATTTAGGATGGAAATGTTATGACTATTAACCTACTAAGGAGTGAGAGACACAATCAAGCTGCTCAGTCCGTTTTGATGTGCTGGCGTTGATCGGGTGAATCCTTGGGGGGAGAAAATGAGGGTTGGGAAGGGAGCAAGAAGGGTAAGTGTAGATTAAGGGAGTTGCATAGACTCTCCATGCCTGTTAATTATGATGGAGGCATGGTAAAAGTGTGACATGTTGAGGTTAGTTATGTGTAATGTTCAATGCTTAGGAGGTAGAGATAAGAGGGTTACTTTTTGATGAATAAGGTAAGTGGGTTGTTAAAGAGTTGGTTTGTAGGGCTTTCCTGATGTAACGATGATTCAAGAATTTATATTGGAAATAATAGATGATTCTTTGCTATGAGTGTTTACGAGTTCAAGTTCAAAGACGGGACCTCCTTTCCTTATATTGGTTCTTCAAGGGGTATTAGAATCACATGGCATACTAGAGTTGCTAGGTTGCATGATTGTGTTAAGGGGTATATCTCTTTATTTGTCCTCCTAGAGTTTTCTGCTTCTGGAGAGTGGTGGGTCACTTTTTCTTATGGTCCTAGTCGGTTTATATTGAGATATTTTTTTGTGAGGAGTTGTCAAATCTATTTGGTTTGTGTGTCCACGCTGGTGTATACGAGAGGAATATTATGTTATTAGAACTTTGATTGAGAAGATGGTGGTTCTGGAGTGATGGGTAGCATGAGGGATTTGATTCTTTTATTAAGGATTATGGAACCAGGGATATTCCTTTTTCTAATGGCCAATTAAGTGGGACACTTCTCGCGAGCATGTTATCTCCACTTTATTGTTAGGTTTTTGTTTACAAATGAATGGAAGGATAGTTTTCCTAGGGTGTGTGAAATATGTTATAATCATCATGTTCCCTTCAAAGTTGTTTGTGAATCATTCAAGTTCTTATCAGGAGTCTTATTTCAAGCGTTTCCTTTGGGTTGAGTAGAAATCTTATGATTTTGTTATTGAAGGGAGATGGGCTAATCGGTTGAGAATCACTGAAAATGGCCTGGGTAAGAAGATTTCGATTTTCTTGGAGAAACAAGATTTAGAATGGTTCCTTGATGTATGGTTTGATTTTTGGCATGTAAAGGTAGATAGGTTTGGTCTAAAAGACTTGGAAGGGAGGGCAAATCTTTGGAAATAGACTTGGAAGGGGGGGCAGATCTTTGGAAATAGACATGGCAAATTTCTTTCTCGTATAAAAATTTTCAAAATGGGTCTCGGGTGGTAATCTTTCTTGAGGGTGTTGTAGCAGGGAGTGGCGGAGAATTTACAGGGCCATTAAAGATTTAGCAGCAGCTATCTTGTCGGAGAAAAGGCAGATGCAGCCCTTTGGTAATAGTGGACAGCTTTCTTAGTTAGAAATCTACAGAGAGTGTGGTGGAGAAGTTGGATGATCTATCTTTAAAGGGGAATTGTCCTCATTGTGGGTTCTTTTTGAATGGGTTTTTTCAAATGGAATCTCAGAAGTGTAAATTCAAATTGGCAAGACAGTCTTGGCCTGCACTGGGTGGGAAGGAGAAGGAATTGTCTGAATGCACGCGCCTCTCCTATGATGTGGTGGATAAGAATGAAGCAAGCATTGGAGTCCAATTGGAAAGATTTTTGAATTCAAATCCCTCTAATGCGGATAAGGTTATGGAGAAAGAGGGCTTGGGCTTATGTTTTACGTCTTTTAAAGGGAATTCTTGTAATGGGCAAGTGGATATGAGTCAAGAGCATGCTTTGGGCTTGAGTTCTAACTTGAGTCAAAATGCTGGGCCAAGTTTAAATAAAGGGATAAAAGCATCTGAAAAGCCAATAGGTTTCTTGAAAATCTTTAAGGAAAAATGGGTCGGGAACGGGCCTGCTGAGGAAGCCCATATCAAAAGGTAAATAACCTTGTAAAGCCCAATTCTTCTACCCCTAGATTCTGACAGACCTAGTTCCAAAAGAAGATGGTTCGCGACCTGTTTAGGTCCATGAGTTGTTAAGGCCTTTAAGGTTCCGTCGGAGGTGGTGGGTCAAGTGGCGGCCGGTGCGACTCGAAAGAGCGACGCGACGGCGGCGATACCGGAGGTGGTTCAGTCGAATTTCTCGTCGGAATTGGGCTCCCTGTCAATCCCTGAGATTTTGGGTTAGTCTTTTCTAGGCTAAAGCTTGGATTATGCTGTGGGTCTATTAGGGCTGTTGTCGTCGAGCCTTGGCAAGTCGGTGCTGGCCTCGTCTGAGGTCAGCCAGTTGGAGGTTATATTGGCGAAGGCTATTTTGTCGGGAAAAGAGCTTTTATTCCATTTTTTTGTGGGTAAAGTAACGAGTTCTGAGCCGGGTTTGTTTGGGTTGTTGCTACCCTGTCTTGACGACCCTATTTGCAGGGATCTTGCAAGTAATGGTCAGTTTAATTTCGATTCTCTTTAGGACACTTGAAAAAAATTTAGGTTCTTTTTGTTAAAGAATTGGGTGGTGGTTCTTTCCTCGTTGGCTCCGAGTTTGTGAGATCTTAGATGGAAGTTGAGGAGAGATTTCTTCTTGTAGGTTTCTTAGATTTCTTATCTTTTGATGTCTCTGGTGATGTATTGAAGTCTGGGCAGGAGATTTCTGTACCTTTGGAGTTGGGGTTTGTGAACAGTGGAGAGGATGAGAAGGAATTTGGGGCTTCTAAAAATAGCTTTGAAATGCTGGAAATGAGGGGAGGGGTTTCTTCTGATGGTGTAGAAGAAAGTGAAGATGAGGGGGATAGGTTGGCTCTTGTTGCGAGTACTGATCACCAAGACCAGTTGCTGGTAAATGGGGAGGAAGATGTTGAAAGGTGAATTTGTTAGCCTCGGAGTGGGTTTTAAATGGGGTTAAAAAATTGCACAAGTTGGTTGGGGTTTCCATTGTTGGAGTAGAGGATCAAGCCATTAAGTTGTTCAAGGAAATTGAAAGGATTAGGTTGGAAGAAGGAAAATCCAGAATTATAAAGGCCTCGGTGAATAGAAAGCAAATGAGAGACGTCAACACAGAACTTAAAATATTGGTGTTTGAGGTCAATTATGAGAAGGGAGGTGCTAATAGGGACTTGGAGGTAGGAATGGAGAGGGGTGACTTAGACGATCAATGAAAGATGAAAATCATTAGTTGGAACGTGAGAGGAATGAATGATTTAAATAAAAGGGCCTTGGTAAAGCATTTCATTAGAGAATGGAAGGGAGATGTGGTTTGCGTTAAAGAAACTAAAACGGAAATGGTTGATGATGCGGTTGTTCGGAGCTTTTGGGGTATTAGGTCTTGTTGATGGAAAGTGTTATCAACAATTGGTGCTTCAAGTGGTGTCGTGGCTGTGGAATAAGAAGGTGGACTTGATTGACTTTCATGTGGGGCTCTTCTCGGTCTCGTGTGTGCTTAAGGGGCTCTCTTAAGGTAGTGAGTGGATATTGACAAGAGTGTGTGGCCCAGTTGATAATAATCAGAGGAGTCTCTTTCGAGGGGAGCCTGCGGAGGTTAGATGTTGGTGGGAGGGGATTTCAATGCGGTTCTTTATCCTCATGAAAGAGCAAGGTGTGTGTTTGAGGATAGTTCTATGAGGGAGTTTTTGGCTTTTGTTAGGGGGCATAATCTGATTGATTTACCTCTGTCGAGAGAGTCTTTCACTTGGTCGAGCTTTAGGGAAATCCCCTCGTTTTACTAATTTGATTCAAAAGCTTCTGTCTTGGCCCACATCGAATCATCCTATTGTGCTTGAAGTTGGGGGTTTGCATTGGGGTCCAACTCCATTCCGTTTTGAGAATATGTGGCTTAAGGTCGAAGGTTTTCAGGATCTTGTCAAGGGTTGGTGGGAAAGTTGTACTGTAGAGGGTTTTGCTAGTTTCGTGGTGGCTACAAAATTGAAATCCCTAAAAATAGAGGTGAAAAAATGGAATAAAGAGTCTCTTGGGAATGTCAATTCCTCTATTAATGCGCTAATGGGGGAGGTGAGTGGGCTTGATGAGAAAGAGATTCGATCGGGACTTTCGAGGGAGGAAGGTGGGAGAAGGGTGTGGGTTAAGAATGAATTGTCTAAGCTCATTGCAATGGAAGAAATATCGTGGAGGCATAAATCTAGAGAAATTTGGCTTCAAGAGGGGAATGGGAATATCGGATTCTTTCATCGAATGGAAAACGATCGTAGGAGGCGCAACTTTATTAGTTCCATTGAGATTGATGGGGCGGTTTTTGAGGAAGAGGAAGTTATGAAAGTGGCTATTTGTTCGTCCTATAAGTCTATTTTTTAGGAGAATTGTGATAGAAGACCGAAGTTGGATGGGTTGGATTTTTCTACCATCGATGATAGAGTGGTAAATTGGATTAAGCGTCCTTTTGATGAAGAGGAAATTCTTATTGCTTTTCGAGAGTGTATTGATGATAAAGCTCGGGTCCTAATGGTTTTACTATGGCGTTTCTTAAGCACAATTGGGAAGTCCTAAGAGGAGATATTCTCAGGCTTTTTGAAGAGTTCCATTTGTCAAGTGAGTTTGTAAATAGTCTTAACTCTGCCCTTATTGTCCTGATTCCGAAGGTGGGAGCTAACAATATTAAAGATTTTCATCCTATTAACCTTGTGGGATGTATTAATAAACTTCTCTCTAAGGTCTTTACTTGCAGACTAAAGAAAGTTATCTCCAAAGTGGTAAGTCCTTTCAAAAATGCTTTTGTGGAGGGTAGAAAATTTTTGGATGTTGTCTTAATTGCTAATGAAGTTGTGGATGCCCACCTAAAACAAGGAGGGGGAGGTGTGATTTGTAAACTTGATATGGAGAAGGCCTATGATTATGTGTGCTGGAGTTTTGTGATGTACCTTTTGAAAGAATGAGGTTTGGGGATAAATGGTGTAAATGGATTTTCAAATGTATTTCCTCGACTTCGTCTTCGATAGTTGTTAATGGGTCTCCCTCCGGCCACTTTAAAGCCTCGCAAGGTTTGAGGCAAGGGGACCCATTATCTCTTTTTCTCTTCACTTTGGTCATGAAGGCTTTGAGTAAAATGTTGATGAAGGCGTTGGATGAAGGTCTGTTGAGCAGTTTTAAGGTCAGGAGAGGAGAATGGAGTGTTAGTGTGTCTCATCTTCTATTTTCCGATGATACTATTGTCTTTTGTGAAGCGGATGCCACTCAAATCTTGCATCTTTGTAGTGTGCTTATGTTTTGAAGCTGTTTTGGGGCTCAAGGTTAACCTTAGCAAGAGTGATTTGATCCCTCTTGGTGAGAATATAAATGGTAATTTTCTCACTAGCTTGTTGGGGTGCAATGTGGGCTCGCTTCCTTTTACCTACCTTGGTCTTTCGCTTTCTGCCAAATTCAAAGACTCAAGTGTATGGAATCTAGTAGTTGAGAGATTTGAAAAACGGTTAACTGAGTGGAAGTCACTACCTCTCTAAAGGAGGAAAATTTACTCTTATTAAAAGCACTCTTTTTAGCCTCCTTATGTACTTCGTGTCCCTCCTTCCAATTCCGGATGTGGTGGCTTAGAGGTTGGAGATTATTCAAAAGAGGTTCCTTTGGGGCAATTTGGGAGATGAATACAAATATAGTTGGTGAGGTGGGGTGTGGTTAAGCAACCTTTGGAAAAAGGGGGCTTAGTATAAAGGCCCTTACTTTATTCAATAAAGCGCTCCTAGGGAAGTGGTTATGGAGATTTTATGTGGAAAATAAGCACTTTAGGAGGAAGGTGGAGGTAGCTAAGTTTGGGTTGGAGCCTTGTGGGTGGATGTCCAAAAAAGGAAGAGGGTCTTATGGTGTTGGGGTGTGGAAATGGGTTCAGAATGGTTGGGAGGACTTATGCCCTTGTCTTTCTTTGGCGGTAGGAAATGGTAGGAGAACTCGATTGTGGCTTGATACGTGGTTTGGGAACACGCCTCTTAAAGATCAATTTCTAAAGATTTTTTCTTTAGTGAGGCATAGAGAAATTCTTATTTCTTCGTGCATCTCTGATTCTAGTGGTTTAATTCAAAATGTCCTGATTGGGAGGTAGTGAGGGTGAAATTTTTTTTGGAAATATTGTATAGCTATAGAATGGATTTAACTAAAGTAGATGCAATTGCTTGGAAGGCAAACCCGGGTAAAGGGTTTGAGGTGAAATCTTAGTATAAGATTCTTTGGGTCGATATCCCTTTGGAAGGTTCTTTCAACTTCTCATGGAAAGCTATTTGGTGTTCTGGGCCGTCGAGAAAGTGGGTTTTTTTTTGCTTGGGAAGCCATTTGGGAGAAGATCCTTACTCTAGATAATTTATAAAAAAGAGAGTGGGTTTTAGTGAATCGGTGTTTCATTTGTAAAAAATGCGGCGAGTTTGTATTTCATCTTTTGTTGGGAGTGTTCTTTGGCTAGAGCATTACGGGATATGGCCTATAAAGTTTTTGGGGTTTCTTAGGTGATTGTTGGCTCCGTGAGAGATGAGGTTTGTGTTTGGTGTCGATTTAGGGCATCTAAAAGTCTCAAGAAAGCTTATTCTATGATTCCACTTTCTATCATTTGGATTATTTGAAACACGAGGAATTGTAGTGCTTTTGATGGCATTAAAAAACCTATTAATGTAATTAGGGAAAAGTGGTTCAATGCTCTTAATTTTTGGGTAAAGGGGAAATTTTTTTTGTAAATGAGATAGAGATAGTACATTTTGTGGAATATCTTGCTTATAGATAGTATTTGTATATGGGTTGCACCCCCTTGATGCTCTTTCCGTTTTAATGAAATTTACTTATAAAAAAATGTTGTACATGAGGTTTTGTCTAGGTCTATTTCATCCCTTTCTTGTTACTCGAGTCCAATGCCACCCCTTTGAAGTGGGGTGTACTCCATTTCGTTTTTAAAATATGTGGCTTACTTACTCATCATTCTTTTAAGAGTTGCTAGAAGAGTGGATTAAATGTGTGGTGCAAGGATGGTAAGATTTCAAGTTTATGAAGAAGTTGAAATTTATCAAGGATAAGGTTTGAAAATATGGAATTGAGAGGTTTTTGGTGATATCAGAGATAGGAAAAGTGAGTAAATATATGTAAGTATTGGGGAGTCTAGTTCTTTGAATGATGATCAATAAGCTAAGCGAGCTAAGTTGAAGAATGATTTAGAGGAAGTTTTAACGAGGATAATAGTTGGAGACAGAAATCTTGTGTGAAATGGCTTAAGAGCGAAAGATTATAATACTCGTTTGTTCCATAGGGCGGCTAATGGTAGGAGGAGGAAGGGTTTCATTAAGAATTTCAAGCTAGAATCTTTTTTTTTTTTGATAAATAATTTCAAGCTAGAATCTAGAGTTGTTATTCAGGATCAAAAGTTGATTGGAAAGGAAATTATTGAAGATTTTAGGGATTTGTATGGGGATGAGTTTCAAGCTAGGCCTCTGGTGGATGGGACGCATTGGAGCTCAATTACTGGTGATAGGGCTCTGTGGTTAGAGTAGCCTTTTGGTGAGGGTGAGTTAAAGGCTTCTATTTTGACATGGATAAAGATAAGGCAAGGGGCCTAAATAGTTACAGCGTTTCATTAGGATAGTTGGGAGGTTCTCAAAGATGATCTTATGAGGTTTTCTTTTCATCAGTTATTTTTGTCCTTAGAGAAGATGGTTCATTAAAGCGAAGGACTATAGGCCCAATAGTTTTGTTACTAGTCTCTATAAGATCTTGACTAAGGTGCTTTCAAAGGAGGCTTCGGGAGGTTTTGATTGATACGGTCTCTTATCTACGGAGTGCTTTTTTCCAGAGTAAACTAACTAATTTTAGATGCTACTCTAATTCTAATGCAGTAGTGGATGACATGGGGCAATGGAGTTATTGATTTTAAATTGGATAAATGAAAAGTTTATGATAGGGTTAATTGGGGTTTTCTTGATATGGTGTTGTCCGAATTGATGGCAGTGATTGTCAATGGTAAACCTAAGTCTTGGCTTGATGCTTCTAGTTATAAAAAGTAGTCTTGGTTTGATGCTTCTAGACGGTTGTGGCAGGGTGATCCGCTCTCTCTATTTTCGTTCACTGTGGTGGTTGACGTGTTAAGTAGAATGGTGATTTGTGCTCAAGTTTTAGGAGCAATTCAGGGTCTTAAGGGAGGGAGGGAGGGTTTTGAGATTTCACATTTACAGTTTGCTAATGATACTATTTTCTTTTCCGATATTGTATTGATTAAGTTTAAGTAGGTGCTTTCCTTATTAAAGGTATTTGAGAGAGTTTTTGGGCTTAAAATTTGTAGGCTAAAGAGTGGTGTTGCAGGTATTAATGTGGGGAGGTGCTGAATGGGTTCGGTATAGGTGGTTGTCTCGTGCATAATTGGCCCTTGGCTTGTTTAGGTCTTCCCTCGGGGGTAACCCTAGATTTATCTCCTCTTGTGATCATGTTGTTGAGTGCGTGGGTAAACCTTTGGGTTGGAAAGGACTTGTTCACTTTTGTCTTTCTAGTTCTCTTTACTTTATACCTTTGTTTAGGATTCCTGTTGGGGTTGCTGAGAGGTTAGAACGAATGATGAGGGACTTCTTATGGTCAAGTATTGATGATGCTAAAAGAAGTCATTTGGTGAATTGGGAGATTGTCAGTAGGGAAAATGGTTGTGGATGTTCTATTTAGAACAAAGTCCCTATAGCATAAGGTAATCAAGAGTAAGCATGGAATATGATAGAACGAGTGGGATTCTAGAGAAGGTATCTATGTTACACGAGTCCTTGGAAGTTCATTTCATAGGTATCTATTAGTTCTTTCTCTACTCCCACATTTCCCCTTTTCCTCTCTCCATTTTTTACACAAAAAGCCTCCCCAAAAAACATATCTGCTCTCCACATTTTTCTGCAATTTTTTCTCTTCCTTTAATTTCTTTTCTTTTCGCCATTTTTTAGATATATGTTCAGTTCCATGAAAGACAAAAGAGAACCAGAAACAAAATACCTCAAAATTTTATTTTTGGTAAATACTAATACTACATTTTAGCATTTTTATTTCATTTCCTTTGTGTAAATAACAAGAAATGGAATATGTTTTTTCTCTATATGTGCCTTTAAAATTGAAAAGATGGCTTCTAGTCTGACACAGATATCAAAATCTCTACCTTTTTTTGAGTCTTTTAAATACTTATGTGGATCAAGTTGTCCGATTCATTGGTGCGGGGGAATACCCCCCTCAAAGATAAATTTCCTAGTATATTCAACATTGTGAGGGATAAAGAAGTAAATGTTCTTTCTTGCTACTCCATGTCTAATGATGGAGTCTCTTGGCATATTCCTTTTAACCGCAATGTTTATGATTGGGAAGTTGAAGAGATTGCTAAGTTTCTAGATTCTTTATATAATTCTAGAATAGTGAGAGGTAGAGAGGATGTGTTGAGATAGAGGCCTTGTCCATCTAAAGGGTTTAAGGTGATAGATTTTTATAAATCCTTTATGATAAAGCTTCTTCAATCGGTATCCATAATTACCATTCGAAAGCAATTTGGTGCTCAGGATCTCTGAAGAAAGTTAACTTTTTTGTTTGGGAAGCGTCGCGGGAGAAGATCAAACTCTTGACAATTTACAAAGAAAGGGGAAAGTAATTGTATATAGGTGCTTCATTTGTAAACATTGTGCCTAGTCCGTCTTTCATCTCTTGATAGAGTGCTCTTTAGCGAGAAGTTTGTGGGTGATGAGTTATAGATTTGTTGGAATCTCTTGGTTGTTTGCGGGTTACGTGTTGAATGAGATTCGGGTTTGGACTGGTTTAAATGCTCCCAAGGAGGTTAACAAAGCTTTGAGTTTAATTCCACATTCTATTTTTTGGATGGTGTGGAAAGAAAGGAACCGGAGAGCCTTTGATGGTGTGGAGAGTCTTCTTGAGATTATTAGAGATAAGTGGTTTAACTCTCTCAATTTTGAGGTTAGAGGAAATTTCTTTGTAAATAGTGAGGACCTTATAGATTTTTTAGATTTCCTTAATTGTAATTAGCCGTTGGGTTTTTTGTGCACCGTCTTGGTGCTTTTCTAATAAAAAATTCTATTTATCAAAAAAAAAAAAAAATTGAGGAAGAGAGAAGGGGTTGCATCTGTAGAGCAGGTTACCATTTTGCTGACTTTTTCAATTTAATAAATCTAATTTTTTCTGCACTTCAAGAATATTTTTTTTAAAAAAAAATTGACAACTAAATAAAGATATTGGAAATGCAGAGGATTGAAATTTTCTTCAGTTTTAGCGATTGGTTCTTAGATGAGAATATAGGTCTTGTACAGAGCCAAAAAAAAAAGAGGAGCTATTACTATGTTAATCATTGGATTCAGTTAGATGGAAACAAATACTGTTAAAAAATGTTATTTGTTATTACTTAAAATTATAGCTTCCTGGCCGATGAGGTTTTGGCTCAATGGTTAAAGCTGAGGCCATGGGTCTAAAAGGTCCCAGGTTCGAGTTGTGTGCGAGTGTGTTTTACAAATAAAAAAAAATTTATAGCTTCCTAGAAAGCGCAACATGTTGAGATATGGAACGAAGGTATGTGCTGTGTCCATACTCCATCCAACTATTACAAGTTCCATTTCACTGCGATTGTAACTCCATGATTCTAGCGAGTGCTATGTTCCTTTGATTTGTTTGATTTACTTGGCTACTCCCCTCTTTTTCTCACATTGAAGGTTTCTCCATTGAGTAGGAAACTGGAAAAGAGCATTGAAAAAGAGAGCAAAGATAGTTTGAGATCAAGATCAAAGTGGTGTTTTTCAAAGTTTCACCTTGGGTTCACATAAATAAATAAAAAAATCCTGCATCCCCATCTCATTAGTTGTGAGCTGAGTTTTCTGACTTTTTGGTAAGATAACGAAAATTAAAAAGGGTAGTATTGGAATAAATTTGCTGACATCATTTTCAATAAAGAGATTTGGGTAAAAATTAGTGGGGTGTTAACGCTTGCCACTGACACTGCTGTATAATTTACTTTAATTTCTATCATAAGAAACACTTTCTCTCAAGATTCTTTCTATTTTATAAAAAAAAAAAATTATATTGAGGGTTATCCATTTATCTCCTTGTTTTCCTCTGTCAATACTTTTGTAGGTTTTTTCGTCTTTGTCATTTGATGAGGATCTTGGGAAGCCAGATACCGCAGATGGCGATGATAAAGTAAAAAAAATAAAAATAAGAAAAGAAATAATGCTGAGGAGTCGAATCAATTGCAAGACAATAACAGAAAGAAAACAAAGCGGGAACTGATGACAAAGATGAGAGAGGAGGTATCATTAATTACATAAGAACATTGGCTTTTCTACATTGCATATTTACTGTTCTATTTATCGTGGCATTGGTGTTTTAATGCCTGACTTTTTGTTGTTATATGTTTCTTGTCCAAAAAAAATATTTTTTTAATAGTAACCCTACGACATAGATGCAATAGGAAAGGACCTTATAAAACTATTATACATTTAAAATGGGTGGCTTCATAAAAGACAGCAATGGTGCTGTCATGTTGAATTGAAGAGGTCTCCCATTACATTAACGTGCTTAATGATTTCAACAGGTTGCTGCTGATTACAAGGCTGCTTCTTTTACCCCAGATGTTATTGAGCGGAGAAGGATGCAATCAGAGACACTTTCTTCTGTATTTGAGACATATTTCCGCATCCGGAAGCTTACGATGCAGTCAATTGCAGGCACGTAATGTTCATACATTATGCTATTACAATGTAAATGGTGTTGGGTGGGGTATGCAGTGATGATCTGGAATGGCCAATAATGCACAACTTACTCTGAAATAATAAAAGGCACCATCTTGCTATCCACTAGATACAACATTAGTAGAGGATGATCTAGCGAGGAAGCAACAGTAGATAACAATGCTTTGAGTCTGATTTAGATGACATGAATGTTTTTAGAAATATATTGTCAGAGGCTGTATATACTTGGCTTATAGCAGCCACAAACTGCTAGGCTTTGATTAGTATCAATTTTCTGTCTCTGTCTTCGGTATGTGATATATTACAAGTATGCTGCCTTTTGTAAAGGGTTGCACGCCTTTGGTGCATTTTTTAATACTCCATCTGTCCCATTTTGATTGTCACCATTGAAATAGCCCAAACTTTTAGGAAATGTTTTACTTTCCCACAATATCACTTATTCATGTTGGTGGAGAATAAAAGTGATTGGTCCCACCAACCAAGCATTTAAGATGTTAAGGGTATTCTTGGGAAATGTTTATTGTTTATATTCTACTTTTAGATAGGGGACAAACAAATTGGGGCATCCATTTTACGAAAGAATGACAACAAATTGGGGCTGAGGGAGTACAATTTTTCTTTATAAATAGAAGTATCATAATCATTTTAATACAATTTTACTTGTAAAAAAAGTATGATCCACTGATTAGTAATGTCATTTTAATCACAATCAATTAACCAATTAAACAGTTTAGTCTTGTGCTTTCCTTTAGTGTACACTGCAGTAAGTTTGTTGTATGCAAAAAATATGGTGCTTAACTTCCTCCTTTATGATAGATAAATAAATGGTAGTCTGGAGCCAGACATAGAGGAGGGCCATCCATTGGATAAGTTGGTTCTTGTAATATCAATAAGTGCACCCTTATGAAGTGAGTCACACTATGGGTTCTCAAGGGGAAAGGATTTTGTTGTTTCTGAACCAAATCACATGGAACAGTAGTCCAAATCACATGGACAATTCAACACTCAATCACAGAGAATGATAAATAATATTTTAATCTGAATTCATTCATAAGCTGTTGAATAACAAATGAATCTCCCATATAAATAGGAGAATCCTAACCTAAAGATAAAGACTAAATTTTAAAACTATATATCAGATAACATTGGAAGAAGATAGGTTTAATCCTAATCCTATTCAAATAAGAAAGCTAACTAAGATAATAATTCTTAATATTTTCAATTACATAATTATCTCCATATCCTCCAATTCCTAAATTAAAATCTCTAATTCTAATATTCCTTGTGTTCCCCTTACTCTTATTTGTTTCTCTTCTTCTTTAAGAACTTAAGGAACTCAAATACAAGACCAGAAACACATAGCAATTATATTTTTTTTTATTGAGGTGCAAAAGATATGACTTGCTTTGGGTGTTAGGGTTTTAGGAAAAAAATGGAAATTAAGGGTTTTATATGTAGGACTTTAAATAGATAAAGAGTTTAGTTTGGGTACCAGATCTAACCCAACCGGGTTACTAGTTAGATGTAATGGGCTTCTTCCCATGAGAGTTTACTCAAATACCACCAAGGTCCCAAACCATAGGCTTTGATACCATGTTGAAAAGAATTCTTTGTATTATTGGTAATTATCTAAATACAATTCAACAATCCTCTATATAGACTTGTGAATATCAAACCTAGTAGGACTCTCAACAATGTTATCTATATATATGACTTTAGTAGGCTATTCACTCTTATAAACATCAATATCCTCAAATAAGTATCCATTTATATGTATAATCAAAATGGGATTTTTAAAGCTAAACAGTTTTTGTTATTTTTTTATTGCTAACCATTTTTAATTAGTTGTCACTTGTAAAATGTAAAGCATAATTTGTAAGATGTGGATGATTTTCCTGATGGGTCTAGCTCTCATACTGTGGCTGTGTATCAATTTCATTTTTTTTGTTTAATAGTTTCAACATAAATGTCATCTTTATTTTCTCTTTCTCACCCTCTCTCTATGTTTGTCTGTGCATGTGTCCATACTCTTCAATTTGAAACTTAGTATCTTTTCCTCCCTATATTGATTCCCATTTGTTACAGAGTATTTTTATCTTTGTCCCCTCTTCTATCTTTTTCCCCTCAGTAGATGGAACACTTTCGCTGGATAAGTTCTATCTGCATATGTAATCTCAATATGCAAAACATACACTCATGACTAATGAATTTAATGTGTTTGTGGAACAGAGATCAAGGCGAAGTCTTTGCTGAAGCTTTGAAGATTATGTTGTGCCAAGATAGACACCATGACATGCAAAAGACTGCTGCATTTGTAAAACGCTTGGCCACATTCTCATTATGCTTTGGGTGTGCAGAATCTATGGCTGGTCTGTTAATTATTTACAATTACCTAATTATTTAATGTTGAATACTTTGTTATAATGTTCGTACTTCTTGATTATCCAGTATTCTTTTGAATTTCCTGTAGCTTTGGTCACCATAAAGCATCTTCTTCAGAAGAATGTCAAGTGCCGGAATTTATTGGAAAATGATGCTGGAGGTGGCTCAGTTCCTGGTTCCATTGCGGTAAGCTTCTATGGTTTTCTTGTTCTATTGGTGATCAGTGTTTCTTTTGAAATAATGGCGCGCTAAGAAGTGAATAAATGTGCATGACCAAGTGCCTTTTTACAGAAATTCTGCAAATTAATGTGCGAATTCTTTTCCTTCACTTTTAATGGTTTAGAAGAGTTGAAATATAGTTTCCTAGTTCCATATGTTAATGTTTTCCTTATTGGTTTATGTTTTCCGGTTTCTATTAGGATTTATATTCTTAGGTGTATATATATAGGCTTCTTAGTTCGTTCACATAACACGACAATAATAATAAGAGTTCTATAATATTTCTATTTAGTCTCTCTGTGTCTATATCCTAACCTAAATTTCAACGTGGTATTAAAGCCCATAGTTTGGGACCCCGGTGGTATTTGAGTAAACCCCCTTAAAAACAAAAAAAAACACCTAGTTTTTAGCATATGTTATCTTTTTCGGTGTGTTTGTGTCTTTTCCAGCCACCTGGTCTTCTTCTCTGGCTGTTTTCTTCCTTTCTGGCATCGATCCAGTCTTCATGACATTCTCTGGCGCCATCAAATTCCTTTTCTTGCACAATCTGTCCAGATCATCTTCAGCCTTCTTCTCCGCTGCAGTCTGTCGTTCCCTGTTTCTCCCTGTCCATTGCAGTGTGTCAATCCCACATTGTCTCCGGCGAAATCACGATGAGATCGCAACTGCTTTGTCCAGCGCATCATTGTCGCCCTTGTAAGCATCTGTCCCGACCAGCAACGTCCTTGTCCAGTGATCTCCGGTGTCCTTTGTCCAGTCCGACGCGCCTCCCCCCTCAACCTCCAACAGCCAGCGATGTGGTGCCCCTCTGCTTTTGGTTTTGCAGCAGATGCTGCGTGGAGAAGAAAGTAAGAAGATGGGTTCGTGGGTTTTGTTTGTGATGTAAATTCAACCCAAACTCTGTTTGATCCAGATCTTTTGGCTTGTGTTGACCCAACCCAGATTTGGCCCCTGATGTTGAAGAAGGCCCATTCTGACTCGTTTCGTGAATCCAACCCATGTGAAGCAATCTGTTCCAGTCTAAATCAAGACGACGTCAAAGTCTTGTTGATTTGGTGTCCACGGGTCTTGTCCATAGATTGTGTTGATCCAATGTTATTAGGTTGTGGTGACTTTAAGTGTCGTGGGTTGTGTTGACCTGATGTCGTGGGTTGTGTTGACCTGATGTTGTGGGTCTTGTTGACCCGGGGTTGTTACGGGTTTTGTTGAATATGGGATTGGATCTATCTTTAACAAGTCTGATGGGTTTATTTGTAGCAAATTGGTGGATATATATGCTCTAACTTAAGGGATAGTGTTGAGATATAGTTTCTTAGTTCCAAACAAAGTTACTTGGAACGTGGTACACTATGGTATGCGAGATGGGTACGGGTACACGGTACGAGACTTTGTTCGATGAGCGGTACGAGATGGTAGTCTTAGTTGGATCGCTATATGGGGTCGTGATACTTTAAGGTATGTTAATTCGGGTCGATATATATATAAAATTATATGTTTCTAATGTTGAAAATATGAAGGACAGTCTAAATTTGTAGGGTTTATGGTACTTGTTTGTTTAAGAATAGAACTTAAATTAAAAAATAAATAAACTTAAAAAAAATATTTCTTGGATAGTGGGTTAAATTGTATTTTAATATACTAATATTCTAGAATATAAAAACTCAAATGGGTTTGAGACAACACATGGTATTAATCAGTGACGGCACACAATATTAATTGCAGTCAAAAAAGCAATTAGAATTATTAAATATGCCAATTAGAGTTCCCAAAACCCAACACTCACGTTACCCCACTTCAATTTCTCCTCTCTAACTTTTTCTCTCCCCCATATCAGCGCTTCTTTCATCTTCTCCAACAAGCGACAACAGTTCTTTGGTCATTACAAGTCACCAGCGACAACCTTTCTCTCTTCTTGATGCGACGACCTCTCTCCTTTCCAGCGGCAGTGGCTTTCTCCCTCCCCTGCGGCTGTGGCAGCTTCTTCTATCCCCTCCCCTACGACAGCTGCTTCTCTCCTCCCCTGTAGCGGATTTCTCTGTCATATATGTTTTACTTTTCGATCTATTGCATATGAAAGTTCTGAATTGCTTGTTTGATGGGGAATGGGATCGCTGATTCTCACGATCCGGATCCGGATCGCGAATGTACCACGATCTGGGTCGTGCGATCCGGATCCGGATTGTGGTTCGTAGAGGTGGGGCTACGTTCCAGGTAACGATGGTTCCAAATGTATTAGGTTTTCCTTATTGGTTTATATTTTCCTATTTCTATTATGACTTATATTTGTAGGTCTATATATAAGTTTGTTGGTTCGTTCACATAGCACAACAACAATAATAAAAGTTCTACAATGTTTCTATTTATTCTCTTAGCCTAAATCCTAACCTAAACCTCAACAAGAAAATTACTATTCAAATAATATCAAACTATAATTTGAATAAGGGTAGATTTTCTGGTATAATATGTATGTATATTGTACTGTGTATGTGTGGCCATACTGAATATAGTGGGTTTTCTTACATTTATCACAATTCCGGATAGGTACCTTACATTTATCACAATTCCGGATAGGTACCTTCTGTTAATTTGGTTGCAATTTTAATGGGATACTCTCTTAAGCATTTTTATTATTTTTTTTCTTTTAGTCCCATTTACTTATTTATCCAGTTAGCATAATACTCTTCATCATTGCTCAAGCTTTCAATTTTACCAAATCATTCCACGTCAAAATCAATCACAAATCCTCCCCAGCCAATCCTCCATAAATCCCGATAACCAAATTTAAGATCTTCAACCAAACCTAGTAGATCTGCATTTAATTTCATACCAGATATATGACCAAAAATAGAAAGAAAAAAATGCTTTAAAAACAGATGTGTCGGAGCACGCACTGCTGCGTCATTGACTCTCCATATGGCAGTGCTGCATGGGGCATCGTCAGGCTGCTGCACGCTGAGGGAGAGAGAGAGCAGAAGGGGGGAATAATTTAGAAGATCTTGCTACAGAGAAAGAACTTCAAGAGACAGAGACCCTTCAGAGCTTCGCGAGGAGAAAGAGACAGAAAGACTGTTTCCAATCCGAATCTGAATTGGGGCTGAAGATAGGATTTCGTTCATGGGGGCTTGAGCTTTCAGTATTGCCTTTTTACTGCATGTGTGGCACGTCTGGGAGCTTGCATCCGCCGCTAGTGTGGGACTATCTGTTACTTATTGATTCATTGACTAACTGAAAGTACCTATTTGGAATTATTGGAATGTCCAAAGTGCTATTAGTCTCAATTAAAAGTTTATGGTGCACTTAGTGATCGCACCCAAAGTACAAGGGTGCAAATTTGTATTTTGGCCTAAACTTAATTGAAGCCTCTCAGAAACCGATTTTAATTTATAACAATAGGCTTAGTTTGCTTCAATTTTATCACTTTCACCCACATCATTGCACATGCTACGTTGCTGAGCCATTAGAAGGGGTGTACATTATTGGATTAAAACCGAATAAATTAACATAACCAATGAAATTTGGTTCAAATAATTCAGTTATTTGATTGATTCGGGTGGTTTCCGAGAAAAAAAATGAAAAATTTTGGTCACAGCTTTCAGTTACGGTTTTGAAAACCATACTTAAATTAACTGGTTTAGAGACCCGGCCTGAAAAGGGGTAGGGAGGGATCTAGCGCGCACGCGGATTTGTTGATCTGTTTGGTTACTGGAAAAATTAAGGGAAAAGCAAGGGAAAAAAGAAAAGAGCCCATAAATGAATTATAAACCGACCAAAGTTGGCCAGGTTGTTATTGGTTGTAGAAAATGTGTAACCAAAATTTTTGGGTTATTTCATGAAGTCGAACAGATTGGCCGAACTGATGGGACGGAATGCATGTCCCAATTGGTTAGCAACTTCAAAAATGCCTTCTAAAATAAATTAAAATGTTCTGTTTCTATACTGCCTTGTATATGACATAAATTATGTTTACACCAATGTCAATGTGCATTGAAATATATCTTGTAGGAAATATATGTGATTCTGGTTTTATGCCCATCGGATGAGGCTGTTCTAATCTCTCTTGAATTGATTTGCAGAAATATCAACCATATGCCTCGGACCCCAATTTGAGTGGTGCACTTGCTTCCGTCCTTTGGAACTTAATATCCTAGCCAAACATTATCATCTAGTTCTTTCAACATTGGCTTCAAGCATTTCAAGCATGGATGCTTCTCATAGCCAAGCTTATCTCTCTGTTGTTTCTCCTCAACAGGCTTTTATGGACTTGTCACTTGAACGAGAGTCATTCAACCCTAAGAATGATGCACGAAAATCAAATAACTAGAGGAAGAGAGGGAGCACACCTTCCTTATCAGCTAGTATCAAGCCAGCTTCGGTTGATGAAAATGAGGTGAGCAAGAAACTCACTGAGCATTTCATGCTTCTTCGTGACATTAAGGAGAATGAGAGATTGAGGGATGAGTTGGATCTTACAACAGCTTCCCTGCAGTTATATGAAGAATATAAGAAGCAAAAGAAGAAACCAAAGTCCAAAAACGAAGAAAAAGGAACATTGTTGACTGTATTTTGAACCTTAACAATTTTGAAAATGCTGTAATGATATAATTTTGCATTATTTATATAATTATTCTTTCGTTGCTTTTGTTTTGATGCTAATATGACAGTAGTCAATACTTGTATATTTAACATTTGTAGTATAATCCTCATTTCCATCATCTTCTTTCTGGAGTAACTCTGAAAGAAATTAATTACCTTCCGTTTTAGTTAAACAGAAGGTGAAAAAGAAAGGACTCCCATTGACTGGTTTTCAACAAAATGCGCCTCAACAGAACTCATTGGGCGTTTGTGGTCCAACGGTTAGGATAATTGCCTTCGAAGCGTGTTTAATTCCCAATAAACGTACTAGGGTTGTAATTTTATTTTAGTAACCGTTTGTTCCATGAGTCGGTCAGTTTGTTTGGCAACTGCCATCAAGATGATTTTGGTCTTCCCAAGTTTAGTTCAATTGCTGAGTTAGAGGTAGATCAAGCACCCAAGGCCACACGATAAGTCTATTGGCAAATAAGTAGGTGTGTTTTTGGCAAAGATTTTATTTGAAAATTGTTTAAATGTAATTTAAATCATTAAAACTTAAAAAAAAAATTATAATTTTTTAAATATAAAAACTTTAAATTTTAATCAAACAACGTAATGGTTGGTATCTAATTAGCAAGTAATAAGTGAAATCTCATTGAAATATATAATGAGATTTCACATAAATTTCAATTTACATTTGAGGTTTTAATTTGCATATACTAAACCTTCAACTCTACAAAATATTGCAATCTCTTCTTTTCGGTGAATTTTGATCAATTTACTTGTTAAATCACGCATGCAAAGCACACGTGTGCTACCACTACACCCAATTATGGGCAAAATCGTCCTGTTAGATATTTTGGGTCCTATATTGATTATATCAAAGCACAATGGGTTCCCACTTCGCACTCTCACATATATAACTCCCTCTTAACCGCAATTTCACTCTTATTTTGTTATCGCCTTCAGCACTCCATCAATCTCATTATCCACCTATACTTAAGTACACGTTTTCTTCAAAATAAATGGGTTTGTGTTGAATGGGGTTGGATTACTTGTAGGTATACAATTCCAATTTTTTTAAAGTGCTTTTTTCTCAAATAATTGCATGTCCCATGTATATGTTTCCAATTTAATCTTGTTCAATGTTGCTAGAAATGATGAGTTCCAGTAGCATTTAACTCATTGTTTATTGTTCCAAATTTAAATATTTGGGTTCTTTAAAATCTCGTGATTGAATCTCCAAACTAAGTGTTATGTGAAAACTGGTTGTGTCCTTGTAACCCGATGTTATGTCTTAATTTTTCTAAGCTGTGTCGTTTTGATTTGTTTCCTGTTTTATGTGACCGAGTCGTCCATCATGGGCCGTGTGTGGTTCATTGTGGGAAGTTGTTATTTAGTGGGTTGTCGGGTGAGTTTAGTAAGTCGCGTAAATGTTGGGCTGTACCCCACGTTCTGTAACGTCCAGAGTCCCTGGGCTATTTATGCCTGCTTTGAATTCAATGAAGGGGAGGAGAAGTTATTCAAGAAATTCAAAAACGTAATGGAGGCCTGGTAACCTTGAATTACCATACAAATTTCCTAAATTTCATTACATAAATCAATAGCATATAGCAGTGGTATCAGAGCCGCGTTTCTGGCGCCATAGCTGATGATACTCGCCATGCTCAATTGATTGAAGCTATCACAACACTCAAAGGGGAGAACAGCAACCTGCATGAAGAGCAAGAAAGGCAAAAGGGCATGTTAACTGCAGTTCTTCAACAAATCAGCAATTTGGCATCTAGCTATGAACATTTGGCAGCAAATCAGAATTCAAGAGACGGGTCTTCTAATTTTAAGGCCAGTAACAATCCTTTGTTTGAAGGGACTGGGGGTATTCAAACTAGATCCTTAAGATTGGATTTTTTTAAATTTGATGGTACTAATCCGGATGAATGGACTCAAAAAGCACAACAGTTTTTTGAATATTATAACACTCCAGATGCCCAAAGATTACAAATAGCATTTTTTCACATGGAGGGCAAAGCACTTTTATGGTATAACTGGTTGAAAGATTCAAGTCCAATTCACTCATGGGATGACTTTGTTTCAGCCCTAGAAGTGCGATTTGGACCCTCAGCCTATGAGGATCCAGTGGGGGAATTTACTAAACTCAAACAAACGGGGACTGTTGAGGCATATCAAACACAATTTGAATTCTATCTAACAAAATAAGTGGCTTATCCAAAGAGTTTAGAATTAGTACCTTTTTGAGTGGGCTAAGGGATGACTTGAGAATTACTGTCACAATGTTTAAACCATCAACTCTCTTAGCAGCTTTCGGCTTGGCCATGTTACAAGAAGAATAGGTGGTTAGGCGAATGAGATCAAATCCAAACAAATTCCAAACCTACCAAAACACCAACCCAAATAACCTACCCAAACTGCCTGCACTAGCCCCTATACTAAGACTTCCAGCTCCTCAAAATAAACCCAACCCGAGACCTCAAAATTTCAATAACCCCAGAAAAACCAGTTTTCCCATCCAAAGAGTCTCCCCTACCCAAATGCAAGAAAGAAAGGAAAAAGGATTATGCTGGTTTTGTGATGAGAAATACCACCCGGGCCACAAATGTAACAAACCAAAAATTTACCTTTTGGAAGGAATGGAGGGAGAGGAAGAGGAGAATGAGGAAACGGGGAGTAAAGAAGGGGCCTTGGCGGTGATAGAGACAAATGGAGAAGAAATGGGAGAATTGTTAGGGATAACCCTACATGCTATAACTGGATCTCTAGCTCCTAAGACTATGAGACTGTTTGCTGAAATTAATAACCAGAAAGTTTTGGTTTTAATTGATACAGGGAGTACTCATAGTTTTGTAGATCCAAATGTAGCAAGGAAGGTAAACCTGTCAAGGGAAGAAAGCCACTTAACAGTTCAGGTGGCTAATGGTGCCACTCTTCCTTGTCTTGGTTACTGTAAGGCAGTTCCTTTAAAGTTACAAGACTATTCTTGTGTGACTAATTTGTATGTGTTGACACTTGGGGCTTATGACCTAGTTTTGGGTATTGACTGGTTGAAAAGTTTGGGATCTGTTTTATGGAATTTTTCTGACCTGACTATGAGATTTCAGTGTGAAGATCAAGCGGTGGAATTACAGGGAATTAAAAGACCAGTTAATAATGTAACAGAGGAAGATAATATTGAAGATCTGAAAAATGGGACAACTAAAGGAATTTGGCTACAAATTATGGAATGAGACAAAGGGAGTACTAGCTCCAGTATCCCTCAGGAAGTACAGTAGGTTTTGGACAGCTTTAAAGGGGTATTTGCTGAACCAAAAGGGTTGCCACCTCTTAGAGTTGTGGATCACAAAATTAAATTGCAAGATGGCTGTAAACCCACCTGTGTAAGACCCTACAGATATCCCTATTACCAGAAGGAGGAAATCGAGAAGTTGGTGGCTGACTTGATCAAGAATGGCAGCATAAAGAACAGTCAAGGCCCATACTCCTCACCCGTGTTACTAGTAAGGAAGGCCGATGGGAGCTAGAGGATGTGTGTGGACTATCGTGCCCTAAACAAGGACACCATAAAAGATAAGTACCCTATTCCTAACAATGATGAGTTACTTGATGAACTAGGGGGAGTTGAAATTTTTTCTAAATTGGATTTGAGGTCGAGATATCATCAGATAAGGATGAATCCTGATGACATTCCTAAAACTGCCTTTCGCACACATGAGGGTCATTATGAATTCTTAGTAATGCCCTTTGGGCTTACTAATGCTCCTTCAACTTTTCAAGGAATAATGAATGACATGTTTCGCCCTTATTTGAGGAAGTTTGTACTGGTGTTTTTCGATGATATTTTAATATACAGCAAGACTATGTAGGATCATGTGGAGCATCTCACACGAGTTTTGGAAATTTTAAAGGCTGAAAAGTTTTTTGCAAAGTGGTCTAAATGTGTTTTTGGCAGCAAGGAAGTTGAATATTTGGGGCACATTATCTCCAAAGAATGAGTCAAAGCTGATCCACAAAAGCTGATTGCTATGCAAGAGTGGCCAACTCCTAAAAATCTCAAAGCCTTGAGAGGTTTTTTAGGACTCACTAGATGTTATAGGAAGTTTGTTAAAGGCTATGGAGCTATAGTAGCCCCACTTACCTGTCTTCTAAGGAAAAATGCTTTTTCTTGGAATGACAAGGCACAAGCAGCATTAAAAGAGGCTATGGTAAGTCCCCCTGTGCTTAGATTACCTAATTTTACTCATACATTTGTGGTGGAGTGTGATGCCTTAGGAGAAGCATTGGGAGCAGTGCTTATGCAAGAAGGGCAGCCCCTAGCCTACTTTAGTCAAGCTTTAAAAGGGAGAAATCTGGACTTTCCACCTATGAGAAAGAACTATTGGCCTTAGTAATGGCAGTGAGGAAATGGAGGCACTACCTATTGGGACAGTTCTTCAAAGTAAGCACTGACCAGTAAGCCCTCAAATACTTGCTGGAACAAAGGGTGGGAACGCCCTCACAACAGAAATGGGTCTCAAAACTGCTTGGTTACGACTTCACAGTTGAATACAAGAGTGGAAAAAATAATGCAATGGCAGATGCACTATCCAGGGTACTGTTGTGAGTTTTAAATTACTCGCAAGCGCACGAGTCGTTTGCAATATAGTGTTGTGCAAGTGTAAGGTCGAATCCACAGAGAATTGCGTTGTGAAAATATAATTTAATCTAAACTAACTTTATCTAAACCTAGTTTCGAATTTTGAATGATATTTTGGAAAACAAATTAAAACTGAACTAAATTGATTTTAAAAAAAACTAATAATAAAAACACTAAGGTTTCCGAATCCACCCCACTAAAGTTTAAGCATATATGTCCTAAAAACATAGCCTATCAAAACATTCCATGAATCCAACTTACGACAAAAAACAAAGAATATCTCAATTAAACCAAAAGCATCCAATGTATCCGCTTTTAACAAATCACAAAGGAAATCCAATTTAATCGAAAACAATTCGATGTATCCATCAGATGAAACACAAGGAATATCCAACAGAACAATTTAAACTCAATCAATCACAAGATTTACTCAAATAATTGACAGAACATTTATACTAAAAAATGTCAGAATTGTATAAACAAATCTAAACTACTATGCCAAACAACAGCGAGGCTTCATCTTCAACCTTAGCTGAAGATTCTGGCCACTCATAACTATGAAACTACAATTCATAATAAAAGTGCTAAACATTAAACTAAAACAACTAAATAAAAAGAAATAAATAACTTTACATGGGAGAAATTTCACTCGCTGATGGGCGGCGTTTCCCCTCGTAGCAAAGCCTTCGAGATCCACCAGAATGCTAGCAGACGTCCACTGGTTAACACCAAAGTGGCTCAGGAATTGTACACTGAATGATGAGGTCAGATGGTGTTTATATAGGGGGAGTCCCGGAGTAGTATGGGTTTCAAATTCGATGTGGGATACTGCCTGAGTGCGCTCGATCGCAGAATGATGCGATCGATCGCAGAATGATGTGATCGATCGCAAGTGCGATCGATCGTATATCTTGTGTGCACGATCGCATGTGCACTCGATCGCATGTCTGGTGCGCTCGATCGCAGGTGCACTGTACTGCAAACATTTCAATGTGGGATTGTTGACCATGCACTCGATCGCAGCATAGTGCGATCGATCATTATTGCTCCTGAAGCTTCACATCTCCTGAAATGCTTCATTTTCTCCACAAACCTATAAAAATACACAAAACACAAAAAAGACATAAAATAAAGTGAAATACTACTAACTAAGAGCATAACAAATATAAGTTAAGGGTCTTAAATATGTAATATTTAAGACTCATCAAATACCCCCAAACTTATATTTTGCTAGTCCCTTAGCAAAACAAAATAAAAAACTAAATGAGCACAAAGATTATAAAGATAAGTTCAGTATTCATGGTATCCAAAAATTTAAGGAGCATTCAAAATCATGAGATTCATTCATGAGCAAGCTTAAATAAGTCAAACCCATCTTCACAATGAATAAGAATTTAAAACCTAATTACTTACAAGAGGCATGGTAAGACATCACAAGCTTGAATCAGTGTAAAGTGAATTAGCATATACAGATGAGGTTTCCAAATAACTTCAATGTACAAGGTAATTCAAGTCTCAAGATCCACAGAATTTCTCATCGAAAAGAACAACGATGGTATAGTTTTTTTTTAATTTTTTTTATATATAAGGCTCTGCTATGTTTAGTTCCCTTAATCTTTCTAATTGACCCATGTAACGAGTATTGAGTCAATGACTCCCAAACCAGATGGTTTTAGGGCATTAGGTGTAAAGGCACCCTTAAGGACTTACTAACTCGAGTCAAAAAGGCTACGAAATTAAACTGGCCTTAATACTACCAAGCAAAATTTTCACCTTTTGACGTGAACGCTCACTGCTTACTGAGGCAAGAGGTCCAGTTACTCAGCGAAAAGTTTCGCAATGATCATTATGAATAAAATTCCCACATTTTGACGTGAACACTCACTGCTTACTGAGGCAAGAGGTTCAGTTACTCAGTGAAAAGTTTATTGATGATGATCATTATAAATATTAGTAGTTTTTTTTTTATAAATATGCCCAAGTGTTTATCCAACAAGTCATCCGGTTTCAGTTAAGACAAGGAAACGTATATATTCAACTCACATGTCATACCTCACACAAATATGTGCTAATGTGCTCATGTGAGATTAGATCAAACATGTGAATTCTCGAAAATGCCTAAAGTAAGTAACTGAAGTTTAAACTCTATCATCAGATCATGTGTTCAAAGTTTTAAACTCACCAATGAAATCACATCACAATTTTTCATATCAACCAAAATTTTTAGACGAACATGAACATGCATTTATCTTTACGACGAAAAGACAACAAATTAGGACAAAGTGTGTGATGTGTCTCCCATTCCCCTAAACTTAAATTACACATTGACCCCAATGTGTGACTAATACGGAAAGAGCTTACCTGAGATATGGAGAACTATCTGGACTGGTATGGCTCATAGCATACCCCCAAACTTGAACTGAAGTACGCATTGTCCCTGAAAAATAAAAACTGAAAAACAAAAAATACTGGAAACAAACATTAATCATAAAAATTAAGAAATATACAAAAAAGATAAGCTGTGGGGTGCCTCCCATGAGCGCTAAGTAACTAGGATCCTCCAACAGTATTGTCTCAATGTCCGGACTCCTTAACTCCAAGAATGGTTTTAGCCTCTGTCCATTTACCTTGAAAGTATTACCATTCTTTGGATCCTCAATCTCGATGGCCCCATGAGGAAAAACTGACCGAATAATAAATAGGCCTGTCCATCGAGATTTGAGCTTGCCCGAAAAAAGATGCAGGCACGAATTGTAAAGAAGAACTTTCTGACCCGGCTCAAAAGCTCGTCTCAAAATGTTTTGGTCATGAGTTTTCTTCATTTGTGCTTTGTATGATCGGGCACACTCATATGCATCATTCCGTAGCTCCTCCAATTCATTGAGTTGGAGCTTTCGTTGTGAGCCAGCCTTAGAAATATTGAAATTCAGTTGCTTGATAGCCCAATACATACGATGCTCTAATTCGACCGGAATACCCCCCATTCATAGACTCGATCATGCTACGGTTGGGTTGAGTCAACCCTTGGTAGAAGAACTGAACAAGTCTCCATTTCTCATATCCATGTGGAGGGCATCTGATTAGTAGCTCTTTGAAGCGCTCCTAACTCTCAGAAAAATTTTCATCCTCATCCTGAATGAAAGAGCTAATCTCCTTTCGGCACTCATTCACTCTAGATATTGGGAAAAACTTATGATAAAATTTGCTAAGCAAGTTTTCTCAAGATGTAATAGACCCGGGCATGTTGGAATCCAACCACGCCCTAGCTCTATCGTGAAGAGAAAAATGGAAGAGTCGAAGATGGACTGACTCCTCAGAGAAGTTCTGGAATTTAAATGTGGCACAAATGTCTTTGAACTTCTTCACATGACTATAAGGATTTTCAAGATCTAAGCCATGGAATGAGGGTAAGATTTGGATAACATGTGGCTTTAAGTCAAAGTGGGTGACATTGGTAGGTGGCAACACTATGCAAGAGGATGAGTTAGTCGCAACGGGTGCAAACAAATCCCTAAGGGATGTAGTGGAGTCCACGTTCCAAGCTTTAGGTTGCTCTACATGTTCAGGATGATGTGCATCCCTAAAATTCTCTCCCATCTCAACTAGTGCTCTTCTCTGTTTCCTAAGAGTTCTTTCTAAATCAGGATCTAAATATATCAAATCTAAGTTCAATGATCTCCGACCAAGCATACACCAACAGAAAACAATGAGGTACTAACCAGTAGAAACAACAGAATAAAGCAAAAATAGAACACACTACTCACAAAAATTAACAATTTTTTTTTTATTTTTTTTAATAAACAAATAGAATAAAATAAAATTGCCAAATAGAAAAATCAAACAAATAATGCTAACTAACTAGTAGAAAAATAAAATTAATTCAGACAAAAATTTCACAAACAAAACAATTCCCTGACAACGGCGCCAAAAACTTGTTGTAAGTTTTAAATTACTCGCAAGCGCACGAGTCGTTTGCAATATAGCGCTGTGCAAGTGCGAGGTCGAATCCACAGGGAATTGCGTTGTGAAACTATAATTTAATCTAAACTAACTTTATCTTAACCTAGTTTCGAATTTTGAATGATATTTTGGAAAACAAATTAAAACTGAAATAAATTGATTTTAAGAAAAAACTAATAATAAAAACACTAAGGTTTCCGAATCCACCCCACCAAAGTTTAAGCATATATGTCCTAAAAACATAGCCTACTAAAACATTCCATGAATCCAACTTACGACAAAAAACAAAGAATATCTCAATTAAACCAAAAGCATCCAATGTATCCGCTTTTAACAAATCACAAAGGAAATCTAAATTAATCGAAAACAATTCGATGTATCCATCAGATGAAACACAAGGAATATCCAACAGAACAATTTAAACTCAATCAATCACAAGATTTACTCAAATAATTGACAGAACATTTATACTAAAAAATGTCAGAATTGTATAAACAAATCTGAACTACTATGCTAAACAACGGCGAGGCTTCATCTTCAACCTTAGCTGAAGATTCTAGCCACTCATAACTATGAAACTAAAATTCATAATAAAAGTGCTAAACATTAAACTAAAACAACTAAATAAAAAGAAATAAATAACTTTACATGGGAGAAATTCCACTCGCTGATGGGCGGCGTTTCCCCTCGTAGCAAAGCCTTCGAGATCCACCAGAATGCTAGCAGACGTCCACTGGTTAACACCAAAGTGGCTCAGGAATTGTACACTGAATGATGAGGTCAGATGGTGTTTATATAGGGGGAGTCCCGGAGTAGCATGGGTTTCAAATTCGATGTAGGATACTGCCTGAGTGCGCTCGATCGCAGAATGATGCGATCGATCGCAAGTGCGATCGATCGTATGTCTTGTGCGCACGATCGCATGTGCGCTCGATTGCGTGTCTGGTGCGCTAGATCACAGGTGCACTGTACTGCAAACATTTCGATGTGAGATTGTTGACCATGTGCTCGATCGCAGCATAGTGCGATCGATCACTATTGCTCCTGAAGTTTCACATCTCCTGAAATGCTTGATTTTCTCCACAAACCTATAAAAATACACAAAACACAAAAAAGACATAAAATAAAGTGAAATACTACTAACTAAGAGCATAACAAATATAAGTTAAGGGTCTTAAATATGCAATATTTAAGACTCATCAGGTACATTACCCAGAGAAAACCGACCTAAATTGTACGCAAACACTACACCTAAACACAGACCAAACAGCAACCACCAGCATCAATTCCACTACCAAGAACCCCATCAAACTTCCATTCCCCACATCAATGCCCAACCAGATATCCAAATAGTACCCAATCTAAGTCCAAGCAGTTAGCATACTTCAGGCCCAATGGATCCAGGAGTTAAAGAAAGCTTACCAACAGGACCCCATGTTGCAACAGCTTATTAGCCACTACCATCCTGGATTCCTGGACCAATCTCGTTACCAACTCCAAAATGAGCTACTCTTTTACAAGGGTAGGTTACATCTAGGGTTATTGGTACCCTTTCAGCAGCAGATCCTACACCAATTCCACAGCAGTCCATTAGGGGGCCACACAGGGGTACAGAAAACACAAGCAAGAATAAAAAAAGGAGTTCTACTGGCCTGGCCTAAGGAATGATGTCCGGACACACATCAGAGAGTGTGATGTATGTCAGAGGAGTAAAGTTGAAGCCCTCCTCCCATCAGGGTTGCTTCAGCCTTTACCAATCCCTGCAAAGAACTAGGAAGACATTAGCATGGATTTTATTGAAGGGTTACCCCCTTCCAGAGGCAAGACAGTAATCTTTGTGTGGTGGACAGGCTAAGTAAGTATTCCCACTTTATGCCTCTTACTCATCCCTATACAGCACTAATAGTGGCCAGGGTGTTCATGGACAATGTTTTCAAACTACACGGGTTACCATTAACCATAGTGAGTGATCAAGATCCTGTTTTCACTAGTAATTTTTGGAGGGAAATGTTCAGGTTATGTGGAACAGATCTGTTATTCAGTACAGCTTACCATCTTCAAAAGGATGGACAAACAGAAGCCATGAACAAAGTGCTCGAGTGTTACCTCAGATGTTTTTCAAGTGACAGACCAAAAGACTGGGTTAAGTGGTTTACCTTTAGCTGAGTACTCTTATAATACCTTAGTACATACATCAACAAAGGTATCCCATTTTAAGGCTTTCTACGGTCAACCCCCTCCTCGAATGTTACTATACGAGCCCGGAGTTACCAAGGTGCAAGCTGTTGATGAAGAACTGCGTAGCCGTGAATTTATAGCCAAGATCATCAAGGAAAACCTACAGGAAGCACAAGCTAAAATGAAATATTTTGCTGACAAGAAAAGAAGAAGTCAAGAATTTGAGATTGGGGATTTAGTACACCTCAGGTTACGGCCTTACAGACAAATAACTGTAGCTATGCGACGAAACCTAAAGATCGCACCAAGGTATTTTGGGCTTTTTAGGGTTATTTGCAGGGTAGGCCAAGTGGCTTACGAACTAGAACTTCCCCCCGAAGCTAAGATCTACCCTGTATTTCACATCTCGTGTCTCAAGAAAAAGTTAGGATAAGGAGTACAAGCTTACCCTAGTATGCCGAATCTCACACCAGATGGATCACTTGAACCAGAACCAGAGAAAGTGCTCCAACGAAGGCTAAAAAATAAGGGAAACGTCGCTGGAGTCGAGATCCTAGTGTAGTGGACTGGAACCAATGAAGGAGATGCGACGTGGAAGGATTTGGAAACCCTAAGGTGCCGCTTTCCTAACCTTGAGGACAAGGTTTTCTAACCAAGGGGGTCTGTTATGTGAAAACTGGTTGTGTCCTTGTAACCCGATGTTATGTCTTAATTTTTCTAAGCTGTGTCATTTTGATTTGTTTCCTTTTTTATGTGATCGAATCGTCCATCATGGGCCGTGTGTGGTTCATTGTGGGAAGTTGTTATTTAGTGGGTTGTTGGGTCAGTTTAGTAAGTCGCGTAAATTTTGGGCTGTACCCCACGTTTTGTAACGTCCAAAGTCCCTGGGCTATTTATGTCTACTTTGAATTCAATGGAGGGGATTCGTAACCAATTAGAAAAAGGAAACTAAGGAATAGGTTTTGTACTAGAATTCTGGTAACCTAAAATCCAAATAAAGAAAGTACCTAACTTGGCATACAAGCCCTACAATTCAGCAATTAAATTAATAAGGAAATAATTAAGAAAATATAATAAGAACATTGCAGCCAGCCATTTTCCTTTATGAGCCAACCAAAACGAGTAAGTCTTCAATTTTGGGAAATTAAGATTTTAATTCACAATCTTGAGTTGCTAGATTATTCCAAAGCTTGAATTATGGAAACATATCCTTGTGGATCACGTATAACATCATCCTTGGGCCCCCAAAGATAGTTCTTAGCCCAAATGTATTGAATCAGCCCATTAAGAGTTTCCTTGAACCTTTAGCTCGGGTTCTTGTAACTGGACCAATTGGAACTTGAATAGGAAGATGTCATTTGTTAGCTGTGTTGACATGGGTATGTCCAACCTAGCATGGGCCTGCCCAACAAAAATCTAATAATCTCTTGTCAACTAAGCAAGGTGCAAGGTCCAAGCCCAAAGTGGAAGAAGATTCGGATGCAACAGCTTACTGGATTTAGGCTGATCATACCAGGCCCAAACGATCTCCTTTTTGAGATTTTCTTAAGTCCAAATTAAAGTTCAAGACGTCATCTTTCCAACCAAACAAGTTTCAGCCCATTTGGAGATGTCTACAAGAAGATATGACCATTTGAATTCTGGTCATTGGGTGCTCCTGAAAATCCGAAATTGTGTTCCTCTTTTTACTTTTGACCAATTCCTTGATTCCTTGCATGTTTTAGGGATTGTCTCCTTCCTTGTTTTAGGGATTGTTTCCTTGCATGTTTTATGGATTGTTTTCTTACTTTTCCTAAGCTTAGAGGGTTGTTCTAAGCTCTATAAGTACTTGTGTTTGTAAGCTAAAAATCAGACTTGAGTTTATAAATTGAAATCAGCCTTTGGCTTTTAGAAGAGAGTTTTCTCCTTCTTGTAATTCTGTATCTCTTTGGTATAATCCTTAGAGTGGTGAATTCCTATAGTTCTGTATCCCTTGTGTTAATCCTTTGGGTGGTGATATTCTATATCCCTTTGGTGTTATCTCTTGGGTGGTGAACTCTTATCTTTCATTTTGTTGTTTGTTTGTTTAGTTTCCTTCAATTCTATTTCAATCCGGTATCAAATTGGTATCAGAGCTTTGGTTTCTCAAGTGTGATATCTAACACCTTGATTTCCATAGTTCTTGTTATTATGGCTGGACGTGGTCGTCGTGGTCAAGCTATTCCAATAGCAGCTCCAGCACCGCAAGGAGACCCGCGAGATATCGAGCTGGAAGCCTTGAGGAGACAAGTGCAGCAACTCGAACAACGCCTAGAGCGTTATGAAACTTCTGAACATGGTGCTCCTCATCATGGCTCAGATGCTGAAGTTTCCAGCAATGATGGAGATGAAGTTAATCCTTTTCACCAAGCTCGTAGCCATGCCTCAAATGACAGCACGCCACCTCACCCCCGTGAGCTAAGAAATCACGTTTTCCAACGTGATTATGACGTCAAGGTGGACATTCCAGAATTTGAAGGAAGAATGCAACCCGATGAATTCATTGATTGGCTTAACACCATTGAGCGGATCTTTGATTACAAAGATGTTGCAGATCACAAGAAGGTGAAGCTTGTTGCCATCAAGCTACGAAAACATGCTTCTATTTGGTGGGAACACCTTAAGAGGCAGCGAGAACGTGAAAGGAAGAGTCGCATTGTGACATGGGCAAAGATGAAGAAGGCTCTTAAGAAGAAGTATTTGCCAGATCATTATAGGCAAGATGCTTTTCTTAAGTTCCACAACTTTCGACAAAACGATCTCTCCGTGGAAGAATATACAGCAGAGTTCGATTATTCTATGATGCGTTGTGACATCGTAGAGCCCGAAGAACAAATGGTAGCCCGCTACCTTGGAGGGTTACGTCGTGAAATCAGTAATGCTGTACAATTACAACCTTACTGGACCTACAATGATGTTTGCAAGCTAGCACTAAAGGTGGAGAAACAATTAATGGAAGGGCGTAAGAATACTTATCGACCTTTCAATCGCGATGGAATCACAAACCGGGGGAGTAGTTCTACTTCCAAGGCCACTCCATCAACCAAAACTGCAGCTGTCAAACCACCTGCAAGGAATGAAGCTCCATCAGGTTCTAATCGCTTCAATAATTCTAATTCAAGTAGAAAATGCTTTAAATGTCATGGTTTTGGACATATTGCTTCCGGTTGTCCAAATCGCAAGATAATCTCCCTTGTTGAAGAAGAATTGGAAGATAATGCTGAGGAGGAGCAAGTTGAGGACGAATCCGAGGAGGAGTTCACGTATGCGGATCCGGGAGAGTCTCTTGTTATTCGTAGACTCTTGAAGTCAACTTATGCAGAAGATGATTGGCTTCGAAACAACATTTTCCACACCAAATGCACTTCCAATGGCAAGGTGTGTAATGTCATCATTGATGGGGGAAGTTGTGAGAATGTGGTGTCTACAACCATGGTGGAGAAGCTGAATCTAAAAACAGAAGCTCATTCCCATCCCTACAAACTTCAATGGCTTCGAAAAGGCAACGATATTCAGGTAACTAAGAAATGCTTAGTTCAATTCTCCATTGGGAAAAATTATGAGGATGAAGTTATGTGTGATGTTGTCCCTATGGATGCATGTCATATACTACTTGGTAGGCCATGGCAGTATGATAGGAAAGTTATCCATGATGGTCTCAAAAACACCTATTCTTTTGTAAAGAATGGAATTAAAGTGACTTTAGCCCCACTGAAAATGATATTCACTCCTAAACCTTCTAAAAGGGAGGGTTGTAGTTTACTTTCTGTAGGTGAAGTTGAGAAAACTTTAACAGAATGTGGAGAGGGGTACGCTCTTATGGTTGTTGAAAAGAAAGATCCCATTGAGATTCCACTTATAATACAACCACTTCTTAAGGAATTCCCTGATATTATTCCTGAAGAACTTCCACCGGGCCTTCCACCTATGAGGGGTATACAGCACCATATTGATCTTATTCCAGGTTCTGTTTTACCTAACAAAGCAGCTTATCGGATGAATCCAAGGGAGCATGAAGAGTTACAAAGTCAAGTTGATGAGCTGATCTCCAAAGGCCTTGTACGAGAAAGCATGAGTCCTTGCGCTGTTCCAGCACTTCTAGTACCAAAGAAGGACGGTTCATGGCGAATGTGCATTGACAGCAGGGCTGTCAACAAAATCACCATCCGGTACCGCTTTCCCATCCCACGGTTGGATGATCTCTTGGATCAACTTCATGGAGCCATAATCTTCTCAAACATCGATCTTCGTAGCGGATATCATCAAATTCGCATGAGAGATGGCGATGAATGGAAGACAGCGTTCAAAACGAGAGATGGTCTTTATGAATGGATGGTCATGCCATTCGGACTATCTAATGCTCCGAGTACTTTTATGCGCCTTATGAATCATATTTTCAAACCATTTATGGGTCAATTTGTTGTTGTTTACTTTGATGATATCTTAGTTTACAGCAAGTCTCAAGAGCAACATATGGAGCATCTTCATCAAGTTTTCCAAACCTTACGGGAACAAAAGTTATATGTCAACTTGAAGAAGTGTCATTTCTTCACTAATAGCCTTGTGTTCTTAGGCTATGTTGTTTGCAAAGAAGGAATCATGATGGATCCGGGCAAGATAGAGGCAATCACCAGCTGGCCTATTCCCAAGTCCCTTCACGACATAAGAAGCTTTCATGGACTTGCATCATTCTATCGACGGTTCATCAAAGGCTTCAGCACCATTATTGCTCCTATAACGGAATGCCTTAAAGGGGGAACATTCAAGTGGACGAAGGAAGCCCAAAAGAGCTTTGAACTTCTCAAACAGAAGGTAACGGAGGCCCCAGTCCTTACACTTCCAGATTTCTCCAAAGTGTTCGAAGTTGATTGCGATGCCTCTAATTTAGGGGTTGGTGGTGTTCTCAGCCAAGAAGGTAAACCCATTGCCTTTTTTTAGTGAAAAGCTCAATGAATCTCGAAAGAAGTATTCAACATATGACAAAGAATTCTATGCTCTTGTTCGTGCCTTGGGGCATTGGAGTCATTATCTACTCCATAAAGAGTTTATACTTCATTCTGATCATGAAGCTCTAAAGTATTTGAGCAGCCAACAAAAACTCAACAAGCGACATGCAAAGTGGAGTGAATTCTTGCAAGCCTATTCATTCTCCATCAAGCACAAGTCAGGTAAACTTAATCAAGTTGCTGACGCCCTAAGTCGAAGACACTCTTTACTTAACACTATGCAAGTGCAGGTTTTGGGTTTTGAAGTTGTCAAAGAACTTTATAAAGATGATCTTGATTTTGGCAATGCATGGAAGGAATCTTCTAATGGTCCTAACAACCATTTCTTGTTACAAGATGGTTTTCTCTTCAAGGGCAATCTTTTGTGCATTCCTCGATGTTCGTTGAGAGAAGCCATTATCAAAGAAGCCCATGGAGGAGGCCTTGCTGGTCATTTTGGTAGAGATAAAACTTTAACTCTTGTGCAGGAACATTTTTTTTGGCCCAAAATGGTGAGAGATGTTGAGCGACATGTGAAGCAATGTCAAATTTGCCACCTCGCAAAGAGCCGCAAGCAAAACACCGGGCTATACATCCCATTACCTATTCCTAATGCCCCATGGGAGGACGTTAGTATGGATTTTGTTGTAGGTTTGCCAAGAACTCAACGAAATAAAGACTCCATTATGGTGGTGGTTGATCGATTCTCAAAGATGGCTCATTTTGTTCCTTGCCACAAAACTCTTGATGCATCTCATGTTGCTGACCTATATTTCAGAGAAATTGTCAAACTTCATGGCATTCCTAAGACGATTACTTCTGATCGTGATTCCAAGTTCGTCGGACATTTTTGGCGTACTCTTTGGCGAAAGCTTGGCACTATCCTTCAATTCAGCTCCGCTTATCATCCCCAAACAGATGGTCAAACTGAAGTTGTTAATCGAAGTTTGGGAAATCTTTTGAGAAGCTTTGTGGGGAAGAACATCCGTCAATGGGATCTCCTCCTAGCTCAAGCTGAATTTGCCTATAATAGGTCTACTAGCCAAACCACTGGCTATAGCCCCTTTGAGGCTGTCTATGGTCTCAAACCTATTAGCCCTCTTGATTTGGCTCCACTTCCGACTACTACCCAATTTAGTGGAGATGCCAATGAACGAACGAAGGAGATCAAGAAATTACATGAGCAGATTCGAGCTCATATTGAGAAGCAAAATGAGAAGTACCGCAAGCAAGCAAATAAACATAGAAAGCCTGCAGCTTTCAAAGAAGGAGATCTAGTATGGATTCATCTTCGAAAGGAACGTTTTCCCGCAAAACGACGGTCTAAACTTCTGCCACGAGCTGATGGCCCATTTAAGGTACTTCAACGCATTAGAGAAAATGCTTACAAGATTGAACTTCCAGGAGATTATGGAGTATCTGCAACTTTCAATGTGAGTGACTTATCTCCCTATGAAGTAAATGAAGAAATCTTGGACTTGAGGGCAAGTCCCCATCAACTGGGGGAGCCTGACATGGGTATGTCCAACCTAGCATGGGCCTGCCCAACAAAAATCTAATAATCTCTTGTCAACTAAGCAAGGTGCAAGGTCCAAGCCCAAAGTGGAAGAAGATTCGGATGCAACAGCTTACTGGATTTAGGCTGATCATACCAGGCCCAAACGATCTCTTTTTTGAGATTTTCTTAAGTCCAAATTAAAGTTCAAGACGTCATCTTTCCAACCAAACAAGTTTCAGCCCATTTGGAGATGTCTACAAGAAGATATGACCATTTGAATTTTGGTCATTGGGTGCTCCTGAAAATCCGAAATTGTGTTCCTCTTTTTACTTTTGACCAATTCCTTGATTCCTTGCATGTTTTAGGGATTGTCTCCTTCCTTGTTTTAGGGATTGTTTCCTTGCATGTTTTATGGATTGTTTTCTTACTTTTCCTAAGCTTAGAGGGTTGTTCTAAGCTCTATAAGTACTTGTGTTTGTAAGCTAAAAATCAGACTTGAGTTTATAAATTGAAATCAGCCTTTGGCTTTTAGAAGAGAGTTTTCTCCTTCTTGTAATTCTGTATCTCTTTGGTATAATCCTTAGAGTGGTGAATTCCTATAGTTCTGTATCCCTTGTGTTAATCCTTTGGGTGGTGATATTCTATATCCCTTTGGTGTTATCTCTTGGGTGGTGAACTCTTATCTTTCATTTTGTTGTTTGTTTGTTTAGTTTCCTTCAATTCTATTTCAATCCGGTATCATGTGTCCTCATCAACTGTGCAGGGTGGGAACCACCCCAGATAGGATGCTCCTTACCACAGGGAACTATGCTGCAGAGTCAAAGGCAAACAGGATCTGTAGCTTTTGTAGCTCAGAGTTTGATTGATGGGACCCCTAGATTTGGAAGACAGGCTATAGGAATTAGAGGTTATGGTAGAGGAGTGGGTGTGCTACCTAGGGCAGGTAGTAATATGATGTATGATAGAGAGACACGAGTTTACTATAGATGTAATTAGATATGACATCTATCTCGGAATTTTCCTACTCTGATGTGCATTATATGTGGTGAGGGAGGAGATATTAGTTTAGATTGTCTAGTGGGGAAATCTATTGAGATAGGTGCTAGAGATGTTAGAAAAAGATAGATGGAGAGAGGTGGTGGATCAAGGAGTATGCGAGGTAGAGGCAGAGGTCCAGTAGCTGAGAGGGGATAAGTGTAACGACCTATCCCGAGTGAGCCCTACTCGGACTGACTGCATTTTTAGTATTGAGCACCTTGACTTATGATGCTAACATATAAATTTACAATCAAGTACATTCCTTTACATTCAAATCAAACTTGTAAAAATATATATCTTTATATACATGATACTTTTTTATACTACAAATTGATTATTAGAGTTTAGCAAAAGATAAAGTGAAATTATCTCAATTACCCCTAGCTTATAAACTTTTACAATTTCTTTACTAAGACCAAAAAAAAAAAAAAAAAACCTTAAACTCCTAAAGGGGCTCAAGAGGTGAGGATGTCGTGGTCAAGGACCTTACTAAGGTCTCCTTTCAAATTCAACTATAAAACATCTGGCACTTTTCTAAAATGTTAGTAAAATAAAAAGGTGAGCTAAAAAGCTCAATGAGAAACACATTACTAGATGTAATCGCCTTGAAAAGAAATTTCATAATCTTTATATAATTTAAAAGCATAATATGACTTTTATATATAACTTCTGATTTAATTTTCTTATTATGAAAGAAAATAATCACCACAACAACATAAAATCAACCATTTACTAGCAACTTTACTTTCGATTTATTTCGATTCACAACACTTAACAATTTATGCCCTTCACTAAGTCTAACACAATACATACCCCTCATGGGCCAATCATCAATTATGCACTAATCATCAAGTATGCCTCTTATGGGCCAATCATTAATTATGTACCAATCATCAGGTATGCCTCTCATTGGCCAATCATCAATTATGCACCAATCATCAGGCATGAATGCAATGCAATGCGATGTTCACTTCCTTATTCACTTCTCTTCATTCCAATTCCAATTCATTTTTATTTGCCTCTTGTGGGCTAATCATATAGTAATTAGGACGTCTCCCCAACATAATTAATTTGGATCACCTCCCAACCCCTTACTGGGTTGGGTTCTAGCTTCTCAACAATTTGGATCCCCTCCCTACCCCTTATCGGGCGGGGTCTCAACTTCAACAATTAGGATCCCCACTCTACCTTTTATTGGGTAGAGTCCTACCCTTTTAAACAACTAGGGTCTCCTCGCTACCCCTTTCTAGGTAGGGTCCTACCTTCAAACTATTGTTGTATTCACTACACATTATCACAATATCAATACACAATGCATATACAACATCATAATATCTCAAATATAAGTTCAATCGGTCAACCACATCGCAACATGTTTCAAACATATAGAATTTAAAACATGTCTTGTTTAAAAACATTTCTTTACTTTCAATCATTTGCTTATATATATATATATATATATATATATATATATATATATATATATATATATATATATATATTCACTTTAATCCTAGATTTTAATATACATTTTAAGCTTTTTGATGTCATTCATTAAATCCTTACAATTACTAGAGGTAAGGTGAAGCTCACTTTTGTCAAGCCAAGATCCAACATTGAGTTTACTTCCTAGCCTTGCTGTTCTATTTTCAATCATACCTAACAAATACATAAATTAGTTTACTTACTCAAGGTATATCATATATGAACACTAATCTTGTCACAGAATTTCTACAAGCATACAAAACTAGGGGTTAAGCTACAACCCTTTTCCATTTTATTCAAGGCCTTTACAAGAATTGTTCTATCATGGTTTTAAAAAAAAAATAAATCCTTCCAAGATCTTACTCTTAAAGCTTTATAAAATGTTAAAGCTCAAAATACCTTTGGAGGAGTTTAAGATTGAAATTCTCTAAGAAAAATGATTCATTTTCGAATATAGGGGCTGAAAAATAGTTTCAGGGGCTTGCACAATTGATTGTCCATATTGGACAGTCAACTGTAGGCTGCCCAGAAGCTTGCACAATTGACTGTCCAAGGTGAAAAAGGAAGACTAGGAAGACAACTGGTATGGTTGAGAAGACCAGGAAGGTAACTGGTCTCGCTGAAACTTGTCGACCTGTGGGAAAATGTTCCCAGATGATAATATGAAATAATGTGTTGATCTGATGAGAAAGAAAGAAAGATAGTTAAAATGCATGCATTTATTTTATTAATATATATTATTGTGAAATGATATATATCAGTCTTGATTGTGAAATGATTGATAAACAGATGAGTCTGATAGTGAGACAGCTTTGATGATAAAGAAATTGAAAGGATGATATGATAAAGAATTATATGATTGGTTGTTTGTATGATGTGAACATCACAATTACGTTAATGATGATATTGAATTGAAAATCTTAAATTGATAAAATATATGAGAAGAAAACTGATTTGATTGGTATATGAGTTATATTTATTGAAAGATAGCAACTTAATGATTTATTTATAAAGATATTGATAAATGATTGAATTAGTATGTGAGAAGAGACAAATGATTAATTATGTTGATTTAATAATGATTGAATATAACTATAAATATACAAATCGAGTACTTCTAGTAAATTTAATTCACTAAGCTTGTGAAACTCACTTCTCATTGTTGAAATATTTCAGGTTGTGGATAAGATGAGTAGATAGTTGCTCAAATACTCAGAGAGAGTAATTAGCTTGAGTGAGTTCCGTTATTAGCATCCTCAGGCTTGTGAAAGAAAAACAAAAGTAAATTTTGAAAAGATGTAAATATTCATGCATTTTGTTATTATTGTACATATTGTTTCTGATGGGAGACAGATGTTATATTATATATTCTCAATTGATGTTTTATTTTTGTTGCATATATGTGTCGTGCTAGGATTTCAAAGTGTGACGACTGTTGGATCGATTATCTACCTAAATAAATATGCAAATAACCGTTCTAGTTTTACTTGCAAGTGCACAAGGTCTGTGGTAGCACAGTGTGCAAGTGCGAGATCATTTCCACAGGGATCGGTGAATTTCGTTTTAGAATTAGTTTTTTCAAGTTAAAAAGAGAAATAACAGTTTGATTGTGAGTAAATAGCAATAATGAGAATATAGGACTACGATATCCACCCTAATTATACTTTCCCACTAAATAAAGTGTCAATGCTCTAGCCTTATCATGAATATCTAATGGTTGCCAACCTAAGGGCTTGGTCCACACCTTAAGCTATTGATCTCCCTATGCAACGAGTTAGGCATGGTGTATACTCTAACTCTTTTCTCTCTTAAGGGATTCAGCATAGGTGTATACTGAATTGTTCCTTAAGAGAGCATGATGGCTGTGGAGATCGACAACCACACGGGACCTAGAGCTTGGTCCGCTCCCGGTTTCCCATGTTGATTAACCCGGGAATCCGGTGTGGATATCACTTGTTACTAATGTCGAACCCAGGACTCGATCATCTAAATTGATTCGACTAACTTATCCATACCACATGCATATGTTGATCAGGCACATATATATGAGGAATTTAAATACAAACAGACATTAATCAAGTTAAATATTCTAACAAGGCTATAGCAAAGATAATCAATGAATGAACATATGGAAAAGCATAACTAGGGCTTCAATCGAGCCCTATAAGAGTTTAGTTACACATGCTAAATAAACTAAACATTCTAAACATAATGAAATAAAAACAGAAAACTAAAACCGAAGAAGACTCGGGAGACGAGTCGTCAATTCCTCTCCTAAGCTTGCTACTTCGAATCTAGAACAAAAGGTATGGTTTATGTGTTTTACAGGGCTATTTATAGGGTCCTCTTGGTGTCTTGAAACCCTAATTTCCTATTTGGAATCTGGAGACTTCTTTCCATATCTGATTGCACTAGATCGTATGCGGGATGCGCTCGAGCGCATGTGTGCGCTCGAGCCTTCTTCAAGTGCCTCATGTGCTTGTGTGCTCGATCACAAGGGAGGTGTGCTTGAGCGCACTTTACTGGATGGAAGAACTTGACTTTTGCTCCTAAAAGCTCCAAATTGTCATCTTTTTGTCCAAGTCCTGTGAAAAACACATAAAACACGAAAATGAAGTATAATCTACTTAAATATGTAAATAAAGAACCTAACAAATGTAATTTAAGGGGCTTAAATATGACCATTTAAGCACTTATCAATGATACTGTCTCGAGAGTGGCCAACCTGGGATGGGTCATTACTACAAATTCCCAACTCTTTCCCCAAATTCTTCTTCTTCTTCCACAATCCACACTTTAACCTCCATGAATATGCCACTGGAGCAATCTTAAATATCCACAACCTTCCTCACCCTCCTTTCCCTCTGATATGATCCACGCCAAGAACTAAGAAATTGATGGATTAAGAAGACTTGCAAGATCGTCTAGAAGCAGATTTATGTGAGACCGCGACCCATTGCTTATATTGAAGCAAGAACCATGGTATAATGAAGACACCACAATCAATTATGGAAGGACTGATTGATAAGTCGAAGATGAACGCCACGGAAACTCCGATAAGTTCAGAAGTTCTAAAAGAACCAAAGAGAAATTTCTCTCCAAAAGTATGAATCAAATCTGAATTGTCTTATTCCAAAAGCCAATGGCTATTTAAATACATGAGAATTCGTAACCAATTAGAAAAAGGAAAACTAAGAAATAGGAAATAAACCTAAACAGAATTCTGGTAGGAATAGAAAACTACAAAAAGGAAATAAACCTAAATAGAATTTTGGTAACCTAAAATCCAAATAAGGAAAGTACCTAACTTGGCATGCAAGCTTTATAATTCAGCAATTAAATTAATAAGGAAATAATTAAAAAAAATAATAAGTAAAATTGCAGCCTGTCATTTTCCTTGATGAGCCAACCAAAACAAATAAGTCTCCAATTTTGGAAAATTAAGATTTTAATTCACCATCTTGAGTTGCTAGATTATTCCAAAGCTTGAATTATGGAAACCCATCCTTGTGGATCACGTGTAGCATCATCCTTGGGCCTCCAAAGATGGTTCTTAGCCCAAATGTGTTAAATAAGCCCATTGAGAGTTTTCTTGAACCTTTTAGCTCGAGTCCTTATAACTGGACCAATTGGAACTTGAATAGGACCCGCCTCCCATTTGTTAGACGTGTCCTCATCATTCTCCTCCTCTTGAAAAAGATTTTTCCTCAAATCATCACCTACATCAAAAGGACTTAAATCAGAAACATTGAAAGTGGCACGAACATTGTACTCACCTAGCAAATATAATTTGTATGCATTGTCATTGATGCGCTCAAGGACTTGAAAATGCCCATCTCCTCTAAGAAGTAACTTTGAACGCCTTTGTGCCGGAAATCTTTCTTTCCGCATTGTAACCAAACCCAATCTCCGGGTTGAAAAATTAGTTGCCGGCGACCTTTGTTAGCTTGTTTTGCATATTGTTCCGTTTGCCTCTCAACATTTAGTCTTGCCTTCTCTTGTATCTGCTTAACAAATTCAACTTTTTTCTTTCCATCCAAGTTAGCATGTTCCGACATAGGTAATGGCGTTAAATCCAATGAAGTTAAAGGATTAAAACCATAAACAATTTCAAATGGTGAAAATTTAGTAGCAGAATGAGCAGTACGATTATAAGCAAACTCAACATGTGGTAAACACTCTTCCCAAGTTTTGATGTTCTGTTTAATAATAGCCCTCAACAAAGTAGACAAAGTTCTATTTGCTACTTCAGTTTGACCATCAGTTTGTGGGTGAAAAGTAGTAGAAAATAATAGCTTAGTCTCTAACTTACACCACAAAGTCTTCCAAAAGTAACTCAAGAACTTAGCATCTCTATCCGAAACTATTGTTCTAGGCATACCATGTAATCTTACAATTTCTCTAAAGAAACCAACATTGGAAGCATCATCAGTTTTGTGACGTGGAATAAAATGTGTCATCTTAGAAAATCTATCCACAACCACAAAAATTGAATCTCTACCACATTTAGACCTAGGTAAACCTAACACAAAGTCCATTGAAATATCTATCCAAGGCTTACTAGGAATGGGCAATGGCGCATATAAACCATAGGGTTGCACTCGAGATTTTTCCTGCCTACATGTGACACATTTACCACAAATTCTCTCAATATCTCATTTCATATGTGGCCAATAGAAGTGTTCTTGTAAAACAGCTAAGGTCTTAGTAACTCCAAAGTGACCCATTAAACCTTCTCCATGGGATTCCCTTACTAACAAATCACGCAAAGAGCAATTTAGTACACAACTTATTCTCCCGAAATAAGAATCCCTCGTGCCTAAAGAACTTACCCACTGTGTTTTTCTCACAAGCCCAAAACCCCTCACAAAAATCGGTGTCTAAAGGATACAACTCTTTAATGTACTCAAAACCAAGTAATTTTGCATCTAGAGTAGAAATTAATATGTACCTTCAAGAAAGTGCATCTGTAATGATGTTTTCCTTACCTTGCTTGTATCGAATGACATATGGAAATGTCTGGATGAATTCTATCCATCGTGCATGTCTCCTACTCAACTTGTGTTGACCTTTTATATGCTTCAAGGACTCATGATCGGTGTGAATCACGAACTCCTTAGGCCAAAGATAGTGCTGCCATGTTTCCAATGCTTGAACCAACGCATAAAATTCTTTATCAAAAGTAGGATAGTTTCAAGCTGCTCCATTTAATTTCTCACTAAAATATGTGAGTGGTCTTCCTCCTTGCATAAGAACTGCGCCGATACCCAAACTTTAAGCATCACATTCAATTTCAAAGGTTTTAGTAAAATTAGGCAAAGCAAGTAAAGGAGCATGAGTTAATTTTTCTTTGATAAATTGGAATGCCTTCTCTTGCTCATCTCCCCATTTGAATCCAACGTGCTTCTTGATGACCTCGGAAAGTGGTGCGAAAATACTGCTAAAGTCTTTCACGAAAATCCTGTAAAAACTAACAAGTCCATGAAAACTACAAACTTGACTTACACTCGTGGGATGTCGCCATTCTTTAATTGCATGGATCTTCTCTTCATCAACCTGTATTCCTTGTGCATTCACAACAAAACAAAGAAACACAAGCTTATCGGTGCAAAAAGTACACTTCTTCAAGTTAGCAAACAACTTTTCTTTTCTAAGCACATCCAATACTGATTTTAAATATACAACATGATCATCTAAGTTTGTGCTATAAATGAGAATATCATCAAAATAAACAACAACAAATCTGCTTATAAAAGCTTGAAAAACATGGTTCATTAATTTCCACTCATATAAACCATATTTCGTTTTAAAAGCAGTTTTCCATTCATCACCCTCTTTCATTCTTATTTGATGATATCCGCTTTTTAAATCAATTTTAGAGAATACACATGCACCATGCAGTTCATCTAGCATATCATCTAAACGAGGAATAGGATGTTGATACTTTACCGTTATATTGTTGACTGCTCGGCAATCAACGCACATTCTCCATGTCCCATCTTTTTTAGGAACCAAAATCACCGGAACAGCGCACGGGCTCATGCTTTCTCTTACGTACCCCGATTATATCAATTCATTAACCTGCCTTTATAGCTCCTTTGTCTCTTCGGGATTGCTTCGATAGGCAGGTCGGTTTGGAATTGTAGCACCGAGCACGAAATCAATTTGATGTTCAATTCCTCGAATATGAGGTAAGCCATGTGAAATCTCCTCGAGATATATATCATCAAACTCCTGTAAAAGAAAAACAATAGAACTAGGCAAAGATGAGTCAAATCGGTTAGTGTTTAATGCCTCTTTGTACAAAAGTACAATCATTGGCTGATTTAAAATCATCGCTCTTTTTATTTCACTCGTTCTTGCATAGAAATTCATTTTTCTCTGAATGGCCGAAGCAGCTCTCTTATTTTCTCTCTAAAATTTTTCGGCCTTTCTCATTTTCTCTTTCTGATTTTCATTAGTTCTATTTTTCTCACTCTCTTTCGTTTGCTCACTCTCTTTTTGTAACCTCACTTGATCTTCATAAACCTGCTTTCGGGTCAAAGGAACTAGAGTGATTGTTCTTTAATTTCTTACAAACGAATATTTGTTGGTGAAGCCATCATGCTTAACACACTGATCGAATTTCCACGGCCGACCTAGTAACAAGTGTCCAGCTTGCATCGGAACTACATCACACAAAACTTCATCTTCATATTTTCCAATACGGAAGGAAACTAACACCTATTTGTTCACCCTCACTTCACCATTATCATTGAGCCATTGCGACTTATAAGGCCGAGGATGTTTACTTGTTGGCAGCCCTAATTTCTCAACCATTGTAGTGCTAGCAACGTTAGTACAACTACCTCCGTCAATAATCACACTACATACCTTGTTTTGCACGTGGCATCTAGTATGAAAGATGTTTTCTCGCTGCACTTCGTCATCTTCTTTGATTTGCTCACTTAGAGATCTCCTGGCAACCAACAATTCTCCTTGGGCAATGTATTCCACATCACTTGCATCCTCCAATGGTGGCATAGATTCAATATCTTCTTTTCCCTCGGTTTCAATTTCACCATTATCTCGCAATACCATAACTCTTTTGTTCGGACATTGGCTTGCTATGTGACCACTGTCTTGGCATTTAAAACACTTAATATCACGATTTTATAGTGTTGGAAGAGTCAGTTTTACCTTGATTTCCATGGCTGGTACTTTCTTGCTTTTGCTCAGTTTTGGGCTTGGCCGTGGCTTGCTTCACAAAATTCGGCCTCCAAGATGAACCCGAGTTAGGGTTTTGTCGTGTATTGTTGCCCCTCCTCTTGAGTTGGTTCTCAATTTTGAGAGCTATGTGCACCATATCTTCCAACTCCACATAATGATGCAACTCCACTAAATTAACAATTTCCAGGTTCAAACCAACTAAGAACCTAACCATAGTAGCCTCTCGATCCTCCTCTACATTTGCTCGGATCATAGCTACTTCCATCTCTTTATAATAATCCTCCAAACTCTGACAACCTTGTGTAAGACTTTGCAATTTTTTGTACAACTCATGGTAGTAATGGCTTGGAACAAACCGTTTCCTCATCACGATTTTCATCTCCTCCCAAGTCTCTAGTGGACGCTCTCTATTTCTTCTCCTGTTTAACACTAGTTGATCCCACCAAACAATCGCATAGTCAAAAAATTTAATGGCTGCAATTTTAACCTTTTTAAGCTCGGAATAATTATGACAATCAAATACTAATTCTACCTTCTCCTACTCAAGGTAAGCTTCAGGATCGTTTTTGCCTTGGAACGATGGAATCTTCATATTAATACTACCCAAGTTATTATCTTCCCGATTCCTAGCTTCTCTACCTCGACCACCAAATCTCCTACGGCTAACAACTGATTCCCGATCATCTTCTTCATCAAATCCATTCCCATAATACTATTCATCTTCAACTCTCTCTCAACTAGGTTGAACTCTCTCCCTCCTACGCATATTAGGAGCGTTTTGTTGCTGTCCCACACGTGCATTCTCTACCTGATCTATCTGCGATGAACCTGTTCCATCTCCATTCTCAATACTCTCCTCATCTCACCCATTAAAGCCTCCATGAGCAACTTCGGACCACCTTCTCCTGACTTATTTCCGGAATTATTTTTGTTCTTATTGTTTGATATGTTTGCTGCAAAAACAACGTTAGAAAAAAAAAAAAGAACAAAAGGACCTCACACGCTCCTTCACGTGTTTCACTCAAAGAATGAGTCACTCAATTTCACTGATGTTTTCACACAAAAATCATATTGGCTTTTCCTCTCTTATGTGCTCACCACTCTTGCCTTTTTCCACTCGTAATAATCCTTTGTAGGTTCTTATCAAACTAACCGAACAAGTATCAAAGTTTCCAGCAACAATTCACCAATAACTCACAAAGAAATTTGGATTTAAAGGCTAGAATACAAGGAAACAAAGATGAGAAATTGAAACAAGAATTGAAAGGATTGAATCAAAATATTACGCACTTTTTTCACATTTTTTTTCCTAAACTGGAAATTTGTTCTTTTTTTTTCACGTTTTTTTTTTATGAATCAAAACAAAAGAGAAGCAAACCTGTAACTAGAAGGCTCTGATACCAAATGATATGATCCACATCAAGAACTAAGAAATTGATGGATCAAGAAGACTTTCAAGATCGTCTAGAAGCAGATTTATGTGAGACCGCGACCCGTTGCTTATATTGAAGCAAGAACCTTGGTATAATGAAGATGCCACAATCAATTATGGAAGGATTGATTGATAAGTCGAATATGAACGCGATGGAAACTCCGATAAGTTCAGAAGTTCTAAAAGAACCAAAGAGAAATTTCTCTCTAAAAGTATGAATCAAATCTGAATTGTCTTATTCCAAAAGCCAATGGCTATTTAAATACATGAGAATTCGTAACCAATTATAAAAAGAAAAACTAAGAAATAGGAAATAAACCTAAACAGAATTCTGGTAGGAATAGGAAACTACGAAATAAGAAATAAACCTAAATAGAATTCTGGTAACCTAAAATCCATATAAGGAAAGTACATAACTTGGTATGCAAGCCTTATAATTCAGCAATTAAATTAATAAGGAAAAAATTAAAAAAAAAAGTAATAAGTAAAATTGCAGCCTGCTATTTTCCTTGATGAGCCAACCAAAACGAGTAAGTCTCCAATTTTGGAAAATTAAGATTTTAATTCACCATCTTGAGTTGTAGGATTATTCCAAAGCTTGAATTATGGAAACTCATCCTTGTGGATCACGTGTAGCATCATCCTTGGGCCCCCAAAGATGGTTCGTAGCCCAAATATGTTGAATTGGCCCATTGAGATTTTCTTTGAACCTTTTAACTCGAGCCCTTGTAACTGGACCAATTGGAATTTTAAGAGAATCCGCATCTCATTTGTTAACCGTGTCCTCATCACCCTCCCCTCAATATAAGCAAACTCTTAAAAAGATTTCATTTAAGTTTTGGTCTTCATATCTTTTTGTCTTTGGAATGACACAATTTGATAAGGTTTTCAGCTAAGAAAATATCAACAAGAGAATATAATGTCTTTTCGTCTTCCAGGCTCAAGTCTGAGGTATTTTATTTCTTGCACTCATAGTTTTTAGAGCAGCAACACCAAAGCAAATCACATCAACCTTTTCATACTGGTGTTTCGCATGTCAGCCATTTAATTAGCCTCTCGATATATATGATTAAACCTCTCAATTTTATAAAACTTAGTATGTTCCTAATCTCAATAAAGATACCATTGCATCTCTAATAATAAGAAACACTGTACTGTTTTGTCAACGTAACTGTTTTATTTTTCTATAAATTTGTATGGTTGTGAATGTTTAGGAAGTATAAATAAATCTATTTCAATTATTTAAATTAATACTTTCCTCAAACTAAACAATGGCTAGGCTTAGGCCTATGCGAAATGATGAGCTTATAATTTCTTCTTATTTCGTACCAGAGATAAAAAAAAATGGAGTTAAATAAATTGATCCTTAACTTTCCTAAAAACATTTTAGTGGAGACTCGCATACGCCACAAGTCATTAGCTTAGGTCACTGAATCCTTTTGTGGGGCTCTAAGGAAAGAATATGACCCAAAAAAAGGAAAGGAAAGAAGTGTGCAAGGCACACGAAAAGGTAAGCTTTCCCGTTCCGTCTAGGCAAGCTCTTTCACCCCTTTTGAATTACAACCTCACTTACCCAAGGGGAGGAAATGAGGGAATAAAATAGTTGAGGGAGGGTTAAGGCGAGGACCCTACAACTAACAACTCCACTAGAGATGATCAACCTTAAGTTTGGAAAAATATTTTCTCAATATTCGAATAGAGATTTTATATATTAACAAATGAAATATATATTTTGTATATGAAACACTTGTACATGAAATTTACACATTCTAGTCACTATTTGCACACAATGGTTACAGATTTTTGGTCAGGTACATCCGCACTAGGTATAAAGTGGTTACCATCTTCTTTATCTGTCAGCACTTATTGTATGGCACGATCACGGTGGTTGTTATCAATGTAATGAAGGTTCTGATGATAATTTAACATCCTCTTGATCCATCAAGTCATAGGAGAGCATAATGAAAGTCCTTTAGCACTGAGGTACCTTGAGCCCACCCAAACTTATAAAGAGATTGAGTCGCATAGAAACTCTATGTTTCATGCTTGCGAATGTGTGAATAACATGTAAATAATTGATGTGAGATTCCATTTGATTTTCTTCGTTGGATGTGAAAGAAATATTTTGCGAATGTGTGTGAGTAACATATATATAATTGATGTGTGATTCCATTTGATTTTCTTCATTGGATGTGAAAGAAATCTTTGTAATAAAGTAGTAAGCTAAAAATGATACATTATGGGATTATCAAAAACAACAAACAACCAAGCAGAGAACTAGAACCAACCCAGAGAAACATCAAAATGGAAACAAACATTACACACCTGTAAAATGACCAAAAACTAATTATACCAACAAGAATTCAACATATAGCTTTTCTTTATTGGATCTAGTTATAGAAAACCCTTAATTGGATAATCATTTTACGACAATCGACAAGAATTCCCCCATTTATGTCAAATGAGTGAAGAGATTGATCGTAATTTCCCTGGTATAAGGACATTTTACTAAAGCAAGTCAATCCCCATCGAGTTAAAGGAAAAATCTAAAAGATTATGTTCAATTTCGGGTTGATATTTGATGTAGGGCAAAATTCTTCGTCTAATGATGTAATGACACGTGGCAGTCATACCTGTCAAACTGGTTCTTCCATTGAAAATATGACACATGGCAACCTCAAAGGGAAAAATAGTAATTTCATGACTCGGACAGATTGACCAATTAAATGATTACACTTAGCAAAGGGAATAATGATAATTTCACATCAATGTTCTAATACTACTACGATACGCTAGCTTATAAATAAAATATTATTTAAACAATCTAGCTGATGGATAAAAACCCAATCTTATCAATCTACGGGAATCTCGTTCCTATCATGACATTGAGTGATCAATCACTCTCTTAATTGGACTCTGCTTTGAAACACTAAATAGATGAGGCTCTCATCATCAAAAGGTAAGTTCAACCATTATTCACAACTCTCCATATTTTCAAAAGCCTTATTCTATCTTAGGCATAAGAAAGTACCCTCGGAGGCCCTCCAGTCCTTCGACGACCGTAGGTACCACATTTTGACTCTTTGACTACATAATAGATTTTTTGCATCAACAATATTTATTTGGATTTGTCAAACCTATATTGAAAATGATGAATTTCTTGATTGATTGAAACCAATAACTTGATCCTAAATTCAATAATTCCATTAGTTAATTCTAAAAATGAACGTTCTATTGGGAAGGTTTTCAAATTAAAAAAATATTGAAAAAACTTTCTAAAAGTTCATTCATTAATGTTTGTTAGAATTTACGTAAACAACCATTCTATTAAACTATGGTAGTTAATCCTTCATAAGAGGTGTTTTGATTAAATGGCTACCATTAGACATAGTCAATGTTATAGAGGAATAAATCCATTTTATCTGTGCATTAGGCATCCTAGTGCCTAGTTTCTGTTGTATTTGTAAGCTTTCCTTTAATCATAGGATCTTCCACTCACATGTAGCTGTATACAAAGGAATTATCCACAACTCTTTTCTCACCTTGAGGAAGAGTTTCTCAAATATTCTTTTTTTGTGTTTTGTTTATAGATACAACATTTAAGGAAGTTGCTTGTGTACTAATATGAAGCACATCTGAAAAATTAAGTTGAATTAATTTGTTAGAAACATCTTTTGATGCTTAAACTTCCTTTGTTTCATGACTCTACGTTGAAGCTACAACCAACTTCACTGAAATCATGTGACTTGAATGACAAGGTGACATCTTAAGTTAAAAGAGATTCATTGTTTTTCTAATCATCAAAGTCTACAAAAGCAACAGTAAGATCAATTTTAGTATCATTCAGTACTTAAATTGCTAATCGAACAAAAGTAAACAAAATAAAATAAATGGACTATAAAATAAAATTTGAAAAATTGATGTCAGTGAGGAATTTAACTAAAACTATCAGTAAACAAGCCTTCAATTTTACATGTTCTTGTATAAGAAGCATTTGGTCAAGACTCATAAAGAAAACTATGTATCTTTAGAGTTAAATCTTTTTGTATACCAGCTACAAGAAAATCTATAAAGTTTACATATTTTGATAACTTAGTTTTGCAAGTGGTTCCGTTAGAAAAGATCATTCATTGACTGATGTCATATACGATAAACCATAAAAGAAAGAAATTTAAAAATTTGTACCTAAATTGATGGAAGCAATTTCTCTCAATGGTAAAATATTGATTAGAAAAAAGTGGAGCAAGTTTGAATAATCCAAAGCAAGACAAGTGAAAGAAAATTTGTTGTCCCAGATGTCTCCAATTTGCCAATATAGACTTGTAAATATTATATATTGTTACTGGTTCTAACTTTCCCTTGTTTAGTCTCACGGGAAAAAATTGATCTGTGTAAGGAAATGTTTCTTGAGATCTTTATATTGATGGCCTTGGTATTGATAATAGTATGCCCTACAAGCCAATAACATTTTATGATATGGACGTGTTACTTTTAAATTGATCTTATTATTTTATCGAGAGTAAATAATAATTATGATATTTTTTATTTATCATATTCATTACAAATCACTACATGTGTATTACATGATAAAACCCATAAGTTAAGAGCAATTAAAATAAGTACCATGATAAGATAATGCTAATGAGATGTATTTCCTTCAGCTTTTGATAAGTACACGGCTAACAAATGGGAGGCAGATCCTATTCAAGTTTCAATTGGTCCAGTTACAAGGGCTCAAGCTAAACGGTTCAAGAAAACTCTCAATGGGCTTATTCAACACATTTGGGCTAAAAACCATCTTTGGGGGCCCAAGGATGATACTATACGTGATCCACAAGGATGAGTTTCCATGATCCAAGGGAACTTCCACCTTGGAATTTTGGGATGACCCAACGATCAGATTTAAAATGGTCATATCTTCTTGCACGCATCTCCAAATGGGCTGAAACTTGTTGGGGTGGAAAGATGACGTCAAGAACTTCAATTCAGACCTAAGAAAGTTTCAAAAAGGATATTGTTTGGGCCTGTTATGATGGGCCTAAATCTAGTAGGTTGTTGCATCTGAATCTTCTTCCATTTTGGGCTTGCACCTTGCACCTTTCTTAATTGTTTTCTTCGAAATTTAATTGTTGCATTATCAGGCTTGCATGCCAAGTTAGGTACTTTCTTTATTTGGATTTTAGGTTGCCAGAATTCTATTTAGGTTTATTTCCAATTTCATAGTTTCCTATTCCTACCAGAATTCTGTTTAAACATTTCCTATTTCTTAGTTTTCCTTTTCCTAATTGGTTACGAATTCTCATGTATTTAATTAGCCATTGGCTTTTGGAATAAGACAATTCAGATTTGATTCATACTTTTGGAGAGAAATTTCTCTTTGGTTCTTTTAGAACTTCTGAACTTATTGGAGTTTCCGTGGCGTTCATCTTCGACTTATCAGTCAATCCTTCCATAATTGATTGTGGTGTCTTCATTATACCAAGGTTCTTGCTTCAATATAAGCAACGGGTCGTAGTCTCAGTTTTCATTATACCAAGGTTCTTGCTTTAATATAAGCAACGAGTCGCGGTCTCACATAAATCTGTTTCTAAACGATCTTGGAAGTTTCTTGATCCATCAATTTCTTAGTTCTTGGCATGGATCATATCAGTTGGCATCAGAGCCTTCTAGTTGTAGGTTTGCTTATCTTTTGTTTTGATTCATAAAAAATAAAAATAAAAATGTGAAAAAAAATTGAAAGAAAAAAAAAGAAGAACGAATTTTCAGTTTAGGAAAAAAAACATGAAAAAAAGGAAGTGCGTAATATTTAGATTCAGTCCTTTCAATTCTTATTTCAGTTTCTCATATTTGTTTCCTTGTATTCTAGCCTTTAAATCCGAATTTCTTTTTGAGTTATTGGTGAATTGTTGCTGGAAACTTTGATACTTGTTCGGTTAGTTTGATAAGAACCTATAGAGGATTATTAGGAGTGGAAAAATGCAAGAGTGGTGAGTACATAAGAGGGGAAAAGCCAATATGATTTTTGTGCGAAAACACGAGTGAAATTGAGTGACTTATTCTTTGAATGAAACACGTGAGGGAATGTGTGAGGTCATTTTGTTCTTTTTTTTTTCTAACTTTGTTTTTATAGCAAACATGTCAGACAACAAGAACAAAAATAATTTCAAAGATACTTCGGGAGAGAGTGATCCGAAGTTGCTCATGGAAGCTTTAATGGGTGAGATGAAAAGAGTATTGAGAATGGAGATGGAACAGGTTCATGAGTGGATAGATCGGGTAGAGAATGCACGTGTGGGGCAGCAACAAAATGCTCCTAATGTGCGTAGGGGGGAGAGAGTTCAAACTAGGGGAGAGAGAGTTGAAGATGAAGAGTATTATGGGAATGGATTTGATGAAGCAGATGATTGGGAATCAGTTGTTAGCCATAGGAGATTTGGTGTTCGAGGTAGAGAAGTTAGGGATTGGGAAGATAATAACTTGGGTAGTATTAAGATAAAGATTCCATCGTCTCAAGGCAAAAACGATCCTAAAGCTTACCTTGAGCGGGAGAAGAAGATAGAATTAGTATTTGATTGTCATAATTATTCCGAGCTTAAAAAGGTTAAACTTGTGGCCATTGAATTTTTTGACTACGTAATTGTTTGGTGGGATCAACTAGTGTTAAACAGGAGGAGAAATACTGAGCGTCCAATAGAGACTTGGGAGGAAATGAAAACCGTGATGAGGAAATGGTTTGTTCCAAGCCATTACTACCGTGAGTTGTACCAAAAATTGCAAAGTCTTACACAAGGTAGTCGGAGTGTGGAGGATTATTATAAAGAGATGGAAGTAGCTATGATCCGAGCAAATGTAGAGGAGGATCGAGAGGCTACTATGGCTAGGTTCTTGGCTGGTTTGAACTTGGAAATTGCTAATTCAGTGGAGTTGCATCATTATGTGGAGTTGGAAGATATGGTGCACATGGCTGTCAAAATTGAGAACCAACTCAAGAGGAGGGGCAACAATACATGACAAAACCCTAACTCGGGTTCATCTAGGAGGCCGAATTTTGTGAGGCAAGCCACGGCCAAGCCCAAAATCGAGCAAAAGCAAGAAAGTACTAGCCATGGAAATCAAGGTAAAAGTGACTCTTCCTCCACTAGAAATCGTGATATTAAGTATTTTAAATGCCAAGGCAGGGGTCACATAGCAAGCCAATGTCCGAACAAAAGAGTTATGGTATTACGAGATAATGGTGAAATTGAAACCGAGGGCGAAAAAGATACCGAATCTATGCCACCATTGGAGGATGCAAGTGATGAGGAATACGCTGCCCAAGGAGAATTGTTGGTTGCAAGGAGAGCTCTAAGTGTGCAAATCAAAGACGATAACGAAGTGCAGCGAGAAAACATCTTTCATACTATATGCCACGTGCAAAACAAGGTATGTAGTGTGATTATTGATGGAGGTAGTTGTACTAACGTTGCTAGCACTACAATGGTTGAGAAATTAGGGTTGCCAACAATTAAACATCCTCAGCCTTATAAGTTGCAATGGCTCAATGATAGTGGTGAAGTGAGGGTGAACAAACAGGTGTTAGTTTCCTTCCATATTGGAAAATATGAAGATGAAGTTTTGTGTGATGTAGTTCCGATGCAAGCTGGACACTTGTTACTAGGTCGACCAGGGCAATTCGATCGGTATGTTAAGCATGATGGTTTCACCAACAAATAATCGTTTGTAAGAAAAGAACAATGACTCTAGTTCCTGTGACACCAATGCAGGTTTATGAAGATCAAGTGAGGTTACAAAAAAAGAGTGAGAAAACGAAAGAGAGTGAGAAAAAGAGAACGAATGAAAATCGAAAATAGAAAATGAGAGAGGCCAGAAAAATTGAGAGAGAAAATAAGAGAGTTGATTCGGTCATTGAGAGAAAAACAAATTTCTACGCAAGAACAAGTTAAATAAAAAGAGTGATGATTTTAAATTAGCCAATGATTGTACTTTTGTACAAAGAGGGGTTAAACACTAACTAATTTGACTCATCTTTGCTCAGTTCTATTGTTTCTCTTTTACAGGAGTTTGATGATATATTTCCTGAAGAGATTCCACATGGCTTACCTCCTATTCGAGGAATTGAACATCAAATTGATTTTGTGCTCAGTGCTACAATTCCAAACCGACCATCCTATCAAAGCAATCCCGAGGAGACAAAGGAGCTACAAAGGCAGGTTAGTGAATTGATTGAAACGGGGTACGTAAGAGAAAGCATGAACCCGTGCGCTGTTCCAGTGATTTTGGTTCCTAAAAAGAATGGGACATGAAGAATGTGCGTTGATTAACGAGCAGTCAACAATATAACGGTAAAGTATCGACATCTTATTCCTCGTTTAGATGATATGCTAGATGAACTGCATGGTGCATGTGTATTCTCTAAAATTGATTTAAAAAGTGGATATCATCAAATAAGAATGAAAGAGGGTGATGAATGGAAAACTACTGTTAAAACAAAATATGGTTTATATGAATAGTTAGTTATGCCATTTGGACTAACAAATGCACCAAGTACCTTCATGAGATTAATGAACCATGTTTTGTGAGCTTTTATAGGCAGATTCGTTGTTGTTTATTTTGATGATATTCTCATTTATTGCACAAACTTAGATGATCATGTTGTACATTTAAAATCAGTTTTGGATGTGCTTAGAAAAGAAAAGTTGTTTGCTAACTTGAAGAAGTGTACTTTTTGCACTGATAAGCTTGTGTTTATTGGTTTTGTTGTGGGTGCACAAGGAATACAGGTTGATGCAGAGAAGATCCGTGCGATTAAAGAATGGCCAAGTCCCATGAGTGTAGGTTAAGTTCGTAATTTTCATGGACTTGCTAGTTTTTACAGGAGGTTCGTGAAAGACTTTAGTAGTATTGCCGCACCGCTTATCGAAGTCATCAAGAAGAATGTTGGATTCAAATGGGGAGACAAGCAAGAGAAGGGGTTCCAATTGATCAAAGAAAAATTAACTAATGCTCCTTTTCAAGTCCTTGAGCGCATCAATAACAATGCACACAAATTGAATTTGCCAAGTGAGTACAATGTTAATACCACTTTCAATGTTTCTGATTTACGCCCTTTTGATGTAAGTGATGATTTGAGGACAAATCCTTTTCAAGAGGTGTGGAATGATGAGGACACCGCTTACAAATGGGAGGCGGATCCTATTCAAGTTCCAGCTAAACGGTTCAAGAAAACTCTCAATGGGCTTATTCAACACATTTGAGCTAAAAACTGTCTTTGGGGGCCCAAGGATGGGTTTCCATGATCCAAGGGAACTTCCACCTTGGAATTTCAGGATGACCCAACGACTAGACTTAAAATGGTCATATCTTCTTGCACGTATCTCCAAATGGGCTAAAACTTGTTGGGATGGAAAGATGATGTCTTGAACTTCAATTTGGACCTAAGAAAGTTTCAAAAAGAATATCGTTTGGGCCTGTTATGATGGGACTAAATCTAGTAGGTTGTTGCATCTGAATCTTCTTCCACTTTGGGCTTGCACCTTGCACCTTTTCTTAATTGTTTCCTTCTGAATTTAATTGTTGCATTATAAGGCTTGCATGCCAAGTTAGGTACTTTCCTTATTTGGATTTTAGGTTACCAGAATTCTATTTAGGTTTATTTCCTATTTCGTAGTTTCCTATTCCTACCAGAATTCTGTTTAGGTTTATTTCCTATTTCTTAGTTTTCCTTTTTCTAATTGGTTACGAATTCTCATGTATTTAAATAGCCATTGGCTTTTGGAATAAGACAATTCAAATTTGATTCATACTTTTGGAGAGAAAATTTCTCTTTGGTTCTTTTAGAACTTCTGAACTTATCGGAGTCTCCGTGGCGCTCATCTTCGACTTATCAATCAATCCTTCCATAATTGATTGTGGTGTCTTCATTATACCAAGGTTCCTGCTTCAATATAAGCAATGGGTCGCGATCTCAGTCTTCATTATACCAAGGTTCTTGCTTTAATATAAGCAACGGGTCGGGGTCTCACTTAAATCTGCTTCTAGATGATCGTGGAAATCTTCTTGATCCATCAATTTCTTAGTTCTTAGCGTGGATTATATCAGCTTTATTCTTAAATGTTCCTAATCATATGACCACTAAGAATCAAATGAGTGAATCCAGATAGATTAGTACATGCTATGTTTCCTTAAGGAGTTGCGAGTGACTAATCTCACAGTCATTAGTGTATGTGACACTAAAACAAGTTATTTAGGTGCTTGTTAGAGAATATGTACTATGAACTTACTTGAATTATTAATTCATAATTGATATTTTATTGGTTGTCAACAAGAGTTCTTATATTGTAGTTATACAAGTGATCCTTAGAATTTTACACCATGGATGCCTTGCGTATATGATGAGGACACAACTAACAAATGGGAGGTGGATCCTACTCAAGTTCCAATTGGTCCATTTACAAGGGCTCGAGCTAAAAGGTTCAAGGAAACTCTCAATGGGCTGATTCAACACATTTGGGCTAAGAACCATCTTTGGGGGCCTAAGGATGACACTATAAGTGATCCACAAGGATGGGTTTCCATAATTCAAGCTTTGGAATAATCTAGCAACTCAAGATTGTGAATTAAAATCTTAGTTTCCCAAAATTGGAGACTTACTCGTTTCGGTTGACTCATCAAGGAAAATGGCTGACTGTAATTTTTCTTATTTTCTTAAAATGTTTCCTTATTAATTTAATTGTTGAATACAAGCTTGCATGCCAAGTTAGGTACTTTCCTTATTTGGATTTTAGGTTACCATAATTCAGTTACCAGAATTCTAGTATGAAACCTATTCCTTAGTTTTCTTTTTCTAATTGGTTACGAATTCCTTAGTTTCTTTTTCTAATTGGTTACAAATTCTCATGTATTTAAATAGCTATTGGCTTTTTGGAACAAGACAATTTAGATTTGATTCATACTTTTGAGAGAAAATTCTCTTTGGTTCTTTTAGAACTTCTGAACTTATCGACGTCTCTATGACGTTCATCTTCGACTTATCAATCAATCCTTCCATAATTGATTATGGCATCTTCAATATACCAAGGTTCTTGCTTCAGTATAAGCAATGGGTCATGGTCTCACATAAATCTGCTTCTAGACGATCTTAGAAGTTCTCTTGATCCATCAATTTCTTAGTTCTTGGCGTGGATCATATCAGTTGGTATCAGAGCCTTCTAGTTGCAGGTTTGCTTATCTTTTATTTTGATTCATAAAAATAAAAAATAAAAAGTAAAAAAAGGTGGAAATTCGAAAAAAAAAAAAAAAAAAAGAATGAATTTCTAGTTTAGAAAAAAAAATGTGAAAAAAAAGTGTGTGATATTTAGATTCAATCCTTTCAATTCTTGTTTCAATTTCTCAGCTTGTGTTTTCCTTGTATTCTAGCCTTTAAATTTGAATTTCTTTGTGAGTTGTAGGTGAATTGTTGCTGGAAACTTTGATACTTGTTTGGTTAGTTTGATAAGAACCTACAGAGGATTATTACGAGTGGAAAAAGGTAAGAGTGGTGAGCACATAAGAGGGTAAAAGCCAATATGATTTTGTGTAAAAACACGAGTGAAATTGAGTGACTCAATCTTTGAGTGAAACATGTGAGGGAGTGTGTGAGGTCCTTTTGTTCTTTCTTTTCTAACTTTGTTTTTGCAGCAAACAAGTCAGACAACAAGAACAAAAATAATTCCGATGATACGTCGGGAGAGGGTGATCCGAAGTTGCTCATGGAGGCTTTAATGGGTGAGATGAGGAAAGTATTAAGAACGGAGATGGAACAGGTTCATGAGCGGATAGAGTGGGTAGAGAATGAACATGTGGGGCAGCAACAAAACGCTCCTAATGTGTTTACGGGAGAGAGTTCAACTTAGGGGAGAGAGAGTTGAAGATGAAGAGTATTATAGGAATGGATTTGATGAAGAAGATGATCGGGAATAGATTATTAGCCATAGGAGATTTGGTGGTCAAGGTATAGAAGATAGGAATTGGGAAGATAATCACTTGGGTAGCATTAAGATGAAGATTTCATCGTTTCAAGGCAAAAACGATCCTGAAGCTTACCTTGAATGGGAGAAGAAGATAGAATTAGTATTTGATTGTCATAATTATTCTGAGCTTAAAAAGGTTAAACTTGCAACCATTGAATTTTTTGACTATGCGATTATTTGGTGGTATCAACTAGTGTTAAACAGGAGAAGAAATAGAGAGGGTCTAATAGAGACTTGGGAGGAGATGAAAACCGTGATAAGAAAACGGTTTGTTCCAAGCCATTACTACCGTGAGTTGTACCAAAATTTGCAAAGTCTTACACAAGGTAGTCGGAGTGTGGAGGATTATTATAAAGAGATGGAAGTAGCTATGATCCGAGCAAATGTAGAGGAGGATCGAGAGGCTACTATGGTTAGGTTCTTGGCTGGTTTGAACTTGGAAATTGCTAATTCGGTGGAGTTGCATCATTATGTGGAGTTGGAAGATATGATGCACATGGCTGTCAAAATTGAGAACCAACTCAAGAGGAGGGGCAACAATACACGGCAAAACCCTAACTCGGGTTCACATTGGAGGCCGAATTTTGTGAAGCAAGCCACGGCCAAGCCCAAAACCAAGCAAAAGCAAGAAAGTACCAGCCATGGAAATCAAGGTAAAACTAACTCTTCCACCACTAGAAATCATTATATTAAGTGTTTTAAATGCCAAGGTTTGCTTATATTTTGTTTTGATTCATAAAAAATAAAAATAAAAACGTGAAGAAAAAGGTGCAAATTCGTAAAAAAAAAAAAAAAAAAGAAAGAAAGAACGAATTTCTAGTTTAGAAAAAAAAATAGGTGAAAAAAAAGTGTGTGATATTTAGATTCAATCCTTTCAATTCTTGTTTCAATTTCTCAACTTTTTTTTCCTTGTATTCTAGCCTTTAAATATGAATTTCTTTGTGAGTTGTTGGTGAATTGTTGCTGAAAACTTTGATACTTGTTTGGTTAGTTTGATAAGAACCTATAGAGTATTATTACAAGTGGAAAAAGGCAAGAGTGGTGAGCACATAAGAGAGTAAAAGCCAATATGATTTTGTGTAAAAACACGAGTGAAATTGAGTGACTCATTCTTTGAATGAAACACGTGAGGGAGTGTGTGAGGTCCTTTTGTTCTTCTTTTTTTTCTAACTTTGTTTTTGCAACAAACATGTCAAACAATGAGGACACGGTTTGTTCCAAGCCATTACTACTGTGAGTTGTACCAAAAATTGCAAAGTCTTACACATGGTAGTCGGAGTGTTGAGGATTATTATAAAGAGATGGAAGTAGCTATGATCCGAACAAATGTAGAGGAGGACCGAGAGGCTACTATGGCTAGGTTCTTGGCTGGTCTGAACCTGGAAATTACTAATTCAGTGGAGTTGCATCATTATGTGGAGTTGGAAGATATGGTGCATATGGCTGTCAAAATTGAGAACCAACTCAAGATGAGGGGCAACAATACACGGCAAAACCCTAACTCGGGTTCATCTTGGAGGCCGAATTTTGTGAAGCAAGCCACGGCCAAGCCAAAAACCGAGGAAAAGTAAGAAAGTACCAGTCATGGAAATCAAGGTAAAACTGACTCTTCCACCACTAGAAATCATGATATTAAGTGTTTTAAATGCCAAGGTAGGGGTCACATAGTTAGCCAATGTCCGAACAAAAGAGTTATGGTATTGCGAGATAATGGTGAAATTGAAACCGATGGCGAAGAAGATACCAAATCTATGCCACCATTGGAGGATGCAAGTGATAAGGAATACGCTGCCCGAGGAGAATTGTTGGTTGCAAGGAGAGCTCTAAATATGCAAATCAAATAAGATGACGAAGTGCAGCGAGAAAACATCTTTCATACTAGAGGCCACGTGCAAAGCAAGGTATGTAGTGTGATTATTGATGGAGGTAGTTGTACTAACGTTGCTAGCGCTACAATGGTTGAGAAATTAGGGCTGCCAGCAATTAAACATCCTCGGTCTTACAAGTTGCAATGGCTCAATGATAGTGGTGAAGTGAGGGTGAACAAACAGGTGTTAGTTTCCTTCCGGATTGGAAAATATGAAGATGAAGTTTTGTGTGACGTAGTTTTGATGGAAGCTGGACACTTGTTACTAGACCGACCATGGCAATTCGATCGGTGCGTTAAGCATGATGGCTTCACCAACAAATATTTGTTTGTAAGCAATCAAATAACAATCACTCTAGTTCCTTTTACACCAAAGCAGGTTTATAAAGATCAAGTGAGGTTACAAAAAGAGAGTGAGCAAACGAAAGAGAGTGAGAAAAAGAGAACGAATGAAAATCAGAAAGAGAAAATGAGAGAGGCCAGAAAAATTGAGAGAGAAAATAAGAAAGCTGATTCGACCATTGAGAGAAAAGCAAATTTCTATGCAAGAGTGAGTGAAATAAAAAGAGTGATGGTTTTAAATCATCCAATGATTGTACTTTTTTACAAAGAGGCATTAAACCCTAATGAATTTGACTCATCTTTGCCTAGTTCTATTGTTTTTCTTTTACAAGAGTTTGATGATATCTTTCCCGAAGAGATTCCACATGGCTTACCTTCTATTCGAGGAATTGAACATCAAATTGATTTCGTGGCCGGTGCTACAATTCCAAACCTACCACCCTATCGAAGCAATCCTAAGGAGACGAAGAAGCTACAAAGGCAGGTTGGTGAATTGATGGAAACAGGGTACGTAAGAGATACACATTTTCTAGACCTTGGGTTAAGTTTATCATCCTTTTGATGTGCAAATGTAGCACACCCAAAAGTCCTAAGGTTGCTCAACTCAAGGGGTTTCCCATCCACATCTCTAGGAGTCTTGAGCTCTAAAGCTCTAGAGGGTGATCTATTTACCAAGTATGTAGCAATAGACACAGCTTCCCCCCAAAAATATTTTGGTAATCTAGATCCTATTAACGTACACCTAACTTTTTTCATAAGGGTCCTATTCATCCTTTTAGCAACTCCATTTTGCTGAGGTGTTTTTACAACCGTTCTATGTCTTAGAATGCCATTTAACTCACAGAATTTATCAAAATCCTTATTGCAAAATTCTAAGATATTATCGGTTCGTAAAGCCTTAACTACCCTACCCGTTTGAGTCTCCAACAACCTTTTCCACACCACAAATTTATTCAAAGCATCTGATTTATTTTTAAGCAAATAAACCCAAACCTTTTCTTGAATAATCATCAATTAAAGACAGAAAGTAAAAGTTACCTCCCTGTGTTGGTGTTCTTGCTGGTCCCCAAAGGTCCGAATGAATGTAGTCAAGAATGCCCTTAGACTCGTGCACTCCGGTGTTGAAGTTGACACGGTGTTGCTTCCCAAGAACGCAACACTCGCAGAAATCCAGTTTCGCTACTTTATCACCACCCAGTAGACCATTCTTGCTGAGAACTTGCAGGCCCTTTTCGCTCATGTGTTGATGAGTGCCAAATATTACATATTTTGGCCCTTTAATTTACATTTGTTAGCTTAGGAATTTGTTACTTTGAGTTGTTTTCATTGTTTTACAGGTTTACAAGCTTGGAAAGAAGTTTCACTAAATTGCCAGAATTGCTTGTGCAGATCAGTCATATTTTAGGATTAAACTGTAATGGTTCAGGAAGAACCAGAAGATGAGCCTATATGCTTGGAAAGATCCGGATGTCTATTTTCTGGGGAATTTTACGGATCAATAAAATGATTTTTCTAGAGAAAGTTATGGCAGTTTTAGTAGACAAAGGTCAGACTGTGCATGATTTCAGCGTGACAGATCAGCCATTTTTGAGGATTTAACTGTATTGATTAAGGAAGAACCACGAGATGAGCCATATATGCTTAGAAATATCCCGATGTCTATTTTTTGGGGAATTTTACGGATCAATAAAATGATTTTTCTAGAGAAAGTTATGGCAGTTTTAGTAGACAAAGGTCAAAGAGCAAAAACTGGAATCTGCAGTATCCCACATCGGATTGGAAGCATATTGCACTTGTAATATTTCCCTATATAAGCCCTTCTTCACTTCATCTTTAATGTACAATTCCTGAGCCACTTTGGTGTTTTTCGGGGGACGTCCGCTAGCATTCTGGTGGATCTCGAAGGCTTTGTCACCACAAGGGGAAGCGTCGCCCGTCAGCGAGTGGAATTTCTCCCATGTAAAGTTGTTTATTTATTTCTTTATATTCAGTTGTTTTAGTTTAAATGTTTAGCACTTTTTATTATAGTTTTATAGTTATGAGTGGCTAGACTCTTCAGCTAAGGTTGAAGATGAAGCCCCGCCATTGTTTGGCGTAGTAGTTTAGATTTGCTTGTACAAATCTGACAATTTTTAGTATAAATGTTCTGTCAATTATTTGAGTTAATCTTATAATTGATTGAGTTTAAATTGTCTGTTGGATATTCCTTGTGTTTCATCTGATGGATACATTGAATGCTTTTCGATTAAATTGGATTTCCTTTGTGATTTGTTAAGAGCAGATACATTGGACGCTTTTGGTTTAATTGGGATATTCTTTGTTTTTCGTCTTATAGTTGGATTCATGGAATCTTTTGATAGGCTATTTTTTAGGACATATATGCTTAAACTTTGGTGGGGTGGATTCGGAAACCTTAGTGTTTTAATTATTAGTTTTTAAATCGACTTAGTTTAGTTTATATTTCTTTTGCAATATCATTCAAAATTCGGAACTAGGTTAAGATAGAGTTAGTTTAGATTGAAAATATACTTTCACAACGCAATTCCCTTAGGATTCGACCTCGCACTTGCACAACGCTATACTGCAAACGACTCGTGCGCTTGCGAGTAATTTAAAACTCACAATAAGTTTTTGGTGCCGTTGCCGGGGAACTATTTGGTTTGTGAAAATTTTTGGTCTGAATTGATTTTATTTTTCTACTAGTTAGTTATCCAAAAAAAAAAAATTTGTTTCAAATTTTTTTGTTGGCTTATTTTGTGAGTAGTGTGTTTGCTGTTTATGCAGTTATTTTATTTTATTCTGCAAGTTTCTGCTGGTTAGTTTACTTTAGTGCTTTTTCTGTTGGTGTATGCTTGGTCGGAGATTCTTGGACTTAGATTTGATACATTTAGATCCCGACTTAGAAAGAACTCTTAGGAGACAGAAAAAAGCGCTAGTTGAGAGAGAGACTGTTGAGATGGCAGAGAATTATAGGAATGCAAATCATCCTGAATATATAGAGCAACCTAGAGCTTGGAACGTGGACTCCACTACATCCCTTAGGGACTTGTTCGCACTCATTGCGACTAACTCATCCTCTTGCATAGTGTTGCCACCGACCAATGCCACCCACTTTGACTTGAAGCCACATGTCATCCAACTCTTACCCTTATTCTATGGCTTAGATCTTGAAAATCCTTATAGCCATGTGAAGAAGTTCAAAGACATTTGTGCCACATTCAAATTCCAGAACTTCTCTGAAGAGTCAGTCCATCTTCGACTCTTCCCTTTTCTCTTCATCATAGAGCTAGGGCGTGGTTGGATTCCAACACGCCCAGGTCTATTAAATCTTGGGAAAACCAGCTTAGCAAATTTTATCATAAGTTTTTCCCAATGTTTAGAGTGAATGAGTGCCGAAAGGAGATTAGTTCTTTCACTCAGGATGAGGATGAAAAATTTTCTGAGAGTTGGGAGCGCTTCAAAGAGTTACTGATCAAATGCCCTCCACATGGATATGAGAAGTGGAGGCTCGTTCAATTCTTCTACCAAGGGTTGACTCAACCCAACCGTAGCATGATTGGGTCTATGAATGGGGGGGCATTCTTGAGTCTGACAGGAGATGAAGCATATATGGTATTGGACAAGTTATCCGACAACTCGCAGCAGTGGGATTTTTCAAGCTGTCGAGATAAGTCCATTCGTGCTCCTAAGAGGGGAGGCATCTATGAGGTCAGGGAGGACATTGATTTGAGGATAAAGTTAGATGCCCTAACTAAGAAGATTAACGCTCTCACTGTGAGCCAATCCATCAATGCTGCCAACACATTCAATGTTAAAAGCTGTTCCATCTGTGCTAGTCCCATGCATCTAGTACAGAATTGCCCATCAATGCCGGCTTGTGCTGAGTATCCTATGGAACAAGTAAATGCTTTCAATGACTTTCAAAGGCAGTCAAATGGATCGTACTCCGAGACGTATAATCCAGGGTGGCGGAACCACCCAAATTTTTCATGGAGGCAGAACCAACCAATGAATCAGGGAGGAGCTCCTTATCATGCTCAAAATCAATATCCTCTCAGATTTTCCCCACAAATTCCAAATCATGGTCGTTCTGCCCATCCAGCACCTTCACCTACTTACCAAGCACCCACTCAAACACTAGCGCCAATTTCACAGTCGCTAGAGGACACCCTTAAGGAGTTCATGAAGGTGACTAGCCAAAATATGAGTGATGTGAGGAGTGCAACAGTGGTAAACACCCAAGCAATTGCCAAGCTGGAGAGTCAAATAGGGCAAATTGCAAGTCATTTGGGTGAGAGAGAGAAAGGAAAGTTCTCCAGTCAACCCGTGCCCAACCCGAAAGGATAATTTATGGTTGAGAGTTCATCAACTCCTACGCACGGGGAGGAACAAGTACAGTCGATTGTCACACTGAGGTCTGGGAGACAAGTGGACAATGGAGTGGAAGAGAGCCCTGCTATGCAGCAAGGGTAAGGGAGTGGTAACACAGAGAAGAGAGATGCTGAGCCATCTACAGCCACACCTACTAAGAAGGACCCTCCTAGGTCGTTTGTACCTAGAGCGCCTTACCCTGAGAGACTACAGGCGCCGAAGAAAGGAGGGAAGTATGAGGAAATCCTGGAGGTATTCAAGCAAATCCAAATCAGTATCCCATTTTTGGATGTCATCCATCAAGTGCTATCATATGCCAAGTTTTTAAAGGACTTGGTCACTATCAAGAGGAGGACGAATGTCCCAAAAAAGGCATTTTTGACCGAGCAGGTCAACTCAATCCTGCAGTGCAAGCTACCCATCAAGTATAAGGACCCGGGGTGTCCTACTATTTCTTGCACGATAGGAGTCAGCCATATTGAGAGGGCCCTTTTGGATCTAGGGGCGAGTGTGAATCTTCTACCCTACTCAATTTGGAGAGGATATGGATTTAGATAAATTACTTAAGCAAGCGAATGCCATTTTGGAGTCTCCTCCTCGGGAGAGCAATAAGACGAAGGAGATTGTGGATGACTCCCGCACTGAGGACCCTCTAGAGGCATGCTTTGCTCAATTTGGAGAGGATATGGATTTAGATAAATTACTTAAGCAAGCGAATGCCATTTTAGAGTCTCCTCATCGGAAGAGCAATAAGACGGAGGAGACTGCAGCAGAGTGTTTCGTTGGGCACGATTACTAATGCTGGGTCTGGCTGAAGACGTTAAACTTAGCGCTCATGGGAGGCACTCCACAGCTTATCGTTTCTGTTTATTTATTATTTCACATTTTTATGATTAATGTTTGTTTCCAGTATTTTTTGTTTTCCAGTTTTTATTTATTTTTCAGGGACAATGCGTACTTCAGTTCAAGTTTGGGGGTATGCTATGAGCCATACCAGTCCAGATAGTTCTCCATATCTCAGGTCAGCTCTTTCTATATTAGTCACACATTGGGGTCAATGTGTAATTTAAGTTTGGGGGTATGGGAGACACATCACACACTTTGTCCTAATTTGTTGTCTTTTCGTCGTAGAGATAAATGCATGCTCATGTTATCGTGAAATTTTGGTTGATCTAAACATTTTCTATGATGTGATGTCATTGGTGAGCTTAACATTTTGAACACATGATCTGGTGATAAATTTTTAAAATTTAATTACTTACTTTAGGCATTTTGAGAATTCACATGTTTGATCTATTCTAACCGAGCACATTAGCACAAATTATGTGAGGTATGACACGTGATTTTAATGTGTATTTTTCCTTATCTTAACTGAAACTGGATGACTTGTTAGATGAACTCTTGGGCATAGAAAAACATAATAAAAAATAAAAAATTCATTATCAATAAACTTTCCGCTGAGTAACTGGACCTCTTGCCTCAGTAAGTAGTGAGTGTTCACGTCAAAAGGTGGAATTTTGTTTGGTAGTATTAAAGCCGGTTTAATTTCATAGCCTTTTTTACTCGAGTTAGTAAGTCCTTAGGGGTGTCTTTACATCTAATACCCTAAAACCATCTAGTTTGGGAGTCATTGACTCAACACTCGCTACATGGGTCAATTAGAAAGTTTAAGGGAATTAAACATAGCAGAGCCTTTTATATAAAAAAAAGATAAAAACTATGCCATTTTTGTTTATTCTGATGGGAAATTTGGTGAATCTTGAGACATGGAGACCTTACACATTAGAGTCACTTGGAAGCTTCATTTCTATATGCTAATTCACTTTACACAGTGTCAGACTTGTGATGCCTTAACCTGCCTTTTGTAAGTAATTAGATTTCAAATTTTCTATTCATTGCGAAGATGGGTTTATTTTTTTAAGCTTGCTCATGAATGAATATCATGGTGATGTGTGTTCCTTAAATTTTTGGATACCATGAGTGATGAACTTATCTTTATGTTCTTTGTTTTTCATTTAGGTTTTTTTTATTATTTTGTTTTGCTAAGGGACTAGCAAATTGTAAGTTTGGGGGTATTTGATGAGTGCCAAATATTACATATTTTGGCCCTTTAATTTACATTTGTTAGCTTAGGAATTTGTTACTTTGAGTTGTTTTCGTTGTTTTACAGGTTTACAAGCTTGGAAAGAAGTTTCACTAAATTGCCATAATTGCTCGTGCAGATTAGCCATTTTTAAGGATTAAACTGTTTTGGTTTAGGAAGAACCAGAAGATGAGCCATATATGCTTGGAAAGATCCGGATGTCCGTTTTCTGAAGAATTTTATGGATCAATAAAATGATTTTTCTAGAGAAAGTTATGGCAGTTTTAGTAGACAAAGGTCAGGCTGTGCATGATTTCAGCGTGACAGATCAGCCATTTTTGAGGATTTAACTGTATTGATTAAGGAAGAACCACGAGATGAGCCATATATTCTTGGAAATATCCCGATGTCTATTTTCTGGAGAATTTTACGGATCAATAAAATGATTTTTCTAGAGAAAGTTACGGCAGTTTTAGTAGACAAAGGTCAAAAAGCAAAAACTGGAATCTGCAGTATCCCACATCGGATTGGAAGCATATTGCACTTGTGATATTTCCCTATATAAGCCCTTCTTCACTTCATCTTTAATGTACAATTCCTGAGCCACTTTGGTGTTTACCGGTGGACGTCCACTAGCATTCTGGTGGATCTCGAAGGCTTTGTCACCACAAGGGGAAGCGCCGCCCGTCAGCGAGTGAAATTTCTCCCATGTAAAGTTGTTTATTTATTTCTTTATATTCAGTTGTTTTAGTTTAAATGTTTACCACTTTTTATTATAGTTTTATAGTTATGAGTGGCTAGACTCTTCAGCTAAGGTTGAAGATGAAGCCCTGCCATTGTTTGGCGTAGTAGTTCAGATTTGCTTGTACAAATCTGACAATTTTTTTATAAATGTTCTGTCAATTATTTGAGTTAATCTTATAATTGATTGAGTTTAAATTGTCTGTTGGATATTCCTTGTATTTCATCTGATGGATATATTGAATGCTTTTCGATTAAATTGGATTTTCTTCGTGATTTGTTAAGAGCGGATACATTGGACGCTTATGGTTTAATTGGGATATTCTTTGTTTTTCGTCTTATAGTTGGATTCATTGAATCTTTTGATAGGCTATTTTTTAGATCATATATGCTTAAACTTTGGTGGGGTGGATTCGGAAACCTTAGTGTTTTAATTATTAGTTTTTAAATCAACTTAGTTTAGTTTATATTTCTTTTGCAATATCATTCAAAATTCGGAACTAGGTTAAGATAGAGTTAGTTTAGATTGAAAATATACTTTCACAACGCAATTTCCTGTGGATTCGACCTCGCACTTGCACAACACTATACTGCAAATGACTCGTGCGCTTGCGAGTAATTTAAAACTCACAACATATGTCCCAAGCAAGTGTGCCAAAGGGCTACCCTATCCATCTCAGCCATCAAGCTTGCTGCTTGATCCTTGATTTATGTCTCTCTGATCATCTCATAGAGTCCATCTTTTATTGCTACTTTGATCACTATCAAAGATCCTTTGGTTACCTTGATCTTTCCTCCTTCTGCCTTGTATGTATACCCTATGGAATCTAGCTACCCCAATGAGATCAAATTCCTTTTCAAATCCGGAAGAAACCTCACATTTCGCAACAGCCTTGTGACTCCATCAAACATCCTCAACTTTCATGTCTCCTATTCCCCTCACATGGCAAGAAGTGTCATTCCCCAAGAAAACCTTTCCATCATTGGTTTCCTAGAAATTCTTGAACCAATCCTTGTGAGGGCACATGTGATAAGTGTACCCGAAATCCAGGATCCATTTCTCGTTGCCTTGGCTCCTGCTCACATTTGAGCACACAATAAGAACATCATCTTGCTGTTCTCCTTTGGCAACCAAAGCCTCTCCATTGTTGGTATGGCTTCTTCCTCTATGATCCCACATCTTCTTCTTGCAATCTTTCCTAAAATGTCCCTCTTATTGTAATAAAAGCATCTCTTTCCTCCAAATCTCGATTTGGAATGAGATCTCCCATGGCTCTGCCCTCTACATCTTGATTTCTCCCGGTAGTTACCATGAATGCTACTGCAATTCCAAGTTGCTGGCCTTCCTCTGACGAACAGCTCTTCTCCACTTGATGCTTCCCTCATCTTGGCTTTGAAATCATGAGCCCTTATGGAATTGATCACAATCTCTTTAGTTAAAGTATCTCTTCCATATTCAATTGCATTAATCAAATTATCAAAACAATTAGGAAGAGAATTCATCTAAATAATAGCCAATTGTTCATCAGGGAATGTTATGCTACAGCTATTCAAATCTTGAACTAGCTTATTAAACACATCAAGATTATCTTGCAACTCTTTATTAGGATCCATTTTAAAAACAAAGATTCTTTTAAGAAGATAAATCTTATTAGGGAGAGTTTTGTTATGAAACAATTCATCTAGTTTCTTCCATATGACAGCAGGATCTTCCGAGTCTCCGCACTCCCTTGTCACACTATCTGACATATGCAAGAAAATGATGTTATATGCCATCTTCTTCATCTCAATCCGCTGGTCCTCCATAATACTTGCTGGAAAAGCATCATCTTTTCCAATAGCCAAGTCCACCTTTTGTTGCATAAGAACAACCTTGATCTTCCACTTCCAAAGGGCAAAGTCTTTATTTCCATCAAACTTCTTAACAATGAAATTTGAAGCCATCTTGCGGAGAAAATCCCAGATTTATGCAGCACCCACAATTGTTTTCCCAAACTTCTAAATCACAAGAACTTGATTAAAGATAGATTTCAATACCGTTCTTGAATCACCCTCAAGAACACGATCAGAACTTGATCCCAACACCATTCTTGAATCACCCAAGAAGTTGGCCTTTGATTCTTGAAGTCTTGCTCCGATACCTTTTGTTCTAGCTCTAATACCCAGCTGTTCTTAGACCACAGCTCTGATACTGCTGTTGAGAAATCACCTTAGAGCTGCCTAGGTGGTGATCTTCTAAACATCCAAGTCTAGAATGACTTATAATAATCAGAAACAGAAACAGAAATCAAAGAAAATAAAGAACACAATAATTGTTATTGAGGTTCGGCAATAGCCTACGTCCCCGTGAGTTCCTCTGAACTCTCTGCACTAAATCAATGAGTTCTTACAAATACAGCAACACCTCTTCAAGAATCTCAAGTTCTTGAAGAACCAAAGAAGAGAAGAAAGAAAGTGATAAGAACTATTACAAAGCCTTCTACCCAATCTATACTACTTTCTCTTTACAACCAGCCTCTCTTTTAAGATCTATTCTAGTGCCTCTCCTATGTTTTGTGTCTTTTCACTCTCATACTTGCACTTGAATTCTCTTGTATGATGATCACTTGTGTTTACAACTTATATCACACTTATTGAGATTGAAGCTAGGTGACCCTTTATATAGTGCACCACTTCTTAACTAATCTTGAAGGTCAATATCCACCCTTAGATCTTGAGGACCAATCAACCATAGCCCTTTATCAATCCTTAGTGATCCTATTCATTTTGAACATGCCCCCACACACCTTTCAAAAGGCTGAACACATATGTCTTAGTGTGCCTAGCGCTGCAGCCCAGAACAGGGCAGGCTACGGCTCAAGCCAAGGCACACATGCTTCCCTTTCTAGGCGTCGCGGCCTGGGGAAGGCTGAGTAGCGGCGCACTCCTCCTCCAGGCTTCCTCCATGCTAGGCACCGTGGCCTGGGTAGACTGGGCCGCAACGTGACCTGATACTGCACTCTTTTGACATACTGTGAGCGGAGGCGCACACTTTGTGTGCTGAGGCGCCAAAGTCTTATGAAGAACCTTTTCAAACCATGTTTAAACCTTAGACAAACACCAACATATATGTATACATACATATGTATTGGCTATATTCATGTAATAATTATATAGGATTTGACCAAGTTATTTACTTAATTGGCTCAAGTAAATCACACTTAGAAAGTCCATAGTTGGAAAACCTAGGGTTTTATATGCATGAGATGTATGTTTTAATATGTATTTGATGCATGTTAATATGATGAGATCTAAACATAAAGACCCAAATCATTCATGCATAAAAGTTTAATATTATGTTGTAAACGAAAATCATTAAGAATGATTGTTTGTAGCCTTCCACCATTATAGAGAATATGCGAAGTTTCTTATATGTGTAAATTTGTTGTGTCACGACAAGGTTTACTCCTGTAGAAAAATTATATTGTCTATTAAAACATATGATGTACACAAGGTAAACAAATAATATAGTTTTGTTATGTCACTATAAGAGTTATATCACTAATTTATGCTTGTGAGGAATGGTGAGTTTAACTTAACTAAAGTGAATATGATTTGTTGTGCCACCATAAGATCATATATATTTAAGAGGCTAAATTATGATTGAGAATTGCATGAGATGAAAATGATAAAGGTTATCTATCTATCAAGCACATTATTATTTTGTTGTGCCACCACAAGGCTATAATGTGCAAATGATAGGATCCTAATCCTCGCTAGGAGATCTTATAAAGTGGTCTTCCGTTTTCTAAATTGAAGATTCTAGGAATCAAAAAAAATAGTGAGAGGTACTATTTAGATTAAAGATCAAATCTTTATGGTAGTTAATAATATGAATAGATACTAATTTATAAATTGTTATATTATAGATCGCAATGGCTAAACTCAACCCACTATCTAGAATCTTTTATACAAACAGGTGGACTAGGCCCAATTTTATTTATTAGCTAAGGAACTTGAGAAATGTTCTCAATTCTGAAAAGATAGCCTATGTTCTTGATCAATCACTCCCAACTAGTCTTATTGAGAAAGCTCTAGAAGAAGTGGTCGCTGCTTATGAGAAGTACTAAGAGGATGACATGAGGGCAAGGTGCTAAATGCTAGCATCAATTTCCAACGAGCTTTAGAAGAAGCATGATAAAATGGAAAGTGCATTCTCGATTTCGGTTCATCTACAAGAGTTGTAGGGTGAACATAGTCAAAATACAAAGGTTTCAGATTTATAAGGCCCTCTTTAGGGCTAGGATGCTCGAAGGATCATTATTCCATGAACATGGAATAAAGATAATCAATTCTATTAAGAAGTTGGACAAGCTCGGTTTCATATAGATGCAAAGTTGAGTAATGACTTGATTTTGCAATCCCTTTCAGACTTTTTTTTGTAGTTCGTTATGAACTACAATATGAACAAGATAAAAGTTACTCTTCCAAAATTTGTAAACATGTTGAAGCCTACTGAGAGCACGATTAAAAAAGGTAAAGCACCCATTACACTTTTTAATGGAGCTTCTTCCTTTAAACCTAAGGGCAAAAAAATCTTGAAGAAAAAAAAAAGAAACCTTTGAATGTAAATGGAGGTGCTAGCAAGGCTAGTTCTTCAAAGGCTAAGAAAGATAAGGTACAGTGTTGTAAGTCTACATGCATAGAATACACAGCGAAAAATTAAAAATTTATACCGATAAACTTAAATCTCATGATAAATCTCTATGGATCTATTAGAATGATGATCCAAATAATATTTCCATACAAGGTTAGAGATTTTTAACCTTTGATAGAGATTCTTGTTGATCTTTGAAATGGATTCACCAGCCATTCAAGTGTCCGTTCTCTAAGTGTATCCACATGAGCAATCAATAATAAGGATCTTCTTCTCCAGAATGTGGAACACCACTTGAAGAAGAACAAAAGGCTGGCCCAATTCTCTATTGAGTGCTAGCTCTAGATTTTTCATCTTTTTCGTGTGTGAGAGAGATAAAAGAAATTTAATCTCCACAACAATTGTACTATGTTATATTCAGGTTTCTATCAAATAGAGTCTTTATATAGTGCCCTTATTCCTAAGATAATTAGGATTTCTAAAATGACAATTAAACTCATGGTTTAATTAATTCATAGAAATCTCACTTTTAACTCATTTATTTTTCTTATTCTTACAATTGACCAATTGTGTGTGACCCCTTAGGTTCAATATTGTGCTGGTAGTAGGTCATAATACTTACGTAAAAATTGGATCCCATCAAATTAATTAAAACACTTTTTTTAATTTTTATTTAATTTAAAACTCATTTTAATTTTAATTCTAATCAAAACTTTTTTTAATTTTAATTAAGAATTAATTATAATTAATTCTTAATGGCTTCTATAAGTCATGATTGACACCTAGCAATATGTCATGACTACCCAAACAATATTATAAATGTGAACCTTTTCATTGACAATTATTGTACAATTCAATCCTTTCATCATGCAATATTCCTAATTAAACCTAAGGCGTGGATTAACTATCAAGCCTTAATTATTCAGTCATATGTATCTCGATCTCAAGTTCATAACTTAAATAGTGAAATTAGAAAGTCCTTTATAATTTTCACTCCACCTTGGCCAAGAATTTCTAAACTTTGATTTAATTAGATTACATAGGACATTCCCTCTCATTTATGAGAGTGACATATCATTTATTGTACATTCACATACCTCCATACATAAGTGGTCACACCCAATTACTACCCTTTTGTGACTCATGATTAGAATCGCATTTAGATAGCATCAAAGCATGATGAACCATACACAAGATATCCATGGTGCCTCAAGTCTAAGGATCACTTGTACATGTTGTGAGTTTTAATTTACTCGCAAGCGCAGGAGTCGTTTGCAGTATAGCGTTGTGCAAGTGCGAGGTCGAATCCACAGGGAATTGCATTGTGAAAATATATTTTTAATCTAAACAAACTTTATCTTAACCTAGTTCCGAATTGTGAATGATATTGCAAAATAAATTAAAACTAAACTAAGTTGATTTTAAAACTAATAATAAAAAGCACTAAGGTTTCCGAATCCACCCCACCAAAGTTAAGCATATATGTTCTAAAAATATAGCCTATCAAAACATTCCATGAATCCAACTATAAGACAAAAAACAAAGAATATCCCAACTAAACCAAAAGCATCCAATGTATCCGCTCTTAACAAATCACAAAGGAAATCCAATTTAATCGAAAAGCATTCAATGTATCCATCAGATGAAATACAAGGAATATCCAACAGATAATTTAGACTCAATCAATTATAGATTAACTCCAATAATTGACAGAACATTTATACTAAAAAATTATCAGATTTGTACAAGCAAATCTGAACTACTATGCCAAACAATGGCGAGGCTTCATCTTCAACCTTAGCTGAAGAGTCTAGCCACTCATAACTATGAAACTACAATTCATAATAAAAGTGCTAAACATTAAACTACAACAACTAAATAAAAAACAAATAAATAAACAACTTTACATGGGAGAAATTCCACTCGCTGACTGGCGGCGCTTCCCCTCGTGGTAGTAATACCTTCGGGATCCACCAGAACGCTAGCGGACGTCCACCGATAAACACCAAAGTGGCACAGGAATTGTACACTGAATTATGAAGTCAGGTGGTGTTTATATAGGGGGAGACCCGAAGCAATGTGGCTTGCAGAATCGATGTGGGATATTGCCCGAGTGCACTCGATCGCAGGTGCGCTCGATCGCGTGTCTAGTGCGCTCGATTGCAGATGCACTGAACTTCAAATATTTCGATGTGGGATGTTGACCATGCGCTCGTTTGTAAACAGGTGCGCTCGATCGCATATCTTGTGCAATCGATCGCAATGTCTCCTGAAGCTTCACATCTCCTGAAATGCTTCAATTTCTCCACAAACCTATAAAAATATACAAAACACAAGAAAGACGTAAAATAAAGTGAAATACTATTAACTAAGAGCATAAAAAATATAAGTTAAGGGTCTAAAATATGAAATATGTAAGACTCATCAAATACCCCCAAACTTATATTTTGCTAGTCCCTTAGCAAAACAAAATAAAAGACTCAATGAAAAACAAAGAACATAAAGATAAGTTCATCACTCATGGTATCCAAAAATTTAAGGAACACACATCACCATGATATTCATTCATGAGCAAGCTTAAAAAGATAAATCCATCTTCGCAATGAATAGAAATGTTAAAATCTAATTACTTACAAAAGGCAGGTCAAGACATCACAAGTCTGACACTGTGTAAAGTGAATTAGCATATAAAAGTGAAGCTTCCAAGCAACTCTAATGTGTAAGGTCTCCATGTCTCAAGATTCACCGAATTTCCCATCAAAATGAACGAAAAAGGCATAGTTTTTTTTTTTTTTATAATAAGGCACGGCTATGTTTAGTTCCCTTAAGCTTCTAATTGACCCATGTAGCGAGTGTTGAGTCAACGACTCCCAAACCAGATGGTTTTAGGGCATTAGGTGCACAGATACCCCTAAGGACTTACTAACTCGAGTAAAAAAGGCTACGAAAATAAACCGACCTTAATACTACCAAGCAAAATTTCACTTTTTGAAGTGAACACTCACTGCTTACTGAGACAAGAGGTCCAGTTACTCAGCAGAAAGTTGTAGTAATAATTTTTTTTTCTTTATGCCCAAGTGTTCATCCAACAAGTCATCCAGTTTCAATTAAGATAAGGAAAAATACACATTAAAATCACATGTCATACCTCACATAATTTGTGCTAATGTGCTCGTGTTAGATTATGTCAAACATGTGAATTCTCAAATGCCTAAGGTAAGTAACTAAATTTTAAAAATTTATCACCAGATCATGTGTTCAAAATGTTAAGCTCACCAATGACATCACATCACAGAAAATGTTAAGATCAACCAAAATTTCACGATAACATGAGCATGCATTTATCTCTACGACGAAAAGACAACAAATTAGGACAAAATGTGTGATGTATCTCCCATACCCCCAAACTTAAATTACACATTAACCCCAATGTGTGACTAATATGGAAAGAGCTGACCTGAGATATGGAGAACTAGCTGGACAGGGATGGCTCATAGCATACCCCCAAACTTGGACTGAAGTACGCTTTGTCCCTGAAGAATAAAAACTGGAAAACAAAAAAAACACTGGAAACAAACATTAATAATAAAAATGCGAAATAATAAATAAACAGAAAAGATAAGCTATGGGGTGCTTCCCATGAGCGCTAAGTTTAACGTCTTCAGCCAAACCCAACATTAGTAAACAGGCCCAACTAAGCGCTCCACCATTTGATCAATAAATGGAAATGAAAAATGATCAGCCCTAGTGGCAGCATTTAATTTACGGTAGTCTAGACACTTTCTCCATCTTGACTGCACTCGAGTTGGGACCAACTTGTCGTATTTATTTACTACCGTCAATTTAGCACGTTTGGGCACGACTGGAATCAGGCTCACCCACTTGCGATCAGAGATGGGATAAATGATCCCTGGCTCTAACAGCTTAATATCCTCTACCCTCACAACCTCTTGCATAGTAGGTTGAGCCTTCTTTGTGGCTCCCTCTATGGCTTGGCATTCTCCTCCAACTGTATCGTGTGTATTACCAACGAGGGGTTGATTCCCTTGACATCTTCAATAGTCCAACCTATAGCTTCCTTATGCTCTCTTAAGATGTCCAATAATTTCTCCTCTGGAGCATCACCCAAATCTAAAGCTATCATTATAGGCAAAGAATCTGTTGGACCTAGGAACTTATACTTAAGATTGTCCGGTAAAGGCTTAAGTTCCTTCTTGGGGGGTTCAGGTGTTGTGGTTTCCTCTGTCTCACTGATATTTAGAGGAGCAGACTCCAAAGTAGCATTTGCCTGCTCAATCAACTTATCTAAGCCCAAATCCTCTTCAAATTGAGCAAAGCATGCCTCCAGGGGGTCCTCAATATGTGATTCATCCATAGTCTCCTCCGTCTCACTGCTCTTTTGAGGATCAGACTCCAAAATGGCATTCACTTCCTCGAGTAACTTATCTAAGCCCAAGTCCTCTCCAAAGTGAGCAAAGCATGCCTCCAAAATGTCCTCAGACTTCCCTTCTTTCTTGGGCGCTTGTAGTCTCTCAGGGTAAGGCGCTTTAGGTAAAAACGACCTAGAGAGATCCTTAATAATAGATGTGGCGGTAGATGGCTCAGCATCTCTCTTTTCCTTATTGCCACTTTTTTGCCCTTGGTGCATAGTAGGGTTCTCTTCCACTTGATTGTGCACTTGTCTCCCAGACCTCAATGGGACAATTGATTGCACTTTTTCCTGCCAATGCATAGGAGTTAATAAATTTCCCACCGTAAACTGTTCCTTTGGGTTAGGATCAGTTTGACTGGGGAACGTTCATTCCTCTCCTTCACCCACGTAACTTGCGATTTGATCAATTTGACTTTCTAGTGTGGCAATCGCTTGGGTGTTTTCTATTGTTGCAATCATCACTTCACTCATAGATTGGGTAGTCGTTTTCATGAAATCATTGAGAGCGTCCTCCAATGACTGTGAAACCGACGCTGGCGCTTGAATGGGAGCTTGGTAAGCGAGTGATGGTGCTGGATAAGCTAAGTGACCATAACTTGGAATTGGTGGAGGAAATTCGGGAGGGTATTAATTGTGAGCATGATAAGGGTCTCCTCCCTGATTCTTTAGTTGGTTCTGCGTCCATGAAACATTAGAGTGGTCTCACCACCCTGCATTGTATGTTTCAGAGTAAGATCCATTTGATTGCCAACAACACTCATTAAAAGCATTCATTTGTTCCATGGGATACTCAGCAAAAGCCGACATTGATGGACAATTCTGTGCTAAATGCAGAGGACTAGCACAGATGGAACAGCTATCAACATTGAATGTGTTGGCAGCATTAAGAGACAGGCCGGTCATTTTAATGAAATCCTTGAGGGCGTCCTCTAAAGACTGTGAAACCGGCGCTGGATTCATCCACATTTTTTTTTTTAGTTTTTTAATTTTTCTAACTCTTTTTTTTATAACTAACTAGTAGAAAAATAAAATCAATTCAAACCAAAAATTTTCACAAACAAAACAATTCTCCGGCAACGGTGCCAAAAACTTGTTGTGAGTTTTAATTTACTTGCAAGCGCACGAGTCGTTTGCAGTATAGTGTTGTGCAAGTGCAATGTCGAATCCACAGGGAATTGCGTTGTGAAAATATATTTTTAATCTAAACAAACTTTATCTTAACCTAGTTCCGAATTGTGAATGATATTGCAAAATAAATTAAAACTAAACTAAGTTGATTTTAAAACTAATAATAAAAAGCACTAAGGTTTCCGAATTCACCCCACCAAAGTTAAGCATATATGTTCTAAAAATATAGCCTATCAAAACATTCCATGAATCCAACTATAAGACAAAAAACAAAGAATATCCCAACTAAACCAAAAGCATCCAATGTATCCGCTCTTAACAAATCACAAAGGAAATCCAATTTAATCGAAAAGCATTCAATGTATCCATCAGATGAAACACAAGGAATATCCAATAGAAAATTTAAACTCAATCAATTATAAGATTAACTCAAATAATTGACAGAACATTTATACTAAAAAATTGTCAGATTTGTACAAGCAAATCTAAACTACTACGCCAAACAATGGCGGGGCTTCATCTTCAACCTTAGCTAAAGAGTCTAGCCACTCATAACTATGAAACTACAATTCATAATAAAAGTGCTGAACATTAAACTACAACAACTAAATAAATAAACAACTTTACATGGGAGAAATTCCACTCGCTGACGGGCGGCGCTTTCCCTCGTGGTAGCAATACCTTCGGGATCCACTAGAATGCTAGCGGACGTCCACCGGTAAACACCAAAGTGGCACAGGAATTGTACACTGAATTATGAAGTCAGGCGGTATTTATATAGGGGGAGACCCGGAGCAATGTGGCTTGTAGAATCGATGTGGGATACTGCCCGAGTGCGCTCGATCGCAGTATGTTGCGATCGATCGCAGGTGCACTCGATCGCGTGTCTGGTGCGCTCGATCGCAGATGCACTGAACTTCAAATATTTCGATGTGGGATGTTGACCATGCGCTCGTTCGTAGGCAGGTGCGCTTGAGCGCAGGTGCGCTGGATCGCAATGTCTCCTGAAGCTTCACATCTCCTGAAATGCTTCAATTTCTCGACAAACCTGTAAAAATACACAAAACACAAGAAAGACGTAAAATAAAGTAAAATACTACTAACTAAGAGCATAACAAATATAAGTTAAGGGTCTAAAATATGCAATATTTAAGACTCATCAGTACAAATGTAACGTAAGAATTCCTATTGATAACCAGTAAAATGTCAATTAGGAATTTCTTAATCGAGTTAGTTCGGTGTACCTGTTCTCTAACAAATACCAACATAACTTGTTTTAGTTTCTCATACGCTAGTGACTGTGAGATCAATCACCCCATCTCCTCAAGGAAACATAGTATGTACTAATCTATCCAGATTCACTAATGCTCTTCTTAGTGACCCTATGATTATGAACATTTAAGAATAAAGCTTAAGGAAATACATATCGCAAGCACGATCTCATTATGATGCTTATTTCCATTTCGCTTATTCTATATATGCTTTATAATTTAATGCACATGCAATGATTTATAATGAACATGATAAATTAGATGATTATCATTTATTATCAATAAATAAATAAGATCAATTTACAAGTAATATGCTCATAGCATCAAATGTTATTAGCATGTAGTTCATAATACACTGCAATAATGAATTTGAAATTCATTAAAGAATTGAGTTACTACTTAACTCTGCATCCATACTAAAATGAGCCAGTCTAATTGCTCAATATAGTTGATCATCTTTAATCCCTGCTTATGGACTAATGATCATTCAGGCATCCTAGCCCCAAAGCGGATATGTTCAGCGTACAACTCTTGTAAATGAAACAATGTTTCATAAGTAATTTTTTTCTTGTCATATTGCTTCTATATCTCATTAGACATAGATGTTGGCATATAGTGCCTAGCCCACATGTCATCCTTTTTACCACTTCTTATAAGTAGCGACCTCTTCTTCTAGAACATTCTCAACAACAATTGCTGGAAGTGACTTCTCAAGAAACTAGGTCATTTTTCTAAATTGAGAACGATTTTCAAATTCCTTAGCCAATATAGAAGATTAGACTAGTCAATCTGATTGTATTAAGTATACATGATAGTGGGTTTAGTTATTGTAATATACGATGTAACAGTAGATAAAACCAGGGTTTATTCATATTATTAACTACAATGAAGATTTGGTCTTTAATCTAAATGGTACTGATGAGTGCCAAATATTGCATATTTTGGCCCCCTAATTTACATTTGTTAGCTTAGGAATTTGTTACTTTGAGTTGTTTTCGTTGTTTTTCAGGTTTACAAGCACTGGGAAAGGAGTTTCACTAAAACTGCCAGAATTGCCCGTACAGATCAATCATCTTTGAAAATTAAACTGTATTGATTCAAGAAGAACCAGGATATGAGCCATATATGCTTAGAAAGATCCAGAAGTCTATTTTCTGGAGAATTTTACGGCTCGTAAAAATGATTTTTCTACAGAAAGTTATGGCCGTTTTAGTAGACAAAGGTCAGGCTGTGTGGGCTGTGCGGGATTTCAGCGTGAACAGAAGTTTTGAAGGGCATGTGAAGACTTAAATCCAACATCCCACATCGGTTGGAAACACATTTCTATATCCCACATCCCACATCGGATTGGAAACACATTCCACTTGTGGTATTTGCCTATATAAGACCCACTCAACTTCATCATTTAGTGTACAATTCCTGAGCCACTTTGGTGTTTACCGGTGGACATCCGTCAGCATTCTGGTGGATCCCGAAGGCATTGCTACCACAAGGGGAAGTGCCGCCCGTCAGCGAGTGGAATTTCCCCCATGTAAAGTTGTTTATTTATTTCTTTATATTCAATTGTTTTAGTTTAAATGTTTAGCACTTTTTATTATAGTTTTATTGTTATGAGTGGCTAGACTCTTCAGCTAAGGTTGAAGATGAAGCCCCGCCGTTGTTTGGCGTAGTAGTTCAGATTTGCTTGTACAAATCTGACAATTTTTAGTATAAATGTTCTGTCAATTATTTGAGTTAATCTTATAATTGATTGAGTTTAAATTGTCTGTTGGATTTTCTTTGTGTTTCATCTGATGGATACATTGAATGCTTTTCGATTAAATTGGATTCCCTTTGTAATTTGTTAAAAGCGGATACATTGGGTGCTTTTGGTTTAGTTGGGATATTCTTTGTTTTTTGTCTTATAGTTGGATTCATTGAATGTTTTGATAGGCTATATTTTTAGAACATGTATGCTTAACTTCGGTGGGGTGGATTCGGAAACTTTAGTGCTTTTTATTATTAGATTTTAAATCAATTTAATTTAGTTTTAATTTATTTTGTAATATCATTCTGAAATTTGGAACTAGGTTAAGATAAAGTTAGTTTAGATTAAAAATTATATTTTCACAACACAATTCCCTGTGGATTCGACCTCGCACTTGCACACACTATATTGCAAACGACTCGTGCGCTTGCGAGTAATTTAAAACTCACAACAAGTTTTTGGCGCCGTTGCCGGGGAGTTGTTTTGTTTGTGAAAATTTTTTTTCTGAATTGATTTTATTTTTCTACTAGTTAATTTAATTTTTTTTAAAAAAAAGAAAAAAAGAATTTGTTTGCTTTATTCTGTTGTTTCTGCTGGTTAGTATCTCATTATTTTTCTGTTAGTGTATGCTTGGTCGGAGATCCTTGAACTTAGATTTGACACATTTAGATCCCTATTTAGAAAGAACTCTTAGGAGGCAGAAAAGAGCACTAGTTGAGGGAGAGACTGTTGAGATGGGAGAAAATTTTAATCATCCTGAACATGTAGAGCAACCTAGAGCTTGGAACGTGGACTCCACTACATCCCTTAGGGATTTGTTCGCACCCGTTGCGACTAACTCATCTTCCTGCATAGTGTTGCCACCAACCAATTCCACACACTTTGATTTGAAGCCACATGTTATCCAACTCCTACCCTCATTCCATGCCTTAGATCTTGAAAATCCTTATAGTCATGTGAAGAAGTTCAAAGAAATTTGTGCTACATTCAAATTCCAGAACTTCTCTGAGGAGTCAGTCCATCTTCGACTCTTCCCTTTCTCCCTTCACGATAGAGCTAGGGCGTGGTTGGACTCCAACACGTCCGGGTCTATTACATCTTGGGAAAACCTGCTTAGCAAATTTTACCATAAGTTTTTCCCAATGTCTAGAGTGAATGAGTGTCGAAAGGAGATTAGTTCTTTCACTCAGGACGAGGATGAGAAGTTCTCTGAAAGCTGGGAGCGCTTTAAAGAGTTACTGATCAGATGCCCTCCACATGGATATGAGAAGTGGAGACTCGTTCAATTATTCTACCAAGGGTTGACTCAACCCAACCGTAGTATGATAGAGTCTATGAATGGGGGGGCATTCTTGAGTCTGACAGGAGACGAAGCATATATGGCGTTGGACAAGTTGTCCGACAACTCACAGCAGTGGGATTTTTCAAGCTATCGAGATAAGTCCATTCGTGCTCCTAAGAGGGGAGGCATCTATGAGGTCAGAGAGGACGCTGATTTGAGGATAAAGTTAGATGCCCTCACCAAGAAGATTGACGCTCTCACTGTGAGCCAATCCATCAATGCTGCCAACACATTCAATGTTGAAAGCTGTTCCATCTGTGCTAGTCCCATGCATCTAGCACAGAATTGCCCATCAATGCCAGCTTGTGCCGAGTATCCTATGGAACAAGTAAACGCTTTTAATGACTTTCGAAGGCAGTCAAATGGATTATACTCCGAGACGTACAATCCAGGGTGGCGGAACCACCCAAATTTTTCATGGAGGCAGAACCAACCAATGAATCAGGGAGGATCCTCTCATCATGCTCAAAATCAATATCCTCCCGGATTTGCCCCACAAATTCCTAATCATGGTCGTTCTGCCCATCCAGCACCTTCACCTGCTTACCATGCACCCGCTCAAACACCAGCGCCAGTTTCACAGTCGCTAGAGGACACCCTTAAGGAATTCATGAAGGCGACTAGCCAAAATATGAGCGATGTGAGGAGTGCAACAATGGTAAACACCCAAGCAATTGCCAAGCTGGAGAGTCAAATAGGGCAAATTGCAAGTCACTTGGGTGAGAGAGAGAAAGGAAAGTTCCCCAGTCAGCCCGTGCAAAACCCAAAAGGACAATTTATGGTTGAGAGTTCATCAACTCCTACGCACGGGGAGGAACAAGTACAGTCGATTGTCACACTGAGGTCTGGGAGATAAGTGGACAATCGAGTGGAAGAGAGCCCTGCTATGCAGCAAGGGCAAGGGAGTGGCAACACAGAGAAGAGAGATGCTGAGCCATCTACAGCCACACCTACTGAGAAAGACCCTCCTAGGTCGTTTGTACCTAGAGCACCCTACCCCGAGAGATTACAAGCGCCCAAGAAAGGAGGGAAGTATGAAGAAATTCTGGAGGTATTCAAGCAAGTCCATATCAATATCCCATTTTTGGATGCCATCCATCAAGTGCCATCATATGCCAAGTTTTTAAAGGACTTGGTCACTATCAAGAGGAGGACGAATGTCCCAAAGAAGGCATTTTTGACCGAGCAGGTCAGTTCAATCCTTCAGTGCAAGCTACCCATCAAGTATAAGGACCCGGGGTGTCCTACCATCTCTTGCACGATAGGAGTCAGCCATATTGAGAGGGCCCTTTTGGATCTAGGGGCGAGTGTGAATCTTCTACCCTACTCAGTCTATGTGCAGTTGGGGTTAGGAGAATTAAAGCCCACATCCACGACGCTTCGATTGGCTGACAGGTTAGTGAAAAGACCACGGGGGATAGTTGAGGACGTTTTAATAAAAGTGGATAAGTTCTATTTTCCCGTGGATTTTATTGTGCTTGACACAGAGCCGGTTCAGAATGTAGGGATTCAAATACCGGTGATTCTAGGGCGACCATTCTTAGCCACGACTAACGCCCTAATCAATTGTAGGACAGGGGAGATGAAGAGCTCCTTCGGAAATATGACAGTGGAGTTGAACATTTTTGATATCACTAGGCAACCACTGGAATATGATGAAATGAGAGATGTGTGCTTGATAGAGGAGATTCTTGAGGATACTGTGGATGAATCAAGCATTAAGGATCCCATGGAGGCATGCTTTGCTCACTTTGGAGAGGACTTGGGTTTAGATAAGTTACTCGAGGAAGTAAATGCCATTTTGGAGACTGATCCTCAAGAAAGCAAGGAGGAGGAGGAGAAGGTGTCACCCGAACCTCAACAGAAGGAACTTAAGCCTTTACCAGATAATCTTAAGTATAAGTTCCTGGGTCCAGCATACTATTTGTCTGTGATAATAGCTTCAGATTTGGGAGAAGCTCAAGAGGAGAAATTATTAGATGTTTTAAGAGAGCACAAGGAAGCTATCGGCTGGACCATTGAGGATATTAAGGGAATCAGCCCCTCGGTGGTGATGCACAGGATACACTTGGAGGAAGATGCTAAGCCATCGAGGGAGCCGCAAAGAAGGCTCAACCTTGCTATGCAAGAGGTTGTGAGAGCAGAGGTTATTAAGCTGTTAGATGCAGGGATCATTTATCCCATCTCTGATAGCAAGTGGGTGAGCCCCATTCATGTCGTGCCCAAGCGAGCTGGGTTAACGGTAGTAAAAAATAAGGACGATGAGTTGGTGCCAACTCGTGTGCAGTCTGGGTGGAGAGTGTGTATAGACTACCGTAAGCTGAACAGTGCCACAAGGAAGGATCACTTTTCACTTCCATTTATTGATCAGATGGTGGAGCGTTTGGCTGGGCACGAGTATTATTGTTTTTTGGATGGTTATTATGGATATAACCAGGTCCCCGTGGACCCCAAAGATCAGGAGAAGACGACATTTACCTGTCCTTTTGGGACCTTCGCCTACCATCGCATGCCCTTTGGGTTATGCAATGCACCCGCCACTTTTCAGTGGTGCATGGTCAGTATATTCTCTGACATGGTAGAGCGGTTCTTGGAGATTTTCATGGACGACTTCTCCATCTTCGGTTCAACATTTGAGGAGTGCCTGCACCGTCTCTCGTTGGTTTTGGTACAGTGCAAGGAGAAGAACCTGGTGCTTAATTGGGAGAAGTGCCATTTTATGGTCAAGCAAGGAATTGTACTGGGGCATATCGTATCTCATCGAGGGATTGAGGTCGATAAAGCGAAGGTGGATTTGATTTCCAGCCTTCCACCCCCACGTACGGTGAAAGAGGTTCGATCTTTTCTAGGCCATGCAGGTTTCTATAGGCGATTTATCCAGAATTTCAGCAAGATCGCCAGGCCCTTGTGCAAGTTATTGCAAAAAAATGCCCCATTTCTATTTGATGAGGATTGTAAGAAAGCATTTGGGGATCTGAAGAAAATTCTGACGTCCACACCCATTATTCAGCCACCTAACTGGGATGTGCCTTTTGAGATTATGTGTGACGCATCAGACTATGCTGTTGGAGCTGTTTTGGGGCAGCGTGTTGATAAACTTCCCCATGCTATCTATTATGCAAGTCGAACTCTAAATGATGCACAACTCAATTATTCTACCACTGAGAAGGAGTTGCTTGCAGTCGTTTTTGCATTAGACAAGTTCAGATCCTACTTGTTAGGATCTAAAGTCATTATCTACTCGGACCATGCTGCATTTAAGTATATTTTCTCTAAAAAAGATGCTAAATCTCGTCTTATCCGATGGATCTTGCTACTTCAAGAGTTCGACATTGAGATTCAGGATAAGAAAGGTTCGGAAAATGTGGTGGCGGACCATTTGTCCAGATTGATTGTGGAATTCAGTGAGGCTGCCACTCCCATTTCTGAGACCTTTCCTGATGAGCAATTGATGCACATTGCTCACAGTCCCGCACCATGGTTTGCTGACATAGTGAACTATCTTGTCACCGGACACATGCCCTTGCATTGGGGGAGGCAAGATAAATCAAAATTTTTGGCCATGGTAAAACACTTTTTCTGGGACGATCCTTACCTGTTCAAGTATTGTCCTGATCATATCATTAGACGGTGTATTCCTGAGCATGACTAATCTAATGTCATCGCCTTTGTCATGATCATGCATGTGGAGGCCATTTTAGTGCTAAAAAGACCGCTGCAAAGATTTTGCAGTGTGGATTTTGTTGGCCTACCCTTTTCCGGGACTCTCACACCTACTGTATATCTTGTGAGCGTTGCCAAAAGCTAGGGAGTCTTTCTAGGAGAAATATGATGCCCCTCAACCCTATTCTGATTGTTGAGAGTTTTGATGTGTGGGGCATTGATTTCATGGGACCATTCCCAAACTCCTTTGGCTACCTATACATTCTAGTTGCTGTAGAGTATCTGTCCAAGTGGGTGGAGGCTGTTGCATGCAAGACCAATGACCACTGAGTTGTGGTCCAGTTCTTGAAAGACACTATTTTTGCTCGTTTTGGTACGCCTCGAGCAATCATAAGTGATGGAGGTAAGCACTTTTGTAACAAGATCTTTGAGCAGTTGATGAAGAAATATTGTATCACGCACAAAGTTGCCACCCCATATCACCCACAGACAAGTGGTTAAGTGGAAATTTCAAATCGCGAGATCAAACATATTTTGGAAAAGACTGTGAACCCTACTAGAAAGGATTGGTCTCTGCGATTGACGGATGCACTGTGGGCATATCGGACAGCCTTCAAGACGCCAATTGGCATGTCTCCCTATCGCATTGTATACAGAAAGGCATGTCACCTTCCGGTTGAATTAGAGCATCGTACGTATTGGGCTGTCAAGCAACTAAATTTTAATCTTTCCAAGGCTGGCTCACAACGAAAGCTCCAACTCAATGAATTGGAGGAGCTGCGGAATGATGCATATGAGTGTGCCCGATCATACAAAGCACAAATGAAGAAGACTCATGACCAAAATATTTTGAGACGAGCTTTTGAGCCGGGTCAGAGAGTTCTTCTTTATAATTCGCGCCTGCATCTTTTTCCAGGCAAGCTCAAATCCCGATGGTCAGGCCCGTTCATTATTCGATCGGTTTTTCCTCATGGGGCCATCGAGATTGAGGATCTTAAGAATGGTAATACTTTCAAGGTAAATGGACAGAGGCTAAAACCATTCTTAGAGTTGAGGAGTCCGGACATTGAGACGATACTGTTGGAGGATCCTAGTTACTCAGATTGAGTGTAGTATTCTAGGGAGAGTCTGGCTGAAGACGTTAAACTTAGTGCTCATGGGAGGCACCCCACAGCTTATCTTTTCTTTTGTTTATTTATTATTTCGCATATTTATGATTAATGTTTGTTTCCAGTATTTTTTGTTTTCCAGTTTTTATTTTTCAGGGACAAAGCGTACTTCAGTTCAAGTTTGGGGGTATGCTATGAGCCATACCAGTCCAGATAGTTCTCCATATCTCAGGTCAGCTCTTTCCATATTAGTCACACATTAGGGTCAATGTGTAATTTAAGTTTGGGGGTATGGGAGACACATCACACACTTTGTCCTAATTTGTTGTCTTTTCGTCATAGAGATAAATGCATGCTCATGTTATCGTGAAATTTTAGTTGATCTAAACATTTTCTGTGATGTGATGTCATTGGTGAGCTTAACATTTTGAACACATGATCTGGTGATAAATTTTTAAAATTTAGTTACTTACTTTAGGCATTTTGAGAATTCACATGTTTGATCTAATCTAACACGAGCACATTAGCACAAATTATGTGAGGTATGACATGTGATTTTAATGTGTATTTTTCCTTATCTTAACTGAAACTGGATGACTTGTTGGATGAACTCTTGGGCATAGGAAAATATAAAAAAAAAAATTTATCAATAAACTTTTCGCTGAGTAACTGGACCTCTTGCCTCAGTAAGCAGTGAGTGTTCACGTCAAAAGGTGGAATTTTGCTTGGTAATATTAAGGTCGGTTTAATTTCGTAGCCTTTTTTACTCGAGTTAGTAAGTCCTTAGGGGTGTCTTTACACCTAATGCCCTAAAACCACCTGGTTTGGGAGTCATTGACTTAACACTCGCTACATGGGTCAATTAGAAAGCTTAAGGGAACTAAACATAGCCGTGCCTTATTAAAAAAAAAAAAATACTATGCCTTTGTCGTTCATTTTTGATGGGAAATTCGGTGTATCTTGAGACATGGAGACCTTACACATTAGAGTTACTTGGAAGCTTCATTTTTATATGCTAATTCACCTTACACTGATTCAAGCTTGTGATGCCTTATCCTGCCTTTTGTAAGTAATTAGATTTTAACATTTCTATTCATTGCGAAGATAGGTTTACCTTTTTAAGCTTGCTTATGAATGAATATCATGGTGATGTGTGCTCCTTAAATTTTTGGATACCATGAGTGATGACTTTATCTTTATGTTCTTTATTTTTCATTGAGTCTTTTATTTTGTTTTGCTAAGGGACTAGCAAATTGTAAGTTTGGGGGTATTTGATGAGTGCCAAATATTGCATATTTTGGCCCTCTAATTTACATTTGTTAGCTTAGGAATTTGTTACTTTGAGTTATTTTCGTTGTTTTTCAGGTTTACAAGCACTGGGAAAGGAGTTTCACTAGAATTGCCCGTACAGATCAATCATCTTTGAAAATTAAACTGTATTGATTCAAGAAGAACTAGGATATGAACCATATATGCTTAGAAAGATCCAGAAGTCTATTTTCTGGAGAATTTTACGGCTCGTAAAAATGATTTTTCTACAGAAAGTTATGGCCGTTTTAGTAGACAAAGGTCAGGCTGTGTGGGCTGTGCGGGATTTCAGCGTGAACAGAAGTTTTGAAGGGCATGTGAAGACTTAAATCCAACATCCCACATTGGTTGGAAACACATTTCTATATCCCACATCCCACATCGGATTGGAAACACATTCCACTTGTGGTATTTGCCTATATAAGACCCACTCCACTTCATCATTCAGTGTACAATTCCTGAGCCACTTTGGTGTTTACCGGTGGACATCCGTCAGCATTCTGGTGGATCCCGAAGGCATTGCTACCACGAGGGGAAGCGCCACCCGTCAGCGAGTGGAATTTCTCCCATGTAAAGTTGTTTATTTATTTCTTTATATTCAATTGTTTTAGTTTAAATGTTTAGCACTTTTTATTATAGTTTTATTGTTATGAGTGGCTAGACTCTTCAGCTAAGGTTGAAGATGAAGCCCCGCCGTTGTTTGGCATAGTAGTTCAGATTTGCTTGTACAAATCTGACAATTTTTAGTATAAATGTTCAGTCAATTATTTGAGTTAATCTTATAATTGATTGAGTTTAAAATGTCTGTTGGATTTTCTTTGTGTTTCATCTGATGGATACATTGAATGCTTTTCAATTAAATTGGATTCCCTTTGTAATTTGTTAAAAGCGGATACATTGGGTACTTTTGGTTTAGTTGGGATATTCTTTGTTTTTTGTCTTATAGTTGGATTCATTGAATGTTTTGATAGGCTATATTTTTAGAACATGTATGCTTAACTTCGGTGGGGTGGATTCGAAAACCTTAGTGCTTTTTATTATTAGATTTTAAATCAATTTAATTTAGTTTTAATTTATTTTGTAATATCATTCTGAAATTTGGAACTATGTTAAGATAAAGTTAGTTTAGATTAAAAATTATATTTTCACAACACAATTCCCTGTGGATTCGACCTCGCACTTGCACACACTATATTGCAAACGACTCGTGCGCTTGCGAGTAATTTAAAACTCACAACAGGTACTTCCCACTATTTTTTTTTTCCGATAACCTTTAATGTGGAAAGCGAAAAACCCATTTGGAAGGTTTCTGTGTGGGGATCAGGATCCTATCACTTGTACATTAAGCTTTATGGTGACACAACAAACTAATATTTTACTTGATAGGTACATAACTTTTATCATTTGCATCTTATACAATTTCCAATCATAATTTAGCTTCTTAAATGTATATGACCTTGTGGTGACATAACAAATCATATCAACTTTAGTTAAGTTAAATCCATCATTCCTCATTTGTAAATTAGTGAAATAACCCATGTGGTGACACAACCAAGTTATATCATTTGTTTACCTCGTGTACATCACATGTTTTAATAAACAATATAATTTTCCTATAGGTGTAAACCTTGTGGTGATAGAACAAATTTACACACATAAGAAACTTTGCATATTGTTTATAATAGTTGAAGGCTATGTTATAACTTAATATTAAAATATTTATGTGTGAGGGATTTAGGTTTTTACGTTTAGATCTCATCATTTAACATGCATCAAACGCATTTAATAAGCATATAATCTAATTACATGCATAACATAAATACATCACATGCATATATATTAACCTAAGTGGGTGAAATTGAATTTTCTAATAGTGATTTACTTGAGCTAATAAAGTAAATTACTTGGTCAAACCCTAGGTAATTATTACATGAATATATTTCATACATTAATGAGTCTTCAACCTTCAAATAGCCAATCATGCTTCCTTGTGTACTCCTTGATTCACCTTAATAAAATCCTACCTAACTCTAAGTAACTTTATATATATATATAAGAAATCTTGACCAGAAGTCAAGGGGAATTGCATTTAAGGGAGATAGAAATTTACATTAAGAGAAATAAGAGAAGGAAAAGTATGCAAACCCCATTTAGAATTGGATAACCAAAAGTAATACCAAAAATTTAACCAATTAATAAGGTTTAGATTCAATATTCATTCACTCATACAATAAAATTGCATAAATAAATAATAACAATTCTATTCTAGTTATGACTATTATTTCATAGATCGCATTCTTATTCCCATTAGATTCTATAAACTTTTCTTAATCCTATTCCAAACAGGATTAAGATTCCTTAATTATTAGACTGCATTCCTAATATCATTATATTTTAGGAACTTTCCTTAATTCGATTTCAAACAGGATTAAGAATTCTTATTCATTGTAATTTATAATTCCAGTGTGATAAGGATTTTGGAGTTTCAATTCCTATTCAAACTCAAATTTCTTTAAACTTTAATTCAATAATTAAGAAAAAATCTTAATTAACCAAATATAATTTTAATAATAAAAAATAACATATTTAGTTGAATTAAATATCAGATTTTGAATTCCAATTCAAAACGAATTCTAAATCTAAAGAATAAGCAAAAACTTGCAATTTTGAAAGAACAAAATCTATTTTTTTTTCTGATTTGAATACTATTTGGTTTTTTAATTATAGATTATAAAGTACATTGAATTCTAAAGAAAAATTAGTTTCATATAAAACTAGACTTCTGTATCTTTCCAACGCCTCTAAAATCTCTGCAATCCAATTTAAAATGTGTAAATCACACTAGTTTGAAGTTGGACTAGAACATCTGTTTTACTCAAGGTTTTTTTAAGCGATTTTCATCCCAAAGCAATTTTTCTTTAGTGTAAAATCATATCCTCATCGTAAATTTTTTTTTTGTTATCAATCTCTATTGATTTAATATATTTTAAAAACAATCCCTAATAGTTTTATCATCATCATATGACAATAATCAATTTAAGAATACATTCTTGAATTTTCTTAATCAGTGGTTTCATAAACCCCAATCTAACTTTTAGATTATCAATTTGCAATCTAAGGAATTTTTATATCATATATTTAAAACCATAATAAAAGAATTTAACTAATTCTAATAATCCACAGAGTTAGTCATTGTAAGTCTACAAGCATAGAATACGTGGTGGAAAATTAAAAATTTATGCCCATAGACTTAAATCTCAAGATAAATCTATATAAATCTATTAGAATGATGATTCAAATAATATTTTCATACAATGTTAGAGATTTTTTTACCTTTTGATGGAGATTCTTATTGATATTTGAAATGGATTCACCAATCATTCAAGTGTCCGACCTCTAAAAAATTCCACACGAGCAATCAAGAATAAGAATCTTCTTCTTCGATATGTCGAACACCGCTTAAAGAAGAACAAAACTCTGGGCGAATTCTCTATTGAGTTCTAGTTCTAAAATTTTCAGTTTTTTTTTTTTGTGAAAGAGAAATCAAAATTTTTTTTTTTAATATCCACAACAATTTTGTTATGTTATATTTAGGTTTCCATAAAATTGAGACTTTATATACTGCTCTTATTCTTAAGAGCATTAGGATTTCTAAAATTATAATTAAACACTTAAAAATCTCTCTCTTAGACTACAGAGGAGATAAAACACATGAATAGGATAATATATGAATCGACAATTGATTACATCATGTATGCCACGTTATATAAGAGACCTGATGTCGCATATGCTCTAAGTGTTACAAACAAATTTCAGTCCAATCCACATGAGAGTCACCAGATAGATGTGAAAAACATTCTTAAGTTCTTGAGAAGAACCAAAGATTTGTTTCTCATATATGAGGAGAAGATTTGAAACTTGAGGGCTTCACAAACTCTAGTTTTTAAATTGATAAAGATGATAGTAAATCATTCTCGGGATATATGTTCACCTTAAATGGTTGAACATTGAGTTGGAAGAGTTCTAAGAAGAAACCACTACGGATTTAACCACAGAGGCCAAATACATTGTTGCATAAGAAGCTGCAATAGAGGTTGTTTAGATGAGAAAGTTCATCACTGAACTTGGAGTGGTTTTAGATAATGTCAATCTAGTAACTATTTACTATGATAACGATGGTATTATTGCGCAACCAAAGGAACCAAGACCGTTTCAAAAATCCAAGCATATTTTGAGGTGATTCTGTTTGATTAGAGAGATCATTGGAAGAGTCGATGTAAAGGTGGAGAGAGTTTCATTAATAGACAACATAGCAGATCCACTAATTAAGGTGATTTTCCAACAATAGTTAGATCGCCATTTTAAGAAGTTGGGCATGAGATATATGGGCAATCAGCTTTAGTGGAAGTGGGAGATTGATAGTAGTATGCCTTATAGGCCAACAGCATTTGATATTTCAGATATATTACTTGTAATTAATCTTATTCATTTATTGATAATAAAATATAAATAATGACAATTATCTTATTTATCATGTTCATTACAAATCACTGCATGTGTATTACATGATAAACGCCCATAGAATAAATACAATATAAATATGCACCATGATGAGATCATGCTAGTGAGATGTTTTTCCGTAAGCTTTATTCTCAAATGTTCCTAATTATAGGATCACTAAGAAAGGCATTAGTGAATCTGGATAGATTAGTATATACTATGTTTCCTCAAGGAGTTGAGGGTGATTGATCTCACGGCCACTAGTGTGTGAGACACTAAAACAAGTTATATAGGTGCTTGTTAGAGAATAGGTACACCAAACTAACTTGACTAAGAAATTCTTAATGGACATTTTATTGGTTGTCAATAGGAATTCTTATGTTGTAGTTGTATAAGTAATCATTGGACTCGAGGTACCATGGATATCTTGTGTATGAGTCATCATGCTTTGATGCTACCTAAATGTGATTCTTATCATAGGTTAAAAAAATGTAGTAATTGGGTATGACCACTTATGCATGGAGGTATGTGACTGTCCAACAAAGGATCCATCATTCTGAGTAAAAGAGGGAGAATGTCCTATGTGATCTGATTAAGTCATAGCTTGGAAATTCCTTTACCAAGGTGGAGTGGAAATTAGAAAGAAATTTCTTATTTCACCATTTAAGCTATGGACTTGAGGTCGAGATACATGTGATTAAATAATTAAGACCTAACGGTAATTTCATGCCTTAGGTTCAATTAGGAGCATTGAATGATGGAATGATTGAATTGTTCTGCATCAATTCATATTTTCTAGGCAGTCATGACATCTTGCTAGATATCAATCTTTACTTGTAGAAGCCCTTAAGAATTAATTTTTAATTAAAGGGAGAATTAAAAGGAGTTTTAATTTGAACTAAAATTAAAAGGAGTTTTAATTAATTGGATAGCATCTAATTGTTACGTAAAAGTTAGGATCTACTACCAACGCGATATTGAACCTAAGGGGTCACACACAAATGGGTAATTGCAAGGTTAAGAAAAACTAATGGGCTAAGGGAGATATTTATAGGAATCAATTAAATTAGGGGTTTAATTGCAATTCTAGAGATCCTAAAGCTTTTAGGAGTAAATACTCTATATAAATGTTCTATTTGATAGAAACTCTAATGATTGATTACTGAATTTTTTTTTAGTCTCTCCCTCTCTCAAAAGTCAAAATTTCAAAGCTAGTATTTAGGGAATTTTCGGCTAGCCTTAGTCCTCCTATTCATGCGATGTTCAACATCTCGTAGAAATAGATCGTTGTTCTTAGTTGCTCGTATGGATACACTTAAAGGCCAGATGCTTAAACTACTTGTGAACTCTACATAGAATTCTCAACTGAAATCTTCATAAAGGTATAAATCTCTAACCTTGTATGGAGATGGATTATCATTCTAATATATTCGTCGAGAAATTCATGGGATTAAGTTTATTGGTATAGAAAATTTTTAAATTTTCGATGCATATCTATATTGGTAGACTTACAAAGAAGACCTATGATAATCTTGAGTTGAGTTTTGTCCATAGAGTCCTTGTTCATTTCCTCTCCGAAAATGGTCCTGCTCTTTAATGGGCCAGTCATTGAACAATTCTCTCCCACTAAGGGAATTCGGCAAGGTGATCCCTATGTTTTTCTTCTTTGTATGGAGGTGATCCCTATGTTTTTCTTCTTTGTATGGAGTTCTTCTCCCAATGAGTCATGCATACTTGTGCTGAGAAGAGCTGGAAGCCCATCAAAGTTTTAAGCCAAGGGTTAAATGTGTCTCACCTTTTCTTCGTATTGGTATTGCTTTCTTGGCTAACAATACCACTATGAGTAATGTCATTAATTCATTTTGTGACATGGCTGGCTTAAAGTTAAAAAAAGCAAGTCAAAGAGTTTTTTTCTCTAAGAATGTTAGATGTTTCCTTTCCTAACTAGATTGCCTCTAACCTTGAAATTTGTCCTACTGATAATGTTGTCTCTTACACTAGACTTTCCCATCCTTCACACTAGACCTACTAGACGCACCTTACAAAATCAAATCCAAGCTCTCGTGTTGGAAAAGTAAAATGCTATCTCTTGCAGGTAGAGCCACTTTGATCAAATCCACTACCTTGTCCATCTGTAGCCATGCCATGCAGGTGGGTCCGCTCCCTGATTATATCATAAAAGAAATTGACAAACTCAACAAGAATTTTCTTTGGGGATCTATTGAGGATAAAAAGAAACTCAATTTGGTTGCTTGGGACAAAGTCGCCAAACCTTAATTCCTAAGGCATCTTGGTACTAGAAAGGCAAGTTCTAAAAACAAAGTTTTGGTTACCGAACATCAATGAAACTTGCTTAATGACAATAAATCTCTTTGGTCTCGAATTCAATAATTCTTTTGGTTGGCTAGTCAGAATAGAGTCCCTTATAATGCCCATCTCCATCATATTCAATGGCAGATTTTTGTATAGAAAAGTGAGGGCCACGGTCCCCACAAAAATTTCAAGATTTTTTTTTCACACTATTGAACTAAAAAAATACATACAAAATATATTGTACATAATAATTTGTGGTTCTCTCAAAATAAAATGTTTAGAATATTAATATTCTAAATAATTTACATGTAAAAAATATACAAAAATTACAACACCAATACATACCTTCTTTTTTCTTCTTAATTTAATTAAATTATTCATATCTTTTAAAATTTGAGTAGTGTACTTATCCTTTTTAAGTTACCCATTATAAGTATTTGATGCTAGTTAAGTAAAATAGTATGGAAACTTAACATCAAAGATAACTTTAAGCATAGAAGACCTTATTCAATTTTTTTCCTTTTCTACTTCTTGGTTTTCAAATCTAAATATATACCCACAAAAAAGTTGTTTTGAGACATCATTTAATTTTGTAAGTAAATATTGAGTTTGTTTGTTTTTCTTTCTTTTTTTAAAGAAGTATGTTTCCAACTTAAGGATAAAACAATATAATTTTTTTTTTCAGTAAGATGACCCATTACAAATCAATTTAATAAAAAAAGTTTACATAATTTCATTCACTTAATAAATAAATAAAATTCTTATGAAAAATATGAAAATAAAATAGTAAATAAATTTTCATAAAAGTACATATTTTCTATGCGGCCCCCTAAAAAATATAGTTCAAGATTCGCCACTGATCATATTGTCATGTTCCCTTCCAATCTTTGCTCATCTTGTAACATATCTGTTGAAACTGTTATCCACCTGCTTAGAGACTGCCACACTTCTAAACAAATTTGGCTTGCCATTGACTCCATTGTTAGAATTGGTGCATATATCACGGGTCCAGATCTATAGAAACCCTAATTAAAGCGTCTTAAGTTGCTTATAAATATTCTTTTTGTACTGAGCACACATTGTAAAGAGAGATTTGTGAGTTTGATTATAGTGAAACTTCTGGCAGGATGTAGCCCTATTCTGGGGTGAACCTAGGTATATCGTGCATTATTTTCTTTTTGTTTATTATTCGTGTGATTGACAGGTCTCGAATCATTCATACATTTCCATCAACTTTTTCGACATTCTCTTCTTGCCTTGGATTCTGTATAACACTTCTCCGTACTCAAATCAACTTCTAGTCTCCCTTGGTGCTTGCCATTTTCTTTTAATTGTTGGTATGTTTGGCGTGGGAGAAACAAATTCATTTTTTAAACTCAAAACCCGAACACATAACTTTAAAAGCCATTTTAGTTCTATTATGGACAGAGCATGGGAATGGTTTGCCCTTTTCTGGTAAGCTTGATAACCAAGTGAAATAGAAACAAGCAAATTGGATGGTCTCCTCTTCCTCGGGGTTTTGTTATACTCAACATTGAAAAATCGATGTAAAGAAATATGGTCAGAGCTGGTGCTAATGGCTTGTTAAAGACTACCAAAGAAACTGGATCAGGGGGTTTAGTGTTAATATATTGGTAGATGGAACAGTCTTGTAGCTGAGGTTTGGGGTCTTAAATATGGTCTAGACATGGCTGCCAATATAGGTTACAACTCCATTGAAATAGAGCTTGGTTTGAAAGCTTCTGTTGATTTGTTCATGATGTCTAGAAATGATTATCACCCTCATAATCCCTATATTATATGGACTCTTCACTTTATTTTGTCATACTCGTGTCGAACTTTTGACACTCGGACAAGAATATGACGATTGAACATTCCAAATTAATTTTTTTTTAAAAAAACTACTAAAAATAGACGAGTCCGACACTCGAATTCATATTTGTATCTGACACTCATGCTATAGTTCAAGGAACATAACTTAATCATTTACTTGATGATTGCAGATGTGTACCGTGAAGCTAATTTTTATGCTGATGGATTAGTTAAACATGACTGCTCGCTTGGGACGAACATGCTAGCTATGTCTCTCTTTGCAGATAAAATGAGAATTGTGTTTCTCAAATTTTTGTATTAACATTTTGATACTCTGCCAATTTATTTCTTAAAAAAAATAGAAAAATTTATCTCTAAAAAAATAGAAAAACAGAAATATAGACTCATACAGGCCCAAATTTATTTATTTATTTTTTAAATTGAAGTGAGAATTTGAATGTCAGAAATCCTCATTTTCTTTTTACTTTCGATCTGATTGCTCTCCTTCTTAAGGCCCATAAAATTATTATCAAAAGAATCCCAGCTCAGAAAGTGATTGTACTTCTTTCTAACTCTCTCTCAGATAGGAGCACTAGATGAAGAAGCCCAGCCCAAAGATGGAGTCCTCTCTAATTCTCTTCATCGTTAGGGTTTCCTGAGTAGAAAATAGACGATCTGAACAGCGCTGCGCCGCCGCCTACTGATAAGGCAAGCCTCTCAACCTCTTCAATTCCTTTTCTATCTTATTACGAATTCAATTTTCGAAGGAAACCCATCGAAAGTAGTATCATTTCCAAGCAAAACTAATTATTTTTTAATCATTTTTCTGGACACGGAAATACGGAGCGTATACGATACACACCTGGCCGTATCAGATACCGGTACCGAATCGATAAAGGATTATACCATTTCCTACTTTTGATTTCGGGCTACTGCTGAGCCTGTCATGCAGTTGATTGTTTTAATTTATAAAAAAAATATGCCATTCGTGAAGTTTTGGTGCAAAAACGATAACTTACTATTTTATCCAAAAATGAGTAATTTATAAAAATATTAATTATCCAAAGTGATTTAAATTTGAATTTTAATTTGATGGAACTTCTTCTCAGTCTATATTGCGTTCTCAAGAGTCAGATTCAAATATATAGCTCAATGCTTTCGAATTTTCTGTTCTGTTGCTTGCACCTTATGTTGAAACTAATCGTTTTAATGTTCTTAACTAAGATATGCGCGATGATTCTTTTGGCTGTTCTCAGTTCCATCATGAGATAGGTATTACGGGAAAATAATGGCGTCTAAAGGTCCAACGTCTAAGCTTGATCATGAGACAAGAGCTAGACGCCAAAAGGTTAGTTCGTGAATTTTTTTATAGGTTTTTCTTTTTTCTTTAATCTTGTTTTTCATGTGTTATAATCCTTCATGTTTACTGGGTTTGTTCCTTAATTAATACGAAATGTGTAGTTTTCGTGGTCTGAGTGGAACTCTTATTGGTTGGAGAAAGTATGAGAATAAGGAAAGAGAGAAGAAAGAGAATTAAAAATGGTTCTTAAGCAAACGAATTAATTTCCTTTCACTGTCCCTAATTTTTCTGGGAGATACAAAGTAAGGGTTTATGCTGTTGTGCTGTTTAAATTCTATTTTGGTCACTAAAGTCTGTGTGGCCTGAAGTTGTATCATTGTTTCTTGGCTTCTAAGCTTTCTTCTGGTTACACATGGTATCTAGAAGCAAAATTTTCTAAATGGAGAGCATGATAAGTTGTATATAATTTACCGCAAAATACCATTTGAATAGGAAATAGTATTCCTTTTAGATTATTAGATTCGCTTAAAAGAAAGTCAAGGAGTTTGTAACGGCTAACAGTTGGAGTTGAATTGTGTTGTGGCTTCCACATTTATTCCAAAGTCTGTTCATCTAGAACTGATACTAAGTTTTTGACCTTTGTAGAGCATATGGTCAATATATTAATGAAGAAGAAAGCGTATTTTTCCACTGATCCATACCTCAAAAGTTGATCTCTGAGTTAGAAGTATGTTTCCTGTTTGAAGAACAAAATCTGGAAGATAATTTTGAACTAGCTAGCTACAATTTATGCCGTTTCTCCCTTTTTCTCTTTGATAAGCAAGAGTATAGTATTAAAAGGGCACCAGGGGGTGCCACCCCTGTACAAATCAACCGTCTATAGGATAGTGTTTCTATGAAATTTGCAAAATGAATCTCATTTAATTTTTTTTCCCTCTAGGCAAAAAACAAGTGTTGTTAAGCCACCATTTTTAAGAGAATAGCTCAACCTTTCCACCCCATTAAAAGCTCTCATATTCCTTTCTAACCAAGCCAACCACCAAATGGAGACAGAGATAAAGACGATGATTTTGTTCCTTTCTGTTGATTTGATGTTTTTTGAGTACAATTTCTTCATTTTCTCATGACAATGTGTTGGGACAGAGATATTTTGCTTTTTGTATCTTTACTCTGAATGGAAGCCGGATTTGAGGTCAAAAGGAGCTGTAATTTTGGCCTCCCCAACTGACTGAATGGTCAGTGTTCTCATACCATTGGCTCTGTCCCCTATATAAGTTTGGGTTTATTCCCCTTGACCTAATGGATGTGTGACCTAGTGCCATATCAAAAGGAAAACGACCTGTAAGTGTGCTGTAGTGACCTTAAAATTGATTTGGAACTGTGCTCTAGCAAGAGAGCTTTGTAAATGGCTTAGATTTAGTAGATTTTGTGGAGTTTCTCTCTTATAGATAGCCTTGCATATGGGTTGCACCCCCTTGGTGCTTTCTTATTAATACAATTTTTACTTATAAAAAAAGAAAAAGAGTGCTTTGGCTTTTGTCTTGTGTGAAGTGGAAGCATGGGTGCTATTCTAGTAAATCTACAGTCTCTGTTTACTGGTATGTAACAGAAATGAGTCTATAGTATATTTTATAGTGGTGGTGGTGGATAGGTCTTGAGCTATTGACCTTTGTGAGTATGTTAGTTGGATGAGTACTCGAAAAGAACCATGGAGAAGCTTACTTTTCTATAGTGGAGGATTTGGTTGAGATTACGAGATGCATAAATTTTTGTGATTGTTATCGCATGACCCTCTTTTGAGGATATTATCTCACACTGTTGATGTCTGAGCTATTTTGCTGTGGTGGTCGAGTTGTGGAGTAACTAAAAAGCCATCACCATCTTAATTCCAAGGGGTTTATTTAGTAGTCATGTCATTTGGAGATAATAAAAGTGGATAATTGGTGCAATGAAGATCGGGTGCTTGGATTTCTGTTATTGTAACCTGCTGATGCTTGATGTGTATATTTATAGCTTATATATTTGCATTGACACACAAACTCAGCTTGTTCCCAATCCTCCCATTAGACTACACTTCCATCACTTTCTTTCTAGCCTCTTGTTCAGTATGTTCCATAAAATGGTTTGCCACATTCTTCTGTCAGTCAAGTCCAGCAGATGGAAAAATTGGAGAATTTACTTGGCAGCAGCTTGTCTTTGAATTTAAAATCGTTGTGGCACTTTGTTCTAATGAGCTCTAATGAAGGCAAGGCGAATAGTAATGCCCAGTTCAAATTACTATATTGCTGAAGGAATCTATTGTGTATAAATTTGCATTGGGAACACCGTGGTCACAGCTTGGACACACCTTAGGAACACCTCATATAACCGTTAAACATAAATTTTGGTGTGTTTTTCCTCTTTAAACATGTGCACTATAAAATATATGTTCAATTTTCTTTTATTAGAGTTAATATTAAAATATTAAACTTAATATGAACTCTTGTAAGTTGAACCAGAGATTCTATGTCGTTATGATTTATTCAAATTTGAAGGAAAAAGTCGTTTCGGATGCATTCTTTTCCCAATATTTTAAAATCTCAGATTTCATAAATCAAGGGATTTTGAAGTGTTAAAAAAGTAAATATTTGAAAATGACTAAGGAGTTTGTTTTGATGGAAGGTTGTTATCATCCATGGATTCATTATTTTTTTCATTGATAATCTGTCTTATAGAGCCATAAGCTATTCAGAGTACAATAGCAACTCGTTTGCTGTGAAATTGATGCAAGACTCTAGGGAGTGAACTACTTGCATTCCGAATGACAAAAATTTGTAAGAATTTGCAAAGGGGTATCATATCTGTTATACGAGGATGATAGCCATATATATGCTTAGAACTTGTTAAATTGCTCAAAAACCATAAATATATTTTGAGTTCCTATGTAAGTCAGTATTGTCAGTCTGATATGATAATGACTGTCACTTATTCTTTCATGTAATACCTATTTTCAATTTTGCTTCACTTGCATGACTAGGCATACCGTGCTTATAAAAATAAAATAAATAAAACTTACTGAAAATTAGCGACAGATAATAGAAACAGAAACAGATTGAGAAAGGAGAGGAGCAGGGAGATTAATCAGGAGAAAATAGACAAAAATAGATTAGGTAGAAAAGAAAACACAACAAAAGGAGAACATGACAAGTTGGCATTGATCAGCAAAGAGATAATCAATTTTCAGTTCATAATTCAATTTGCCTTACAATCTTAATATCAATGCTCTTATATAGGCACCAAACATTATTTAAATAAGAAAGTAAATCAAATCCTAATAACTATTTAATTGCCTAAATCTAATTTTCCTAAAATACATGTCCAAGAATAATATCCCAAAATAATAAATATTCTATTTCCTATTATGTATCATTCTCTCCTAATTAGAAAAAACTCGACCACGAGTTTTGAAGTGGTGAAGTATTAAAACTTGTGGTTCTTAAAGTTGCATGGTAAAGGCTTGTAATTTTCGATATGTAGCAGTCTCGATCGAGTAGAAGAAGGATATTAAGAGGAGTTGTTGAGGAGCCTTAATCCAGTGCGGGAGGACAAAATCAATGTAAGGAAGGTCACACACAAATTTTACCCTCATCTTGGCTTTGGCCTTGTTCGCTTTGAAGTGAATCAAATGATTTTGTTCATTCGTTTCAAAGTCTGTGTGGATTGGATAAACAACTTCAAACTTGTCCGGAATGAAATCCTGGTTAGTAAAATTTTTGGTGAAAGTTGCTTCCACTTGTTTCACTTGTTCAAGGAGTTGTTGCATCTTGCGAATTTGAGTTTCAAAGGTGGAATACTCGATCACCAATTGACAGCAATCAGCATAAATACGCCGATCATCCAACACTGTTTTAGCCCAATAAGCATCTTGAAGCCAATGAAATTGCACAAGAGCAGAAGGTTGATAGAAAACGATTTTCTTTACAAAACCATATGGATAAAAAATATGATGTGTTGTGAGTTTTAAATTACTCGCAAGCGCACGAGTCGTTTGCAATATAGTGTTGTGCAAGTGCGAGGTCGAATCCACAGGGAATTGCATTGTGAAAATATAATTTTATCTAAATTAACCCTATTTTAACCTAGTTCCGAATTTTGTATTATATTGTGCAAAGAAATATAAACTTAAACTAAATTGTTTTAAAGCAAATGATAAATACACTAAGGTTTCTGAATCCACCCCACCAAAGTAAAACATATATTTTCATGTTCTATATAAAAGTAATCAAAAAATTCCAGGAATCCAACTTTAAACAAAAAAACAACGAACATCCCAATTAAACCAAAAGCATCCAATGTATCCGCTTTTAACAAATCACAAAGGAAATCCAATTTAATCGAAAACAATTCGATGTATCCATCAGATGAAACACAAGGAATATCCAATTTAACAATTAAAAGCAATCAATCATAAGATCTACTCAAATAATTGAACAGAACATTTATACTAAAAACATCAGAATTATTATGCGCAAATCTAAAAATATAATGCTAAACAACGGAAAGGCTTCATCTTCAACCTTAGTTGAAGATTTTAGCCTCTCATAATTATGAAACCAAAGTTCACAATACAAGTGCTAAACATTAAACTTTAAAACTAAATAAAAAGAAATAAATTACTATACATGGGAGAAATTCCACTCGTTGTTGGGTGGCGTTTCCCCTCGTGGTAGCAAAGCCTTCGGGGTTCACCAGAATGCTAGTAGATGTCCACCGGATTACACCAAATGGCCCAGGAATTGCACACTAAAGATGAAGTGAAGAGGGGCTTATATAGGGAAACATCACAAGTGCAATGTGTTTCCAATCCGATGTGGGATACTGCAGATTTCAACTTTTGCTCTTTGACCTTTGTCTACTAAAACAGCCATAACTTTCTCTAGAAAAATCATTTTATTGCTCCGTAAAATTCCCCAGAAAATAGACATCCGGATCTTTTCAAGCATATATGGCTCATCTCCTGGTTCTTCCTGAATCAATACAGTTTAATCCTAAAAAATGGCTGATCTGTACGAGCAATTCTGGCAATTTAGTGAAACTCCTTTTCAAGTTTGTAAACCTGTAAAACAACGAAAAGTAACAAATTCCTAAGCTAACAAATGTAAATTAAGTGGCTAAAATATGCAATATTTAGCACTCATCATGATGTAATATATCTTTGGTGACCAAATAGTAAATATGATGAATGGTCACCCAAAGAATCCGGGTTGGTTCACCTGAACCCATTACTCATAACAATTAACTCAATTTTCTGCCACTTTTTTTAGTACAAAGAGTAGAAACTACATAAGAAGAAATTAAATAATAAAATAAACCTGTCGTTTTTTTGCTAGGTGGCTGGGCTCAGCTCAGCTAGTAAGTGGTTTGCCTCAGCTTGGAGATGGCTTAGACTAGGAAACGGGTGGGCTTAGAGGCGCTCAACAAGTTCAGTGGATTTGACCCGATGCAAATCTGGTAGGATTGGAGCCAGACTTAAGGGGCTGGCTAGAAAAGTAGCTTCGGTCCCCATGGGGGCGTCAACTCAGCTCTGGCAATGGGTGGCCGGAAAATCTGGATATGGCGCGACAAAGCTGGAGAGAATCGAGGCTCTATGGTGGCGGATCGGCCTAGGGGGGTTAGGTTGGAAATGGGATGCTAGTCCCGGTGGTGGTGTCGGCTGGTCCGATTCTGGTGGTAGAACTATTGGAAAATTCTAGGTTGTGGTCGCCTGAAAATTTCGGTTCTGATGGTGGTGGTGGCCCAAGTTGGAAGTCGACGGAAAGTGGTGGATGAGGGTGTTTTAGTTGCTGTTTGGGCTTTTTTTTTTTTTTTTTTTTTTGAAATAAGTGGTGCATTGATGGAGGTAAGAGTGGATCTGATTTTTTTTCACAGATAGAGATAAGGATGCTGGACCTTTCGTCTCTGATGCCACTGATAGAGAGATTAACCAAGAAGAGAAGAAAACATAACAAAAGGAGAACATAACAAATTGAGAAACATAGATAAGTAAAGAGATAATCAATTTTCAATTCATAATTCAGTTTGCCTTACAATCTTAATATCAATGCTTTTATATAGGCACTAAACATTATTTAAATTAGAAATCCTAATAACTATTTAGTTGCTTAAATCTAATTTTTCTAAAATATATGTCCAAGAATAATATCCCAAAATAATAAATATTCTCTTTCCTATTCTGCTGCACATACTCTATTCCGAAATTGATGACAAGACCTTTATAATATTTTTCTTATAAAAAAAGACCTTTATGATAATTTACATTCTATCTTGATTTCATATTTTACCAATTAATTATTGAAGATTGTACTGATTGAAGCATACCCTAAGTATCTTGCATAATTCGGTGTAGTTATGCTTAGTAGCCTATTGCTGCATTGGAATGTATTATTACAGTATTGCCACATATATGCTGACATCATAACTTATCTCTTTATTATATGTTCTAAATTAAATAAAAGTTCAAGGTTGTTTGTACTTGCAAGCTATTTCTTCTTCTTTTTTAATCCTCTGAAATACCTGCTGATACTCTGAGAAGTAAATAAGCATATTTTGAAACACTTACCAGGTCTATAATCAGGAATTGTTAGGATATGATCAATACACTTACGCTGTAACCACTCTACATACAAAGATGAAATATGACCATTATGAATCGATTGACAATACCAAATTGCCACTGTACTTTTGATTCTATTGTGGTTCTGGAGCGGTAGGACCCTTCCAGGTTTTGTGCAATTCTAGGTTCTGGTAAATGCGATTGATTGCCATGTTGTTATCCACTGGAAATTATTGACTCCATTGTTATTGGATTTTAGGCACTTGAAGCTCCCAGAGAACCTCGTCGCCCTAAAACTCATTGGGACCATGTTTTGGAGGAGATGGTTTGGTTGTCAAAGGTAGTTAACTGATTTGTGATTTGAAGACCTACTCACTTTCAATGAAAAGAGCTTTAAATTTATTTATTTTCTCCAGTTCATCAATTGAATAATGAAACTATGACGTAGATGCTTCATACTCTTCCCGTGCTAATTAGACTAGTTATTTGCAGGACTTCGAGTCTGAGAGGAAATGGAAATTGGCTCAGGCGAAGAAGGTTGCTTTAAGAGCCAACAAGGGCATGTTGGATCCAGCAACAAGGGGAGAGAAGAAGCTGAAGGTTCTCTCATTGCCTTTCTAAGCTGAATGCATGTTTTTATTGAATCACCTTGAATTATTGCAATTTGTCACATTGTGAAAAGGGAGTAATGATATATACCTGCATAAAAAAGAATTAAAAGAAGTTGTCATTTTTGTTGCAGTTCTGTTTGTTTTTTCGCTGTTAGTTCTTAATTAGCATTACTTTTGGGATCAGGAAGAAGAACAACGGTTGCGGAAAGTTTCACTTACCATTTCAAAGGATGTGAAGAAATTCTGGATGAAAGTGGAGAAGCTGGTAAGTTTTTCCTATAACATAGATATTTTCTTTTTGACAAGTATAGTACTTAGATATTTTAGTAGTTTTTGAATCAACTTTTATTCCTCTTTACTTTCTGTATTGCTGAAACGTTATTTCTCTACTCAAAATTGTAAATTTTAGGTGCTTTACAAGCATCAGATGGAGCTTGATGAGAAGAAGAAAAAGACACTTGAGAGGTTCTGTTTTCTCTAATGAATTGTACATTACCACTTAACTCCTCTGAGCTTTTGGTTTCATATGTTCATTTTAAAGAAAACTCATATCATACTTTTAGATACTCGACAATGTTAGCAGAAAATCTAGTGGACTAGTACAAACCAGTGCAACAACACATTTCACAGGGTCAACTGAGTATTCAATGGAATTAAGCAGAGAGAAGTGGCAAAGATGAGCCTCCAGAATTAAATGTTGGTAAGCAGAATGCTTCAGTTTCATCATTATGTAATAGCTTTAAAGTAGAAGTATCCATTCTCATCAAAATTATGTAACATACTTGTTACAGGACCTCAGTCAGATATAGCAGACGGCGATGAAGATTATGATGTAAAATCTGAAGAGGAGTCGGTGAGTGTTTCTTGTGCTTGTCTGTGCAGTCTCACTTGGGATATTTGCTTCCATTTTTTTTTACAGTTTATTGACCTTGACATGTGTAATCTATGGACTTTTCTGGCAAAGAAATAAATTAAATAAAACTTTTATGCCCTTGCCATGGATTTCACTTGTCAAAATGAGTTTCACTTTGTCACTTTCTATTATTCTGAGGGTAATAGTGTATATATTATACTATTATTCGAGAGTCAAATTGAATCGTAAAATTCAGAACAAATTCTTAAAATAATTTTCAAATGACATGTATACATGTAAAACAAATAAAATAAAGTAAAATATTTTAACATATATTGAATGATCATGTAAGAAAGTGTTTGCCTCTAGCAAGTTAACAATTCATGAATCATGATAATGGAATTAAAAGTACATATACTACTATTATTCTGAGGGGAATAGTGTATATATTATACTATTATTTTGAGGAAAAAATAAGTGTATATATTATAGTATTATGGACTTATACTATTAAGTAACACTGTCACTACATACCAATGATAGCACGGTATAAAGCCCATAACTGATACCTATTTAATTTTGAACACCAATAAGCCATGGGACCATAACTGATATCACTATTTAATTATAAACCATTATTCTTTAAAGGCCCCAGTAGCCACTTCCAGCCATGTAATACCCATTAAGAAAAGACAAAGATAAGAGGTAAAGTTAAAAGAGTCACGTTGGTTCACTGTGCATCTTCAACCTCTGGAAACCAGAGGAAGTTGGAAAAGAAACGCAGAATTCTAAAACCAAAAAAAGAAGACTTAGTTCATGGGTGCCTCAATATTGAAGACAGACTTTGCCGAAAATACATTATAAGCATTTTCCGGCAGAAAAAAAATAAAAGTGTTAATAAGGCAGACACGGTTGGAACCAAATTGGTTGAATGGATCATCAGTTCAGATCGATTCACTTGATTTGTATATGATTCCATCAAATGATTGTTTCGTGATTAATTTCGATTCATCCATCAGATTCGAATCAATGGGTGGGTGAATCGATCCGAATCTATCGATTCTAATAGCAGTGGTAGCAATCTGCTGCTCTTCTCCTTTTCAAGAAAAGAAAGAATATTCTACTGAAATAATGGAAAATAAGAGACCTTCAAGGATGTTAGGTTAGAGGATTGAACAACAATGGTTGTTTTTTTTTAAAAGCACTATACTGTTTAGAAAATAATGAATGTTGTCAAATTTCCTGTTTCTTATTTTCTGCTTTCTAGAGATTTGTTTCCCATTAGGTTATTTTTAAATAAAGGGATAAGGAAGATTGTTTCCTATTATCTCTCTAGTTTTAATTCAGTGATTTATTCCTTAAATTAAGGGATTGTTAATTTTTATAATTGTTGAGAATCATTGACAGATTTGTTGTAAAGTTTCTCTATATAAGGCCTTTGCCTTTCACGTAATAAAGTATTAGAAAAGAATTTTTCTATTCCATATTTTTTCATTATTA